>CM061142.1:77151095-77576144 GCA_030789695.1 Scilla litardierei | reverse complement strand
TGCTGAGCTGGGGTGGGCGTGGGAGTGGAAGCAGGTCGAGCGTGTGTGGGAGTGTGTGTGGGGACCTGCTGGGTGGGTGGGGGTACGCGCGGGAGACGCTCTAAGATCTGTGTCAGGCAGTAGTGGATCTGAGGGATCAGGTCAAAGCGTCCAGCCATCGTAGAGACGGTGGAGGACAGGGTCCGAAGGTCTCCTCTAAGACCACTCACCGCCACCTCAAGAGCACGTATGCTTTGCAGTACAGTGTCGGGCGGGGGTGGTGCAGAGGGACGCACCGGTCTAGGCTGCGCAGGGCGAGGCTGGCGTACGCGTGTGGAGTATGTAACGGGCTCAGCAGGGAATGGGACAAAAGGTGCCGTGCCAGGAAATGTGGGCCGGGCCTCAGTGTGAGGCCGGGGCGGGCGGTGAGAAGTGGAGGCAGCGGCAGCGGAAGAAGAGTACAAAAGCGGCTGCGAGGCGGCTAGTGAGGTCGGTGGCACAGAAGTGTGGACAGACGCCACGACGCTCTCGGAGAATACGGCAGCTGTGGAGACAGAGGAATCTCCCGCTGGGGTGGAAGTGTGTGGACCAAAAGGCGCAATCCCAGCGGAGATCATGCTAGCCATGGTCTCCACGACCGCGGCGAACGAGGGCTCTCCACTCGCAACAAAGGTCTGCGGGCGCTGGGGGAGAGCGGAGCAAAGAGGCTCCACGGACAGAGGGCCGGAGGTGGCAGCGGGAGTGGTGGGGACAGCCTCGGAAGTGGTGACAGTGGTGGAAGTGGGCTCAGCAAAAGTACTCTCGACACAGGCAGAGGTAGGGACAGAAGTGTCAAGAGCAGTGGAAACGTCTGGAACAGGCTGAGAGGCCACAGGGTCGACGGGGTGGGCAGCAGGCTCGGCAGGGTGCGCAGCAGGGTCTGCGGGAGCAGCCTGGGCAGCGTGGGCAGCGGGGCCCTGCTCGGCCTCCTCGGCCTCGAGCACGTAGGCGGCGGGGATGAGGACATCCATCGCCGGAAGCCAGTCAACGTGGGCTGGTGCAATCAGAGTCCGAGCAGGGCTCGGGAGAATCATGTAATCGGCCCCATAGGGGCCGTGCAACCAGACCCAGTGACGCTCACCATGCGGACGCAGCATCTTCATCCGGGCCATAACGTCTATCGACAAGGAAGTGGGGCCCGGAACGCGTCGCAGGTCGTCGGGGAAATCCTCGCCGGTCATAAGAGCCAGCAGGGTAATCAGGCCGCCGCAGCATATCGGTGAGCGAGCGCCCACCGATACAATGATGCGGTCTAAGTACCATGCCGCGATATCGATCACGACGGCGGGGACAAGCTCATCTCCATCCCTAGACAGAGCTCTGGGACGTGTCATCGCATAGAGCATGTAAAGCTCTGGCGTAGACATCGTGCCCGGCTCATATCTGGCCAAAAAGGTAGTCGCCATGAGGCGCTGGGCAATGCGTAGGCAGGGATGTTCGATGGCCGAGGCCTTGGCCCTACTAGGGTCAAAGGCGGCGTGGAGACCCGTGATACGTGCCCAGAAGGCACCGGCGTCGAAAGAGGGTGGAGGGATATGTGTGGGGCCATAACCGCGATCGGCTCCGGGGACTGCGGGCCAAGAGAAAAATGCTCTCATCATATCGAGAGTGACCTGGCACTCTCGATCCATGAACCGGAATGAGCATCCCTCATCGGTCCGGGCGATCGAACTCAAAACCTCAAGTGTCGGACGGGTAAAAGTATCTGCCGACACCTGGAAAAAATCTCGCCAGCCCACGTTGTCGTACAACGTGAGCATCCCCTCAAGTACCCCCAGGCGTCCTAGGTCAGCGAGGTGTGCGAACCTGGAGAGTACGATCGAGCGCTGGGAGATACGCTCGAAGACGGCGCGGTGTGCGTCGTCTCGGAACGTAATCCCGAGCGGCCCGACCAGTGGAGCCGGTGGTGGTGGCTGTGGATCGGCGGGGAGAGGCTGTGCGGGCTGTGGGTGCGCTGCAGGCTGTGCGGGGTGTGCGGAGCCTGCAGGCTGTGCGGGGTGTGCGGGGTGTGTGGGGGACGGTGGAGGAGAGTCCTCCAACTCGTGGGAGGGGCCGGCATCATCCGACCGCTTCCGCTTGGCGGAAGCTCTCTTCGACCGCGGCCGTGTCCGGGGCGGCATATCTGCCCCGAGCGCGCGCCGAAAAAGTGAAAAGTGCGGCGTGTGCACAAAGAATGGAAAGAGTTTACCCAAACATGCCGCGAGTGCTAAGTAGTGGAAGCGTGCGAAGTCCGCGCCTCCACGAAGTCCTGAGCAGCCCGTAGAAGCTCCCCTGAGCTCCCCTAAGCTCCAAAAAGCAACCTGCGCATGGAAAAGCGATATCAGCGAGTAATAATCAAAATGTATGGAGCAATAGGGGTATAACAGATAGATATGTGACTTGATTAGGGTTAGGGGTTCGATTGACACACGGATCCTCAAAAACTACGCAAAAAGAGAAGAAAATGGTGAAAATAAGCGAACCGGAGGTGATCGGAGACGGGGGGTTGCCGGCGGCGACTCGGGCGGGTGGCGGCGGCGGTCGGCCGGCGGTGGCAGGCCGAGCGGCGGCGCGCGCGGGCGAGTGGGTGTTGGGCGAGGGTGGGTCGGGCGAGGGGAAGCTGAGGGGGCGCGGGCGATCGGGTTTTTTTCGTTTTCGAAAACTGCGCCCCCCCTTGGCTTTATATTAAAAAGTTACGACTCGGCCGAGTGACGTGATCACTCGGCCGAGCGAGGCTAATAAAAAATTTCTCCCCGATATCGCTTCGGCCGAGTGGCTTTGCCAGGCTCGGCCGAGTGGAGTAAGTCCATTCGGCCGAGTGACTCAAGCTACTCGGCATGACTCGCCCAAGGAGGGTATCCGTTTCACTCGGCCGAGTGAATATATATACTCGGCCGAGTAGCAGTTATGATGAAATGAGGAAAATAGACAGAGAGTTGGGTACAACAGACTTCCCTTGTTCGTGAGCGGCTCGGCCGGACGAACTTCTGTACTCGGCCGAGTGACTAGTATACTCGGCCGAGTGAGCCTTGCATTCTGCTGTTTGTCTTCGTTTAGGCTCTAAACTCCGTCTTTCTTCCTCCAGTCGATTTCATGCTCCTCCTAAGCGTCGAACGCCTTCTTAGGGCGCTCCTCATCGTCTCGTTCAACCTCCTCATGATGATCTACCTATCTCCTCTCCTGTCAAGAAAAATAGGACCCGTTATCGCAAAATTTTTGATCGGATGACTCAAAGCACTAAAAATTTCTAAAACGAAAATAAAGAAAAAGCGAAAATAAAGCAAAAACCGTCGGGTTGCCTCCCGACAAGCGCTCGTTTTAGGTCGTGAGCTCGACCCCCTATAATTTTCAATCAATGCGGGATGTTTGGTGCATGTGAGATGCACCCGTCAAACTTTCCGGGGAGCGCGCTTGGATTCGGACGTGGCGGCGAAGCGTTCTCCCGCGGTGGTCTCCTATCTCGAATAGTGTTGGGGGGAGGCTCCCCCAAGCTAGCATTTGCCCCGGTCAACGGCTTAGCCGGCGATGCCGATTTCCGTACCGGCGGAGCTTTCTTTGGAGATTTTGATTTCGAGAGCTTGCAGAGCTCTCGAATCCTTGCGACATCAGCGTCGCCTTCATCTTCATCAGCGGAGAAGTCGGGGGAATCGTCTTCAATCTTTTCATCTTGGCCTAAATCCGGGCCTTCATCAAATTCTTCATCAAAAAGGGCACCAATTGAGTGAGGAATCGCCTCCTCTATCACCTCATCAAGGAGGTCCATATAATCGAGCTCCTCATGGTAAGGCATGTGCTTCATTGCCTTGGGAATGTGGAGCTCCACCTCGATGTTTCCGACGTTTAAGGTTAAGGTACCTCCGCGCACGTCGACGATGACTCCGGCGGGGTGGCGAGGAATGGGCGCCCAAGTATCAATGAGGTGTCTCCCTCCTCCTTAATGTCCATGATGACGAAGTCACATGGCAAGCATATTCCACCCGGGACTTGAAGTGGGATGTCTTCGGCAATCCCCACCGGCCTTGTTATCCGTCCATCGGCTAATTGAATGCGCATGTCGGTGGGTTTCAACTTTGTCCCGGTGTTAAGCTTTAAGAACATGGAGAGGGGCATGAGACTCACACTAGCCCCAAGGTCGACCAACGCCTTTTGAAGAGGCACGCCACCCAAAGTGCAAGGAATCCGAAAACTCCCCGGATCTTTAAATTTTGCCGGCTCCTTCTCTCTCTTGGTGAACCAAGAGCCCTCCTCGGCTAGCATTATCTTCTCCTTCCTTTTCCTCCCCGAAATCAAGTCCTTCAAAAATTTAGCATACGTGGGGATCTCGACGATGGCGTCGAGGAAGGGAATATTGAGGCTAACTCCCCTTAGATACTCGAGGAATTTCGCTAGCCTTTTCTCCATTTTTGCTTTCGCTAGTCTTTGGGGGAATGGGACCGGTGGCATGAAGCGCCTTTCCTCAATTAATCGCTCCGCCCTAGATTTCTCCTTGTCTTGTGGCTCCTTCTCCTTATCAACCTCAACTACCGGCTCAACCGGCTCCAAGCTTTCCTCCACGGCCTCCTCAATAGGAATCATGGCGGGGGTGGTGTCCTTCCCGCCTCTAGTAGTGACGGCAACTACGGCGTTGATGTGGCCCGTGTTGCCCCGTGGGTTTTGCTCCGGTTGCGCCGGCAATCTTTGAGTGTTCCGGTTGAGCAACGCTAATTGCTCCGATATTTGAGCCACTACGGTATTGAGAGATTCTTGCCCCGCCTTCAAAGTAGCATTCACCTTATTTTGCTCGACCATGAACGCCTCCACTCTAGATTCGAAGTCGGTTCGTTGAGGAGCTTGTGGATGGTTTTGATTTTGATTCCTCCACCCTTGGTTGTATCCGGGAGGCCTATACGGTGGGACTTGTTGCTTCGGTGGAAAGTTTTGTTGCGGAGGCCCCCTCGGTGGATAGTTTTGTTGTTGGGGTGGTGGTGGTCGAGCTTGTTGAGGCGGTGGTTGTGGCGGGTTCAAGGCTCCTTCATTGTTGGCGTAGGAGAATCCCGGATGATTTCTTGCGGCCGGATTGGACCAATACCCTTGGTTCCCCGCAACATATTGTATTTGCTCCAAGGATCCTTCTCCTTGCTCTCCTCCCGAGTACATGACTTGAGATTGGTCTTGCCAATCACACATTTGGTTGGTCGGTGCGGAGGTGGATGGGCTTCCTTGGGGCTCCGTGATATATTTCTCCAATCTCTCCACCACCTTGTGGAGAGAATCAAATTTGCTCGTGAGCTCCGCTACGGCCTTCGCCTCGTAGATGCTAGTTGGCTTTAAGGAGGGTGTGGAGTGTCCTCGCTCATCGCCCCACTGTTGGTTATTTGAGGCCATCTCCTCAATTAGGGCCGTAGCTTCCTCGGGAGTCTTTGACAAGATTGCACCATTCGCCGCGGCATCAATAATTTGTTTGGTCCCCGGTTGGAGACCGTTGTAGAAGCTATGAACTAGCTCCCAGTCCTCTATACTGTGGTGCGGGCATTGGTGCTGCAAATCCTTAAATCGCTCCCAAGCTTCATAGAGCGTCTCCTGTGGTCCTTGCTTGAAGGACATGAGAGCGCTCCGGATCTTCACCGTCTTGGATGGCGGATAGAATTTGTCAATAAATGCGCTCGCCAACTCGTCCCAAGTAGTGAAGACTCCGTCAGCCTGCGTCCTCAACCAATAGAGTGCCTTGTCCTTAAGCGTGAAGGGGAAGAGGCGCAGTCTGATAGCGTCGTTGGAGACCCCCGGCATCTGGAATGTGGCGCACTTTGACAAGAATAGTTGGATGTGGTAGTGGGGGTTCTCATGTGCGTTCCCATGAAACGGGTCTTGTTGCATCAACACCACCAATCCAGTCTTTAGCTCGAAGTTCTTGTCGGCCGCCAACCCCGGCATGGCAATGGACGAGGTGGTAGAAGAAGTCTTAGGCCGAAGCCTATCTCGAATTGAGATTATCCTTGCCATCCTTGCCGCCAATTCTTCAGGAGTTTCCGGGTTGGTCATATACCTCCCTTCCGGATCTTGTCTCTTTTCCGCTCTAAGTCTCCGCGCGGTACGTTCGATCTCGGGATCAAATAATAAGTCTTCTGGGTCCGCCGTAGATCTCGTGTTCATGCACAGGGGAAACAGAGTTTCAAAGAAATGATTAATACCGTGGAAGGGTTAGGCAAGAAATAAGAAACAAAAATAATGATAATAATAAAAAGAAAAAGAATAGCTAGGGTGAAAAAGAATCAAACGCAATCGCCTCCCCGGCAACGGCGCCAAAAACTTGGTCGCGCCCCGGCGTACACGTCCCGAGGCGACGGTTGTAGTTTTACCGCAAGCGCACGGTGTAGCGGCGAGCGGGTATCGAACACAGGGAGGACGAATGACCGTGCTTGCTCCTAATCAACCTGGCTATTCAGAGGGATAATTGCCTTGGGCGATCCTGTCACAATCGTCAGACAAAAGTGCGAATTATCAAATCAAATAGAGAACGCCTAGGGAATGGGGAATCCCCACTACTCACCGTATTTCACAATTGTGGTTCGCCGGTATCGAAATCGCTAGGATGAGAATTCGGATGAACTAGTTGCAACTAAATGTGGAACCAGGCTCACGCTCTCGCGCTGTTGCCGGTCTATAGCTTTCCTGGGTTTGGGTCCAATCTCTTGCAAACCCTAGCCTAGGGAAGCTAGCATTAGGATCAACATCATCGTCCAATTGCGCACCGAGCCCAATCTCTTGCAAACTCGGTCCACAATCAAGATTAGGATAGTTCCTACCCGTCCAATCTCTTGCAAACGGGTATCGGCACGGAATTGCAACCGGAGATCCTAGCATCGGTCCAATTTCTTGCAAACCGATACTTCGAAAATCCGACTCCAACCCAATTCGGATTTCTAGGGCTTCCTATCGAATTGGGATCCAATCTCTTGCAAATCCCAATTGATGTGAATACCTAGCTATCCGTAGTAATTCGATCCCAATCTAATCCCTAATAACAGTCCTAGCTCAATTTCTACCAATTCAACACAAATACGAAATTGGGCTTGTAGGGTTCATCCCCACGCCCCAAGACGTGGAGACTACTCACTAATCATAGCAATAGCACAATAATTGGCAAAGAAATAGACAATGGAATTCATCACAACAATGATATAAACAATAAAAATAGAGTTTTTGTGGAAGAGAAGTGCAAACCAATGTAGATCTTCAATCAACCCAACAAAAATCCAAGTTTTTCTCTTCACCAATCACAATTAATAAAACTAAAAAGTAGACTCAAAAAGCTGCAAAAAATCTGAGAGGTGGCTCTTAAAACTAGGGTAAAAACAGAGCTTAAATAGCCCCAAAAATCGTCTAAAAATCCTGACCAAAACGCCCCTGCACAGCCAGTTTTCCGCAAATTTTGCTACAGGCAGCGCATCGCACTCGGCCGAGTGACAAAAGTCGCTCGGCCGAGTGAAAACCCTGTCAATTTCCAGTAAGTCGTGGGCTTCAGGGGTCTTCAGTTCGGGGGCGGCTCGGCCGAGTGAGTTGTCGTCACTCGGCCGATGGCTTCAATTCACTCGGGCGGACGGGATTTGCCACTCGGCCGAGTGGGTCTTCTGAAGCTCAGATGGCCGAAAAACAGTAACTTCGGTCTTTTTGAGGGCCTTCGTCTGGGCGCCACTCGGGCGGACGTGGTATCGCCACTCGGCCGATGTGGTCTCCGTTGCTCGGCCGAGTACACATGGAAGTCGTGTCTGAACGGGTCGGCCGAGCAGTGTCTCGCTGGTCGGCCGAGTGCCTCCTCCACTCGGCCGAGTGGGACATAAAAAATGCCCAAACTGGTCGTTTTGGCCTCCTCGTCGCTCCGGCGACGTCCATTCTTCTTCCGCTCCTCTCCAACAGCAAAATACCCCTCGGGGAGGTCGTCGGTGGCCGTCTAGATTACACGCATCTCGAGATCACTGCTAATCGCGCCAAATCACCTGAAATGCGACAAAAACAACAAATCGTGAAAAGCATCGCAATCTCGTCGATATATCGTGAAAAACATGATTTGGGCGATCAAAATGGCATGCAAACATGCGGGAAAAGGGTGTAAAATAAGGAGTGATCAGACACGCAGCAGATTGAGTATCACCGTGCACTAGGCCGAGCATCGCCAGCCCACTCGGCCGAGCACGGAGACACCACCCGCCCGAGTGGCATCACGACGACGGCAAGCAAAAATCTCAGACTTACTGGAATCCGTCAGGCGATTGAGGGTTCCGACTCGGCCGAGTACCGAATGCCCCGCGGCCGAGTGAGTAAAGCCACTCGGCCGAGCCACCCCCGGAGACAGACCCATGAGGACCTCGAAGTTACTGGAATTTTACAGGGTCTATCACTCGGACGAGTAGAGAAGCCCACTCGACCGAGTAGAGAAGTCCACTCGGCCGAGTGATGCCGAGGACACGCAGCGCCCAGATTTTCAGACAACCACCCGCTCTTTTGAAATCTTCTATCATTTCAGCAATCAAATTATTTTTCTCATATTTTTTATGGATAGTAGACTTCATGACGGTTCCAACACCGCTAAGAACGCGCAAATCGGAGGTCGGATGAAATCTGGGGAATTTCTGCAAGCTGATGCTGCAGTTCTGTAATTTCCACTCGGCCGGGTCACATGTTCCACTCGGCCGAGTGCGGCCTGGGCCCAGATTTTAAGTTGCGGTTTGGGCTGTTTTTGGGCACGAATTTGAGGGGTTTTCTAGGGTTATTTGCTAGAGTTTTGGGAGAGTATTTAAGGGGTTTGTAGCCACCATTAGAGAGGACCCCCATTATGTTTTCTTAGCCCCCATATGTTTTTCTAGGGATTCTTTTGGAGGTTAGGCCATGCCCTAGGCCCCCTCTTGGATCTAAAAGCTTGTATTTTGGATTGAAGATCTTCATCAAGCTAAGTATTTTCTTCTTTTTATTTGAAGCTTTGTTTTTCTATCTTTTTGTATGCAAGCAATGATTTCTATTGATTCTCATATCCTTATTGCTATGCTAGAGTAGATTTGTTGTTCTAGGGTTTGGGGATGAACCCTATGGATCTAATTTCATATTTGTGAAGAATGAATTTCGAAATTGCTAGAATTTCTAGGAGGTTAGGTTGTGATTGATTTACTACGGATAGCTAGGGATTTCCATCGATTTGGGATTTGCAAGAGATTGGATTCTAATCGATGGGAAGGCCTAAATATTCGATTTAGGTTTACAATTGGGTTTCTCTAGATTTGGTTTGCAAGAGATTGGACCAAAGCTAGGATTTTTAATTGTAAATCTATACCCATATTCGTTTGCAAGAGATTGGACGAATACGAACTATCACAACCTAGATCGTAACTCGAGTTTGCACGAGAGTGGGCTCGAGGGGCGATTGAACGATGATGTCGATCCTAATGCTAGTGGTTTAGGCTAGGGTTTGCAAGAGATTGGGCTCTAATCTAGGTTGCTATAGACCGGCAATAGCGCGAGAGCGTGAGCCTGGTTCTATATTCAGTTACGACTAGTTCACCTCAATGCAAGTCTAGTAATATTGAGATTCACTATTTACGATGATGTATGACGATCCGTAGTGGGAATTCCCTAGCCCTAGACGTCTTTATTTGATTTTATATCCCCATACCTTGCCCGACGATTGTGACAGGATCGCCGCAAGGCAAATTCCCTCTTTTATTATATTGTATTTGAATCGATATTTGACCGATTTCTTTATCATCGCCACCGACATCCACCACCATTTCCATTATATCATTCCATAGCCATCTTCACCAATAAAACCATTCGTAGTCAAACCAACCTAGGATAGATTGGAGCTCAACACCACCTCCTCGTGTTCGATACCCGCTCGCCACTTTGCCGTGCGCTTGCGGTAAAACTACAATCGTTCTCTGGGTGTGTATCCGGGGCCGACCAAGTTTTTGGTCGTGCTCTTGGGTTGCATTTCGGGGCGATCAAGTTTTTGGCGTCGTTGCCGGGGAGGTGTTTTCCGTTGGGTTTCAATTTGTCACAATTAGGTTGATTAGACTACGAAAAAAAAATTTGTAACAACAAAAAAGGAAAATTTTCACCCCCGCCACCATTACTATCATTTCTATATTCTTTTGTGCCACTGATATTTTTCTCCAGGTATTTATCTTTGTTGATCAGGTGTTATGGATTACACTACGTGGACCACAGATTTTGATCAGAGTGCTCAGATGGAAGAATACTATTATGATCAGAGTGCTCAGATAGGAGAATACTATTATGATCAGAGTGCTCAGATGGGAGAATACTATTATGATCAGAGTGCTCAGATGGGAGAATACTATTATGATCAGAGTGCTCAGATGGGAGAATACCTTTTTGAGGAGATGCACTGGCCCGAGCTTGATGAGAGACAAAGGATCTTTTTTGATGAGATGCATGCACACCAGGTTGAAATACAAGCCGGGCTTGAAAAGGGTAACCTTCTATTGGAACGGGTGAAGAGGCAACTTGATATGAATGCGCTCACATTTAAGGTTGCGATGATTCCCCAAGATATCAGTTCTGTTCCTTCATCTTATGGGCAAGAAGCATCTCCAATCATATTACCAGAGCCAGAATGTGCCGCCGTCGATCCCACATCCTACAATACAGCCGTTGCATATGAAGAATGGATGGACGAAGGTACAGTGGAGGAAGCCGAAATTGAGCCACCAGCGCAGCCAGAGGAGGATGGATTTCAGAGATTATTGGAGGGTCTCTTGGAGTCAGTGAGGTTCACCGGTTCAGAGAGCATTACAGCAGGTGATGCATTTGAGCTACGATTTGCAGATTTTGTTATGAACCGTGTTTCAGCTGCAGGAACAATAGAGGAGGACATCCATGTCAGTCTTGAGGGGGATAGACTATATTTTCGGATTGCTTGCGGGCATTCCCCTCCACATGATACATCCCCACAAGTTGACACACCTGAGCAGCCATCATCACCATCCCAGAGAGAGCCTACATTGATAGTTGATGATAAGGCAAAGGAGCACACTATCGAGCCAGAGCATATTGCCGAGGAGGCCTCACATACGGAGTCAGAGCATGCTTTTGAGGAGGCCTTACACACAGAGCCAGAGCTTATCACCGAGGAGGTCGTGCATCGGGACGAGGACACAGCCATTCATGAGGATCCCGAGCACTATCCTCCTCCATTAGAGCTTCCGCAGCCACCTCATCCTCCCACTGACGTAGAGGACAATCCCACAGAGCTTATGGCTCCCCTTCAGGGAGATCTCTTTACTCCCTCGCCCTTTATCTTTGATTTCCCTCCAGTGTATGATGTTTTTTATGATTCATCGTGCCTTTTGCAGGATTCATGTACATACGATCAAGAGGTACGATGGGACGTATATGTGGAGGAGAGCGAGGAGTTAGCACCCATGGACACATATGAATATGATCAAGGGGTGCACTGGGATGAGTCCGACGATGATGAGGAGCATCTTGATGGGGTCCACACCTATGATCTAGATTTACCTGAGCAGCATAGAGAAGACACCGTGGAGACAGCTATCACGGCACGTGAGGATATTGGATTATTTCCAGGGAAGTATTGTCCACCACTATTTATTTCATATATTTCTATTGACGATCCTCTTTGGAATACTTTTATTATGAGGGTGAAATTTTTGCAGCGAACTGATGCATCCTATTCTCTGCAGGGTACAGGTGGAGTCCTTGTGGGAATGCTGGAGGATGCATTGCTAGAGTTCGTTGGTGTCCGTGGACATGTGCGCCTGGCAGAGCCACGGAAGGAGCAGTTGGAGCAGTTGCCTGCACCGGAAAAGATACTGGATCCGCCTTTTGCTATAGGTGATATCAATCCAGTAGTGTAGAAATTTTTATGCTTTGAATAAACACGAATTCTCTCGATAGCGAGAGGACCGTATAGATTTGCTTGAATAAATATCACCTCTTATGACGGCTACAAAAAAATTTTAGACCCCAAACCCATATATATATATATATTAATTTCCCTCTTCATATTTTGATGTGCCGCACCCTTTTGCTCACCATCATCGAGCATTTCTTTCAAGTGAAACCTCACTTTCTTATTTGTTTGACTTGACCACGCTTAGCAAAATCGTGATTTTATTGATCGAGTCATTTGAATAGGATTGTTTGGTATAAGCTTGGGGGAAAGCGCTCTCATGCATCATTGTATGTGCATGTAGTTGCATTAGGATTTCATGTCATTCATTTCATCATTTTTCATTCACCCCCTATTATTATCGTTGTTCCTCATATTCTTCCACTATGATCACATTGAGGACAATGTGAAGTTTAAGCTTGGGGGAGTGCATTTCCATGCCATTTAGATGCATTAGTTGCATTTTTACCTTATTTTTAGGTTTTTTTAGAATTTTTCAAAATTTTGCATCATCTTTTTGAATTTTCCATCTTATTTTCCTTTTATGTGTGTTCATGCATCATATTGTGTGCTTGATTTTTCTTTTCTTTCCTCTCTTTTATTTTATTTTCTTTATTTTCTTTTCCTTCTTTTCCTTCTTTTACTAGATTTGTTCCTTATGATGATATCTCTTATTGCTTAAGTAGCCATCACGATGCTTATTATTCCTTGCCATGCTACTTAGAATATTCCATAGTCTTGCTATTCACATGTGCTTGCAAATCTATTTCTTTTGATGATTCCTCTACATGAATGCATGATATTAATTGAAACTGAATGTATGGATTAGTGTTTGGTATGCTTTTGTTGGAAATGCACCAAGATTCACGCATCATTAGTATATCTGAAGCATCAGTTTTATTGTCTTATTCACCTTCTGTTGCATGCTTGATATGAAAGTACTCTTTACCGCTTGACTTCGCTTTTTATTGAGATGATTGAGAATATCCATGCTTACATATGAGTTTTAGTTGAAGTATTATTTTATTGAACCGTTCGTGCACATCTTAGAGTGAACCGAGTGTTACATTATTTCCTTCTCCACATATATCTTTTTATTCTCTACATGTCACTTGAGTTCACCCCCTAAAGCTACTCATATCGCATCTATTTCCCAAAAATCCCCACAAAAGAAAAGTTGGCTCCAAAAAGTCCAAAAAGCCAAAAAGGAGCCAAAAACCAAAAATACAAATCAAATAGCTCCTACAAAAATCCAAAAAAGAAAAGTGAGAAACAAAAAAAGATCAAAAAGAAAAAAAAAGGAAAAAAAAAATTTGTTTCTCTATCTCATTATTGGAGCCACAAAATACTTGGGAAAACCAAGGCAAAAATCCCATTTTACACTATCATATTCCTTTAGATGCGATGCCTAAAGCTAAGCTTGGGGGGGGGGGGGGTTGAATTCATTTGACCATATGAGTGAGTACGACATTAGAGTGGAGAGGTGCACGAATGGGGAAGTTTGATAATGCTGAAACTTAGCGAAATACCTAAGTTATGGAGATTTCTTATGAATTGAAATAAATATGTGAATGCCATGACTCTTATTCTATTCTCTATTGCATGCTTGGTGTGTATCTTATATGCTTCATTTATAACTTTTGATTGAAAAGTGCATTGCCAACATTTGTATATTAAGTTCTATGAAATGTGTGATGTGGATATGAATTGATTGTATGAATTTAGAGAGTCCCTCTTATTGCTCTTAAAATCTTGCAAGTACCATGTCTAAGTAAGATTTGAAATCCTTATAGCATGTGATTCGTATTTTCCAAGTTATCGTGATGTGTAGCTTATGGCTTGAGATCTGAGAGAATAATCTAGCAACCACTTCCACCTCGTGTTCTTTCTTTTTCTTTCGTTTCATTTTCTTTATTTTCATCTCCCGAGTTTGTCTCTCTACTTATCTTCCTCGAGGACGAGTAAGAGGTAAGCTTGGGGGATTTTGATCACTCCATATTTTACACCTTTTTTCTGCATATTTGCATACCGTTTTGATCGCCCATATCACGCTTTTCACGATTATTCGACAATATTGCGATACTTTTCACTATTTCTTGTTCTTGTCGTATTTCAGGAAATATGGAGCGATCGGGAGCAAAAATGAGCTTAAGGGACTTGCACCCACTCCGGACCGTCACCCAAGGCTCTTTTGAGGGATATTCGGCGATGGGAGACAGGTGAAAGAAGAAGGAACTCCGTAGGAGTGACGAGGAGGAGAAACGGAGAAGATTGGGCATTTTAGCATGCCACTCGGCCGAGTGAAGGAGTCACTCGACCGAGCAAAGAAGCCCGCTCGGCCGGCCAGATCGGACAAGCAGCAGATTGAGTATCAGCGTGCACTCGGCCGAGCATTGCCAACCCACTCGGCCGAGCACGGAGACACCACCCGCCTGAGTGGCATCACGACGACGGCAAGCAAAAATCTCAGACTTACTGGAATCCGTCAGGCGATTGAGGGTTCTGACTCGGCCGAGTACCGAATGCCCCGCGGCCGAGTGAGTAAAGCCACTCGGTCGAGCCACCCCCGGAGACAGACCCATGAGGACCTCGAAGTTACTGGAATTTTACAGGGTCTATCACTCGGACGAGTAGAGAAGCCCACTCGACCGAGTAGAGAAGTCCACTCGGCCGAGTGATGCCGAGGACACGCAGCGCCCAGATTTTCAGACAGCCTCCCACTCTTTTGAAATCTGCTATCATTTCAGCAATCAAAGTATTTTTCTCATATTTTTTATGGATAGTAGACTTCATGACGGTTCCAACGCCGCCAAGAACGCGCAAATCGGAGGTCGGATGAAATCTGGGGAATTTCTGCAAGTTGATGCTGCAGTTCTGTAATTTCCACTCGGCCGGGTCACATGTTCCACTCGGCCGAGTGCGGCCTGGGCCCAGATTTTAAGTTGCGGTTTGGGCTGTTTTTGGGCACGAATTTGAGGGGTTTTCTAGGGTTATTTGCTAGAGTTTTGGGAGAGTATTTAAGGGGTTTGTAGCCACCATTAGAGAGGACCCCCATTATGTTTTCTTAGCCCCCATATGTTTTTCTAGGGATTCTTTTGGAGGTTAGGCCATGCCCTAGGCCCCCTCTTGGATCTAAAAGCTTGTATTTTGGATTGAAGATCTTCATCAAGCTAAGTATTTTCTTCTTTTTATTTGAAGCTTTGTTTTTCTATCTTTTTGTATGCAAGCAATGATTTCTATTGATTCTCATATCCTTATTGCTATGCTAGAGTAGATTTGTTGTTCTAGGGTTTGGGGATGAACCCTATGGATCTAATTTCATATTTGTGAAGAATGAATTTCGAAATTGCTAGAATTTCTAGGAGGTTAGGTTGTGATTGATTTACTACGGATAGCTAGGGATTTCCATCGATTTGGGATTTGCAAGAGATTGGATTCTAATCGATGGGAAGGCCTAAATATTCGATTTAGGTTTACAATTGGGTTTCTCTAGATTTGGTTTGCAAGAGATTGGACCAAAGCTAGGATTTTTAATTGTAAATCTATACCCATATTCGTTTGCAAGAGATTGGACGAATACGAACTATCACAACCTAGATCGTAACTCGAGTTTGCACAAGAGTGGGCTCGAGGGGCGATTGAACGATGATGTCGATCCTAATGCTAGTGGTTTAGGCTAGGGTTTGCAAGAGATTGGGCTCTAATCTAGGTTGCTATAGACCGGCAATAGCGCGAGAGCGTGAGCCTGGTTCTATATTCAGTTACGACTAGTTCACCTCAATGCAAGTCTAGTAATATTGAGATTCACTATTTACGATGATGTATGACGATCCGTAGTGGGAATTCCCTAGCCCTAGACATCTTTATTTGATTTTATATCCCCATACCTTGCCCGACGATTGTGACAGGATCGCCGCAAGGCAAATTCCCTCTTTTATTATATTGTATTTGAATCGATATTTGACCGATTTCTTTATCATCGCCACCGACATCCACCACCATTTCCATTATATCATTCCATAGCCATCTTCACCAATAAAACCATTCGTAGTCAAACCAACCTAGGATAGATTGGAGCTCAACACCACCTCCTCGTGTTCGATACCCGCTCGCCACTTTGCCGTGCGCTTGCGGTAAAACTACAATCGTTCTCTGGGTGTGTATCCGGGGCCGACCAAGTTTTTGGTCGTGCTCTTGGGTTGCATTTCGGGGTGATCACTGGCCGCGTAGGGTGCGGCCGCCGTGGCGGCGACGGGCCGCGACGGCTGGCCGCCTAGGGCGCGGCCGCGGCGGCGGCGACGGGCCGCGGCTTCAGGCCGCGGCGCCTGCAGGCCGCGGCGGCAGTCCGCGGCCTGAGGCCGCGGCTGCTGGCCGCGGCGTTCTTTTTCCGCCGGCGGCGCAAAGGGCGCGCCGCCGTTCCGCCCTACGGGCGTGCGGATTTTTGGATCAAAGGCGGGGAGGTAAAAATCGGATTTTTCAACAATTTTGATCGCTAAAAAAAGTTTTATTGTTTTAAACATGCAGATCTATTTAAAAAGGTTGAATTTCACCGAGTTTATAAACTTTTTGATCCTAAAACATGCAGATCTAATGAGAAAAGCAGGTTTAGATCTAAAAGTTTGGATTTTTACCTCTAGATTCGACGAGGAATCTAGGCGACGGTTGGTGAAGGATTCCCTTTTCGCTCCCTGTTGAGAAGATTACGATCTTCTTGAATCTGAGCGATATGTGGATCTCCTTTCCCGCGAGCCGCCGTCTCCTCCAACGAGCGTGATCGTGCTGATAACGTGTTGTGAAGGGAATTTAGGGAGAAATAGGTGTAAGGGGTTAAGAGCCCCCTACCCGTGTATTTATAACTTTCAATAGTGGGTTGGATACCCAATTGGCCCAATGGGCCTATTCATAACATTTGGCTAATTTTCACAAAACCAACTTTATCTTCGGCGTTTTTACACGTTACCATCTTCAACTTCTTAAATAACAAAATCTATATAGGAATTTTTTTAAATTGTCTTGCTGACCGGGACAAACTGGTTAATAGAAAAATTGTTGAGATTTAATCTTGGTAAATCAACAGTTGAGATTAGAGTTTGTGAAAATTTTGGGAGGGAAAACTTTTGTATTTTGGGTGGAACTTTTTGGATAAATAAATCTTCATTTAATTTTGTGAAATTCGAGATCTTTGAATTTAAGACGTCTTGGAATTTGAACAGCCATGCATTTATGTGATTTAATTTACAATATTTATAACAAAAATAAAGAAAAGTTATATTATCAATGAATTATATGTTGCCTATTCAAATCATCCTTATCCGTCGAAAGCGTACGCGCCGAATTTGTTGCTCTACGCTAATTGGTTGTTACGCGCCGAAGGCACCCGCGCCAAATTTGTTGTTCCATGTCAAATGCACTTGCGCAGAATTTGTTGTTCCGCGTCGAATGCGCACGTGCCGCTAAATATTTTTACGCGAATTTGTTATTCTTTTAAATTTTGGTAGTGGAAATAATTTTTTGGTGAACAAAGATTTCGCATGGGAAAATCTTAAGTGAGCCGTGCCCGTGGACACGGGTTATGACTAGAATATTATTAAATTTTGACCGAAGGCGCCCGCACCGAATTTGTTGGTCTACGCTAATTTGTGATTCCACGTCGAAGGCACCCGCGCTGAATTTATTTTTCCATGTCGAAAGCGCATGTGCCGAATTTGTTGTTCCGCGTCAAAAGCGCTCGTGCTGCTAAATATTTTTACTCGACTTTGTTGTTCTTTTAAATTTTGGCTACGAAAATAATTTTTTGGGGAACAAAGATTTCGCGGGGGAAAATCTTAAGTGAACCGTGCCCACAGGCATGGGTTATGACTAGTACTACCATATATGTAACGACCTGTTTTCATGGTGCACGTTTTACCGTATTCAAAACGAATTCAAACGATTTCAGAGTAATTGATTTTTCCTATTAGATTACGTCGCTCAAATTTTAAGACGGACTTCGTATTCGTGATCTTCGCGACGATACGAACCCGTGGTGTTATTTTCGTAATTTTTCAGAGACATTTAGCTCTAGTGGCAGAATGTTAATTTTATACCCCTGTTTACTAATTACCTCTTTACGTTTACCATAACCCTTAATTAACCCAACCCCACCCCCTTTAACCGCCTCCAAAATTTAGTGAGATCCGATAATATCGGATCTCAACCCTCAAATTAATTACATGCATCCCCTCTCCATCGTTGGCAGACAACCACCCATTTGAATGGGATTTCTTAAGATTTCTCAAGATGCAAACCCCCCCTTCAATTGCCAGCACACAACACACAAGCCCCACCTCTCTTCATGCATCCTCCCTCCTCTGTCAAGGGGACAACTCCCATCTCCTTTAATTATGGGTTTCATTTTTCTCCCTTTATTTAAACTCCTAAACTCTCTCCTCAATCACCCCGTAGAGAAAGCACCTAGGCTTTTTGCTCTTCCCCAAACTCCTAAACTCTCTCCTCAATCACCTAGTAGAGAAAGCACCTAGGCTTTTTGCTTTTCCCCAAGCTCAAGCCTCTAGAACCAAATCCAGTCTCATTAATCTCATTTTGCAGCAACCCCATGGCATCTACAGCTATAAACCCAATTCGTAAATCCCATCATCACTCTTCTCTATTAGACGTCAATCACTCCAAGCAAACAACGAGAGCCCATTGCTCCTCTTCACCCCATTCTGTGTTTGACCGCCCTCTTTTCTCCACGGCGATGCCACCGTGCTCTGACCCCCCTCCGACGATGTTTCGTCGCCCTCGCCACCACCCTCTTCCTGCCGGTGAAGCTCGATGTAACCCACAGCCTGCCACCGCGAAGCCTCCTCGACCCATCCCTACGGGCCACCCCGCCTATGCCAGCGCCGCCTGGCTCTGCCTCACCTCTGCCCCCAGACCTGCCTCTCCTCTGACGCGAAGAAGAGCCACAGCTTCCCCCTCCGCCGTGGCACCACCCCGAACCCATCATGTAACACCCGAACCACCTCCATCCTCCTTCGACGAAGAGCTTCTCCATCATCGTCGGAGAGCCGCCATCCCCCGCCTGAGACCCGTCGGAGATCCGCCTGAGCCCTGCCTGCCCCGCGCCCACTGGACTGCCTGAGAACTCACGCACACGCTGCTGCCCTAGATCCGCCGTGCGACCTCCCACCTGGTCGTCGCCCCGCTGCCTGGCCGCACCACCGCCGCGCGCCGCCCGCCACCGCCGCCGGCGTGCCCGCCCCACCGCAGGGCGCTGCCCCCCTCCGGCAGCCCCCCTGCGTGTGTGCGTGCGTGAGTGGTGAGTGTTTGTGCAAAACAAAAACAAAAAACTGTGTTTTGGGGGTGTGTGTATAGAAAGTTAGAGAGAGAAATGGGGTTTATAAAAAATTAGAAAAAATAAAATATAAGACCCACACAAAAATTCTAAAAATTCCAAAATGTTCTACGCGTTGTCGTGAATGCGTATGCGCGAGTTTCGTCCCAATCCAATGTTTATTTTCAAAGTTACGATTTTTCAAAGTTTACGGAAGTTAATTCAGATATGATAAAACCACTTATATTTTCATATATACTACACTTGAATACGTACATATAAAAAAACATCGTTGTATTCTACTAATCAAGATGGACATTTTGACAAGTCATATGAAATATTTCGACAGGTACTTTTCTCAAAACAAATCATCGAACGTTTACGATCGTTATTTTTTAATTTTAGAAATTAGTTTTTAATTGATTTTAAATTCCAAAAATTGATTTTAAGATTTTAAAAATTATAGACAATACCTATGAGCTTCAGAAAATTATTTTCTTTCTATATAAAATTATTTTCCTCTCACCTAGCCTATCTAAAAATTATTAGTGCACGTTTTGACTTATTTTAAGCGATAATAAAAATATGAACACGTTAAGAAAAATAGATAGAAAATAGTGTGACTTTTAACCGATTATTTCTGATGTTTACAGGTAACATTTCTCGTGCACAAGCACCCTTGGAAGCTCTAGCTCCAGCCCCGGCTTACTACGATGACATCGAAACTGTAAGTCACTCTAATTCTAAATTTAGAAATTTGAATAGTGTACTCGTATGAACTTAGGACATCATATATAGCCTCAGAACGTCTATTGACTTGAACCAATTATTAGAGACCTAATTAAGTAGAGTAATCAACTGCAGAACGACTTTGACTTGAGAATACGACATTGACAACTTTCAACTTTGATAGTTGTAGCACGCAACCATCTACTTGGGTAAACTGTGTACTAATGGAAATACCACATGCTCAAAGCATGGAATCATCTTTGTTGGACTTGTCTTTATCCTAAATCCATATCTTTCTGGTTTTCAATAAGAAAGTAAATCAGCGGTCCTAGTTTAACTATCATAGTACATGATCAGGAACATATTCTACCATTTATTGATATAATCGATGTAGTGGAACTCGATAATCGGCATTCTTATTATTGATTTACCAAGTCGGCTGGTTTCACTTGGACCCAAGTCCTGTATCACCCTGCTTGTAGGGATAGTGACCTGCTTGGCCAACTTTGACTAAGCCCGTTTGTATGGATCAACGCTAGAACTCCAATTCTCAGTGGTTCGCCAACATCGATTTTAAATACCTTTAAAAGAGTTATCAATCTGTTTATCACCAAGATAACTCGTTGTCTTGTTTACCCACGTTTACCATGTTCTGATGCTTCTCACTTGAAAACTATGCATGGACTTTGGATACACTTGTTGCATGATTGCTCACGTTTAAACAGTCGCATCATTTGCTGCACGGCATCTATGACTCAGTGAATGTTAATGAATTATCGTATGGAATATCTTGTGGTACATCTTGTGGAATATCTTGTGGAACATCCCGTAACAAACATATACTTGATACGTACATGACAGACACTCGGAGTTTTGGGGTAACTTATAGTAGCGAGTGTGCGAGAGCAACCAGTCCGGGCTTTGTTGTTGTTGTCCTGACCGGGTTCTAGCAACCCATTCAAAGTTGATCGGTGACAAATTCACAAACTTGATCACAGATTCTTGAACAGTATTGCATGCTTGGCACAGTTTTGGTTTAACCCTGGTACGTGCACCCGTGATATGTGATGGACTCTTGGTTGCTCACTATACTCCGCATTAAAATATCATTTCACACTTAAATAGTAAAATATTATTATTTTAATATTAAAATATCATTTTCACACATGACTCCGAAAAATTACGAAAAGAATGCCACGGATTCGTATCGTCACGAGGATAATGAAAATGAAGTCTATTTTAGAGTTTGAGTTACGAAAGAACAGAAAAAAATCGTTTACTAATTTTTGAATTGTTCTGAATACGTAATCACGTGCACGACGAATCCAAGCAATTACAATTCTGATGTGTTCTTGTGATGTTTGAGTATATTTCAACCCTTTCCTTTTTAGTAAGGATGATATGCGTAGAAATCGATTCTCATGAACTATGCCATAACTCATTTGTGGGATTTCCATACTCTTAATTGTTTAGACTTTGTTTCACTTATTTTTGTTAAGGGTCTAGCAAAAAGCTATTTAGGGTGAGTGATTAGAGGTAAAAATTGTATGTTTTCACCCCCTAACTAAGGTTATTTTGTGCATAATTCATATTTATTTAAGTTTTGATATGTTCATGTTGTGAAAACTATTTCATTTATGAGCCAAACATTTTTCTATGTATGAAGTTAACTCCAATAGCCCAATCACACTTAAATTCTGAGGCAGGATTTTTCTGGAATTTTTCATGCATTTATTGATGCTCAAAAGCTCACGGGGAAGCTAAGCCTATAAGAGGCCACATGGTCGTGTGTGACATATAACGCGGCCGTATGGAAATTTTCAGCCCAATGAGAGGCTGAGACGATCGTACCACATGACCATGTGGAGTTTTGAGCTAAATGTGCAGAAATCAATAGAAGGCTGTTTTGGGCTACACTGACACGGTCGACTAACACTACCGTGTAGAAAATGCCACACAGTCGTACGTTCTTTCACACGACCCTGTCAGGTGCCAAACAGAAAGCTGTTTTGGGCTACATTGACACGGTCAGGGCACATGACCGTGTGCCCCGCATCCCATCCAAAGTCAGAATTTGGTGTTTAACTACGAGAAGGTGACACGACCATGTCACTCTCTCTTCATGGGTGCTGTTAGTTGCGGATTCGGCTATGATTTTCACCCGTTTTCAACCCGTTAAAGCAATAGAACCTGAGCCACTGATCTGGGAAATGAAGGGTGGATCTGCATCAGCCTATGAAGGATGAAATGGCCCAATCACTCATCTTTCCTCGTTATTCCAAGACACAAAGGAGAAAGCTTGGAGAAGGAGGAGCTCAAGGAGAACAAAGATGGGAATCATCTCAAAAAGGGGTTTCTTTGTATTAAAGTCTTGATTTTATTTGTCGCCTTGACTTTTGCTACTTGTATGAACTATTGGATTACACTTTTGGAGATAAAAATGTTCTTTAATTTCCATGGGTAGTTAAACTCCTTGTGTGTGTTCTTGGTGGATTAATGCTTGCTAAGGCTTGTGGATCTCATCTCTTGCATGTCTTTATTTGTTGTTTGTGGATGAAACTTTGAGATATATGTTTTAGAACCCTAATGTGATATCCATATAGAGGAACTATCCTAGAGGATCCTTTCTACTATGCTCAAAGTTATCTTCTCTTTATATCATTCACTACCTTTATTGCACCTCAAGCGTTTGCTTAAATGCCAAATCATCCAATCACTCACTCACTAGTTGGAAGAGAGATTATAGCCATTCAGGATAGCTTCACAAGCACTACAACATCATGAACCCATGAATACACATTCTCTACCCTTGAGTTCTCTCCATCACTTTACTTAGTTTGTGTTATTTACTTTTACTTTAACACAAAATCCATTCAATTAACCCTCACCTTCAAAAAGGTGGTATTCTCTTATTGCCAAAGCTATTTTTCAAACACTGTTACTTGTAAACGACTTGTCCCTGTGTTCGAACCTACACTCACTAGAAAAATTTACTACTTGGCGACCTCCTATACTTGTGAGTTAGCACGCGTACTATTTCGCGAGAGCCATCACCTACAATCACAAATCAACTCAAAACACAATTAGTAACACTAATTGTTTGCTTAATCATTAAAACCCACTAAGGAGTGTTGCAATAACCAACAATAATCAGTAAGCGACACACAGTATGTTCAGATTAGGGATGGAAAAACGAAAGAGCAGGTATGGATATTGAGGAGGTCTGGAATGGGCCAAAACCGAGCGGCCCAAGCCCAAGTCGCAAGCCAGCGGTCCCAGAGAAGAGCGGGCCAAGCGACGAGGCCCCCACAAAGACTTGGAGTTGGGTCGGTCTCGGATCGAAGCTGGTGCTTCCACCAGCTCGCGTAAGTAGGAGCTAATATCTCCCCTTAAAGGGCGCCCCCTTAATCACCATTAAGGGGCTCCATTACGCACACCTTCATGACCCATGAAGGCGCCATCAAAGAGACGGATCATGGGGACGGAAGTGGGGGTCGTTGAGGAGGCACGGACGTGGGAAGACTCCTATAAAGGGATGCAAGGTGCAACGTACAGGGGGATCACTTCCTGTAGACGGAGAACACCGAGGTATTCTACTCACACGACCTTGCCTTCCACCTAACGTTTCCTCTCCATAGCTCGGCCCGAGGACTTGCGTATCGGCATCCCCGTGAGCCATACCGATCCCACCGAACACCCTTCAAATCCGTTCTGACTTAGGCATCAGAGGGGACTTGGTCGGAACCAAGGTCCGACCCTCCTGACAAGCTTTCTCGTCTATTCAGGTCGAGCACATCCAGCGACACCGAGGCTGCCCCTCAGCGTCTTCTCAGCCGAAGCCGAGCATCCTCAATCACGAGTCCACTCGCTCCCACCACAAGGAGGTCGTCGCTTTGCCAATGCTACCCTTCGACAAGCCGACGCTAGGATCCGCACGTCCCTTACCGAGTGAACATGCCTTCAACCGATTCCGGAGGTCCAACGTGTCCCCCTTGACCACGTTAACCTCCAACCCTCCGGTCAACAATTCAGCGGTGAGAAAACACCCGAAACAGCTGGCACCGTCTGTGGAAACCAAGAAAAGGCACCCATGTCAAACAACCACACCCGAAATAACGCGACCATGCACCTCCTGGCACAAGAGCGCGACGGCGATAACCTCAGCACCGGGGCCAATCAACGATCATAGGGGCAAGATCGCAGCTACTCGTCGATTACCCTGAGCCGGGAGGCCAGGTGCACCAGACGTGCGTTTATATTTCATATATTTGCACACGTTTTCTTCCGTGTTTTTCCGTATTTTACCACCGTCTTATATTCGTTTTCTCGTGTTTTCTTTTTTTCTTTCACTTTTTCATGTTTTTCGTATTTTGCAGGATTTTACTGGCATAGGGGACATAAAACGACGATATCATGAGTCCCCGGAGCAACGGGAGGAGTCACGCGTGATCCAGGGGGTCAAATAATGAAGATCGCATCTTTCAGCACCTCACCCGACCGGTTAGTCATTTCCAACGATCGGGTGATGCACGCGTGCACCACCCGGACACAAGTTGGAGCGGCCAAGAAGTCACCCGGTCGGTTCAGCGACCGGTTCAAATGCCCCAACTCTCTGGAAATCCGATGCTGAATGCCAACCGATCGGGTGACCTTCACCCGATCGGTTCACCTGTAGCCGATTCTCCGAAGCTACGACACGGAGAGATCAACCGACCGGTTCACCCGACGGCACGAAGATCCAACCGATCAGCTCATGAC
The DNA here is from genome assembly GCA_030789695.1 of Scilla litardierei. Classification (NCBI taxonomy): domain Eukaryota; kingdom Viridiplantae; phylum Streptophyta; class Magnoliopsida; order Asparagales; family Asparagaceae; genus Scilla; species Scilla litardierei. The sequence goes on along the minus strand of CM061142.1, from coordinate 77,551,440 downwards.
TCAACCGACCGTGCCGTGGTGACCGGGTGGGGTCCTATTCTGCGCTGTCGAAGAAACGAAGCAGGTCACCCGATCGGGTGATTTCGTATTCTATAAATAGAACCCCTAGGTTTTCCAGAAACGGGAGTTGTTATTTTTTACTGTTTTTTCTCTCTCTTAACGGCTGTAATTTTTCAGATATTTGTAAGTTTTCTGATCTTTGTCAAACTTTAATATAGTGTTATTAGCATTGCTCTTACTGCTTTTCAATCGCCCGATCATGTTTCTAACGGTCGATTTTACTTTAGATCGCTTTTTACTAAATATGTGTGAGTAGTTCCCAAATCTGGGATTTTGGTGAAAACCCCTTCGTGGGCTCTTCCCGATGCGTCCATAGGACTAGAAAATCGATAGGGATTAGGAATCTAACGGTTACGTGGGGTGTTTTATTGTCATCGGCGGGAAAAGACCGCCTTTGACCGTTGGGCCAAGGGGAAATAAACTTGGCTGTTGACTCCCTAGCCATAGCTCACGCCCTTAGCGTAGACGTCGAATCCTAGCGCGCGGGAGCGGCAGGATGAGACGTTGGGAGTTATCGTTGCGAACTTAGTGCTCCCAGAGTAGGTCGGTGTTAATGGACACGGGAGTGCCCACTGACCGAACCCGGGAAGTCCGGCATATCATCCTGGGCACCGACCGGAATATCGGGCCCATGGGACGCTGGTACCACTCTTAGAGGCAACGTCTCACCATTAGACCCTAATTCCGATCGTTATCCTACCCGTAGGCCGTATCTGCGAGAATCGCTCGATAGGGTGGAAACCAAAGTCCCGGGTTTTTCCTTTATATTGTTTATCCCTTGCATTCCATTTACTGTGACAACCATCATCCGATTCGGGCTAGCTCGCCCATGGGGTGACTTTGATCCTCCTTGACACAAGCACATCCACGCCTCCCTGAGTTCGACCCCCAAGCCACACTACAACACCCTGTACTTGCGGTTACAAATATTTAAATCTCACGCCCCCAATCATATCATTGCACACATTCTAGCACGCATAAGCGGGGGACGTCAAGCTTTATGGTGCCGTTGCCGGGGAGGCAATGCTTGTTATTTTAGGATTTCATGAACCCTTGTGTCTAGCTCTCATCCCTACCTCGCGATAATTTTCGCATTCTTCTTTTTTCCTTTCTATCTTCTTATTTTTATTTTTATTTTTTATCTTATCTGTTTCTTTCCCACTTTCGCTTTAGGGTGTTTGTTGTTTTTCATGCGTATGAGTTCAAGAAGTCTCGACAGCTTGATCCCCGTTGATCCAGAGATAAACGCCACCCTAAGGCGTTTGGTCGTCGAGAAGCGAAGAAGAGAGGATCCCGAAACCATGGGGGAGAACACCCCACCTCACAAGTCCCTGCTGGAGTACTCGATGCCTTCCATCGAGGTCACCTCCGCCATCCGTCCTTTAGCTATTACGACCCAAAGCTTAGAGCTTAAGCCGTCTTTGGTAACATGTATCCAGCAGGATCAATTTTCGGGTGCACCCATGGAGAGCCCCATTGAACATTTGGACTCCTTCTTGGAGAAATGTGACACCTTCCGGATAAACGGTGTCACAACTGAGGTGATCCGACTGAAGCTATTCCCCTTCTCTCTGCGAGATAAGGCCAAGCTGTGGCTTAGGGGGAAGGACCCGAATACATTCAACACCTGGGAGAAGCTCTCAAATGCTTTCCTGATGAAGTTCTTTCCTCCGGGGAAGACCATGAAGCTGAGGAGTGAGATCTCCTCCTTCTCCAAGGCCAGCCACGAGTCTCTGCACGAAGCCTGGACCAGATACAAGGAGATGCAGCGAAGATGTCCCCACCATGAGCTCCCCAAGTGGCAGATCATAAATCTGTTCTATAATGGGTTGAGGGACGATTTGAAATCTTCCATGGACGCTGCGGCTGGAGGGTCCTTTATGTCGAGAAGCGAAGAAGATGCCAGACAGATTCTTGAAAATATGGCATCCAACAATGAGCGGTGGTGTGACGAGAGAGCCACACCTAGATTTAGGGGCATCCATAGGGTCGAAGACGTCGACAAATTGTCAAGCAAGTTTGACTTGCTGTCGACCCAGATCTCCGCATTGATGGTAGGCGTCGGTGGCGTCGGTTCATACCAGATTGCTGCGGTGGAATTCGAAGTTTTTGGAGAATTCGACGGTGGTGACATCTCACCACCGTTGGATCAGGCGAGCGCATTATTTTACAATCCTACGGGGAATGCGCCTTTTCCACCACGAACCAACTCCAACCCGGCCTACTCTCCAAACAACCGGAATCATCCGAACCTTAGTTACCGGGCACCATATCAACAGCTGACTCAGCAGCAACAACAACAGATATATCAATCGGCTAGGCCCCAGCAGCAGTTTCAGCAGCAGTAATTTCAGCAGCAACAACCTCCACAACAGTATCAGCAGTATGCTTCTAGGAATCAGCAGCCCACCCAGCAGTAATACGGCCAGTAGAGGGCCATCTCTCTGGTTGAGTCCCTCTTGACTCAATACATCGCCAACCAGGAGAAAATAAATCTGAAGCTAGAGATGGGACAGAGAGTCCTCACTGATCAGGTGACCCAGCTGGGGTTACAAGTGGCGAACCTTCAGAGACCGCAGAATTTATTACCGCCACAGCTTGAGGTGAACCCGAGGGGGGTAAAATCGGACCTTGGCGCTCACTCATGAGCATGAGAACGTGTCCGCCATCGTCTTGAGGAGCGGAACGCAAATACCCACGAGAGTGCCCCCTAAAGGACCGGAAGCACCGTTGGTCGTGGAATGACCAATTGAGAAATTAAATGACGACGGTGCTTCGTCGCCAAAGCCAACTACTCCGGAGGGAGTTCATAGAGAGGAGAAGAAAAAGGACGAGGAAGGGGACCTCAGAGTATTCAGGCCCGTTGTGCCTTTTCCACAACGGCTTGCCAAAGCCAAGATTGATGAGAAGTATGGAAAATTCTTTGCCATGGTGAAAGATCTGAGCTTACAAATCCCCTTCCTCGAGGCCATCGAGACAATTCCCTCATATGCCAAATTTCTAAAGGACTTGGTGACCCGGGGATCCAGAAAGAAGAAGGTCGTACTAACGGCGGAGTGCAGCGCCCTCATTCAACGCGCAAACCTGCCCAAGCTCAAAGACCCAGGAATTTTCTCCATCCCTTGCTCTATTGGGGAAGTGTGAATCCAGAGGGCGCTCGTCAATCTAGGAGCGAGCGTCAGTCTAATGCCCCTGTCGCTATACAAGAGAATAGGGATGGGAGACTTGGAGCCCACCGGCATGACATTACAACTTGCTGACCGTTCGGTCAAGTGCCCGGTGGGAGTAGGAGACGACCTCCCCATTGATGTGAGAGGAGTACAAGTACCGGTTGATTTTGTGGTGATGGACATGCCGGAAGACAAGCATACCCATATTATCCTTGTACGGCCCTTTATGGCAACCGCCGGAGTTTTGATAGACGTGAAGAATGGGAAGCTTTCCCTCAACGTCGGCCAAGAAAAAGTCGAATTTGACTTGGGGTTGTCGATGAAGTACCCTGATCCACCAGATGACCCTAGTATCATTGCACTGGAGCTGGAAGATGAGAGAGCCGCAAAAGCGAGCTCCTGGGAAATTCTCTCGAGAAATCCCCCCGACCACTTGGGAGACCATGGAGAGCAAGTTGGCTCACCAAAGAAAGAAGTTACTGATGAGGCGGTCGCGCGACATGTGATCCCTCCCGAATTCCCAAAAGCTCCTCCTACAAGGAGAAAAGGCAAAGAGCCCATGGGGCTCGCCGGGGATGAGGTCTGTATCCTCAAACGAGTGGCGGAGGACGCCAATATGAAGGAGAAGCCTCCGGACCCCGTCAACAAAGGGAGAGTGGTCGAGCAAGTTTTCTTGTCGCCACCGGCTACACCAAGAGCTACCAGCCCTGGAGATGAAGCGATGCCAGACTTAGGGCATCACCCGTATCGGCCACCTTGAACATCATCAATGGGCGTCGAGCTAATGACGTTAAACAAAAGCGCTTCATGGGAGGCAACCCATGCTCTAAACCCTTTGTTTCCATTTTTTTAGAATTATTTTTTAACTTTGTTTTGTCTATTTTTCATAAATAAATCCAGCCGCAAGAACTTCCGTTGAGGGACTAAGGCCGTTTGTGCACTTTTGCAGAAAACAAGGCCCCAACCGATCGGGTGATAGCCCACCCGATCGGTTGGGATGTATCAGCTGCCGGCCGTATCAGTCACTCAACGAACCGATCGGGTGAAGCCGGCCGAGACCGGGTGATGGACCGGGTGATGGACCGGGTGAATTGGGCTGAATTCTCGGGAATTTTTGGAAAATGATCAACCGATCGGTTGATACTCTGAGCGATCAGGTGAAAGACTGGGTGAGCTGTACCAAACTCTCGGAAAATTTGTGAAGCGGCGAACCGATCGGGTGACATTCACCCGATCGGGTCGCCTGTAGCCGACTTTCAGTAAAAATTTCGACCTAAAAGTCAACTGATCGGGTGACAACTCACCCGATTGGTTTGACTTAAAATCCTATAAATAGCCGCCCCCACCCGTTCGTTCCGCCCTCGCCCGATTTTGAATTCCAGATCGCCGTTTCGACTCCCCCGCTTTCGCCTGACCTCGTTCTTCCCCTAAATCAACCCCAATCGATCTCCCCCCTCTCCCTATCCATCTCTCCTTCGATTTCTCCCCATCTTCCTCGATTTCGCCCGCATACAAAACCCTAACTTTCACCCATTCTCCCCCATTTTCGAAACTTGCTGGAAGGATTCGTCGCGGCTTCACACGTGCTCCTGTTGCGTTGCGTTGGGGCGTCTATGAGCAGCGATCTTCATCTCAATTAGGTAATCTCGCTCCTTAGCTCAATTTTAATTTTGCCCTAGAATTTCATTTTGCTCGTCTGCCGTGTTAGTGTGTATTCATCGTATTTCGCATACACTCACACACACACACGACTCCCATGCTAAGCCCACCGACCCCACTTCTTCCAACCCTAGGCCCACCCGTCGCGCTCGTCGCACACAACCCACCGCCCAACCCGCCACCACCACCAATTCATCCACCACCCCACGCCCCCTGACCCCGTTTACATTGGCGATGCCGAATTCGAGGTGTCATTCCAGGACGACGACCAATCCGACCGGTTCATGGCCATGCTCCTCCTAGCTGGAAATGGTGGTCGGACCACTCAGGAGTCCGTCGAGCGCGACCTGCCCGTCCTTCAAAGCTTCATTTGCCACATTCGCACTGACCCGCCCGGTGTCTCCGAGCTTCACATCCCACCCCCACCACTCCCGGTCCTCAGCACAGGCCCCCATTACCACCCCCAGAGGGTGGTGCCTCTGCTTGATATTTTCACATCCAGCTTTTGTCTCCCCCTATTTTTAGTGCCCATCTGTCTTTGCGGGGCCCAGCTTTACCACTACTAGGGGAGGACCCATTCACGTGTCGCGTCCCTTCCTTTTTATTTCTATTTCCTTTCTTTTCTTTTATTGACCCCCCTTGCTTATCTCTGCATTTTCACGCTCGCATCATCTTGCTAGCACTGTCTCGTCTAGCTTGGGGGAAGTCAAATTTTTGGGTGTGCTGTCATGTTTTGCTTTTCTTTGTGTGTATGTTCATTTGTCGTGTCGTGTGAATTTTCTTTCTTTTATTTTTATTTTTATTTTTATTTTCTGTTTATTTGTCGTGTGGTGTGCTTTTTACTTTTATTTCTTATTTTCAGTCTCGTTTGTGTCACTTTCTTGTCTTTCGTGTGTTTTTGTGTCTGTGCGTCTTCCCCCCCTTATTCATTGCCCTCATGTATTTAATTCTCTTGCATTGAGGGCAATGCAAGTTTCAGCTTGGGGGAATCACACTTCATGCGTCATTTGTTTCTTTTTCTTCGTTATTTGAGTCGTTTTTCTCCATCCTTTTCTTTTTCTTTTTCTTTTCTTCTTTTTATCTCTTTCTCCTAGAGATGAACCCTGTGATGAATTGCCACAAAATCACACACACCTAGCATGGCATCGATAATCACACTCACTAGCCCTAGGATTTCGAGACCTCTTGCATTTCATGCACCGTGGATCCACTTAGCTTTTTATGAGTCGTACGTCGTGCCTAGCTGTGTGGTGTACTTCTACTTTGTGATTTTACTTTATATACCTGTCCAGGAATGACCCCTAGATTATCATGCTTCGATTTGAATATGCGGTATTTGTTTCTCCTGTCTGCTTCTGCATGCTTTATATATATCGTGTACTTCATTTTTCATGTGTCGGGATTCCACAATTAAGGACTAGGATAACTCATTTAGCCCGTGCTCTAACTAGCGAGAATAGTTTCCTTTGCCCAAGTGTTTAGATTCCGATTTCTTTTTTATTTTACTTGGTGCAAATCCCCTCTGCGTGTACCGTTCTCCCACTTGGGAGAGTACACATGTGTATAGCCAAAAACCCAAAAATTCAAAAAAAAGAAAAGAAAAGAAAAAGAAAAGAAAATTGTATAGCCAAAAAGCCAAAAAAAATACAAATACCCAAAACCCAAAAAAAATTCCCGTGTGAATATTTTACCTACTTGCCGAGAATAAAGGGAAGGCGAGAATTTGCACCGAGTGTTCTACTCCACATCATCTCAACCCCCATCGGTTTCAAAAACACTTGGCTTGGGAACTTTTTAGCTATTATCTAGGCTGTAGTGCGGTGATTTCCTTAACCCTAGTTGTGGAGTCCCTGACGCATGACATGTTTCGATTCTCTCTATTCTCATGCATGCTTGAACTATATATTCACCACTCTATTCAATTCGAATCGATATTTGGGTCATTTCCTGGATTTGTGTATATCGAGCTTTATCGCACATCGTAGATAGTGACACCGTCTGCTAGCACACGACCACACTCACTTGCGCTTCACCGCGTGGGCCCACGACACTTGTCTGGACTCGTATTCCTTGGTTTAGTGATGTGATTTGGCATTTGCTTGCTTGGTGTGTCATTTTTGATTTTGTTGGCCCTGACGGGCGATCTAGGATTTAGAGTTTTCTTTTTCTCTCTTTCTCTCTATTTTCTCTCTTCGAGCTCCTACTCTCACTCATCTTCCTCGAGGACGAGGAAGAGTTCAGCTTGAGGGATTTTGACGTGCGTTTATATTTCATATATTTGCGCACGTTTTCTTCCGTGTTTTTCCGTATTTTACCGCCGTCTTATATTCATTTTCTCGTGTTTTCTTGTTTTCTTTCACTTTTCCGTGTTTTTCGTATTTTACAGGAATTTACTGGCATAAGGGACATAAAACGACGATATCATGAGTCCCCGGAGCAACGGGAGGAGTCACGCGTGATCCAGGGGGTCAAATGACGAAGATCGCATCTTTCAGCCCCTCACCCGACCAGTTGGTCATTTCCAACCGATCGGGTGATGCACGCGTGCACCACCCGGACACAAGTTGGAGCGGTCAAGAAGTCACCCGGTCGGTTCAGCGACCGGTTCAAATGCCCCAACTCTCTGGAAATCCAATGCTGAATGCCAACCGATCGGGTGACCTTCACCCGATCGGTTCACCTGTAGCCGATTCTCCGAAGCTACAACATGGAGAGATCAACCGACCGGTTCACCCGACGGCACGAAGATCCAACCGATCGGCTCATGACTCAACCGACCGTGCCGTGGTGACCGGGTGGGGTCCTATTCTACGCTGCCGAAGAAACGAAGCAGGTCACCCGATCGGGTGACTTTTCACCCGATCGGGTGATTTCGTATTCTATAAATAGAACCCCTAGGTTTTCCAGAAACGAGAGTTGTTATTTTTTGCTGCTTTTTCTCTCTCTTAACTGCTGTAATTTTTCAGATATTTGTAAGTTTTCCGATCTTTGTCAAACTTTAATATATTGTTATTGGCATTGCTCTTACTGCTTTTCAATCGCCCGATCATGTTTCTAACGGTCGATTTTACTTTAGATCGCTTTTTACTAAATATGTGTGAGTAGTTCCCAAATCTGGGATTTTGGTGGAAACCCCTTCGTGGGCTCTTCTTGATACGTCCATAGGACTAGGAAATCGATATGGATTAGGAATCTAACGGTTACGCGGGATGTTTTATTGTCATCGACGGGAAAAAGACCCCCTTTGACCGTTGGGCCAAGGGGGAATAAACTTGGCAGTTGACTCCCTAGCCATAGCTCACGCCCTTAGCGTAGACGTCGAATCCTAGCGCGCGGGAGCGGCAGGATGAGACGTTGGGAGTTATCGTTGCGAACTTAGTGCTCCCGGAGTCGGTCAGTGTTAATGGACACGGGAGTGCCCACTGATCAAACCCGGGAAGTCCGATGTATCATCCTGGGCACCGACCGGAATATCGGGCCCATGGGACGCTGGTACCACTCTTAGAGGCAACGTCTCACCATTAGACCCTAATTCCGATCGTTATCCTACCCGTAGGCCGTATCGGCGAGAATTGCTCGATAGGGTGGAAACCAAAGTCCCGGGTTTTTCCTTTATATTGTTTATCCATTGCATTCCATTTACTGTGACAACCATCATCCGATTCGGGCTAGCTCGCCCATGGGTGAATTTGATCCTCCTTGACACAAGCACATCCACGCCTCCCTGAGTTCGACCCCCAAGCCACACTACAACACCGTGCGCTTGCGGTTACAAATATTTAAATCTCACGCCCCCAATCATATCATTGTACACATTCTAGCACGCATAAGCGGGGGACGTCAGCACCACGGGTAGAACCAATGGAGGTGGATTGTTGAAGAGCTGAGAGCTACCCCCAGCCCTTCCACTTCACCGAAGAGGACCCGAAAGGAAGTAGAGCCGCCACGTGATGAGGCACTGGTTGTCTCGGCTGTCATTGACACCACGATGGTCCGACGACCCCTCGTTGACACCGAAAGCTCGTTCGACATCCTGTTCATGTCAACCCTAGAGAAGATGGAGCTGCGAGCCGAAGACTTGGAACCTTGCTCCGGGCCCGTGATAGGTTTCACGAGCCACTCCACCCCATCATAGGGATGATCCGCCTCCCAGTCATGCTCGAGGAGCCGCCCAACTCGACCACCCTGGCAATAGAGTTCATGGCGCTAAGGATCGGGTCAGCATACAACGGGATCATCGGCCGATCGCTTCTCAATGCGACCGAGACCATGGTCTCAACCCTCCACGAGATGGTTAAGTTCCAGACCCCGAAAGGAGTCGGGAAGATCAGAGGCAACCTGACGAAGCCTAAGATCTGCTATCAACTGACCGGTGCAAACCACGAGGTAGGGGACTGCAACCTGATGGACCATCTCGACTTAAGGTACGGCTAGAGCGACGCAAGGCCCACACCCGTGGAAGAACCAGAACTCATCCCCGTTACGGATGTGGGTGGTAGATTCCTTTCTATCGGATCAGAACTCGACCCAACCCTGAGGAGCAAACTGATCGGGTGTTTGGAGGCCAACCTGGACATCTTCACCTGGTCGCCTGATGACATGCCGGGCGGGGACCCCCATGTGATCACCCACTAGCTGCACGACGATCCCAACTTCGCGCCAGCCAGGCAGAAGAAGAGGAAGCTGGGCGGTGCAAAGATGATGTCGCATTCGAAGAAGTGGGGCGCCTGCTTGACGCGGACTTGATCCGGGAGGTCTGGTACTCGAAATGTCTTGCCAACGTCGTGATGGTGAAAATGTCTAGCAGCAAATGGCGGATCTGCGTTGACTTCACCGATCTCAACAAGGCCTGCACTAAAGACAGCTACCCGATACCCCCGCATCGACCATCTCATGGACAACGCATCGGGTTACGAGATGCTCAGCTTCATGGATGCTTATTCCGGGTACAATCAGGTCTAGATGGACCTGGAAAATGAAGAGAAGACCTCATTCATCACCGACCGGGGGACCTACTGCTACAAGAAGATGCCCTTCGGCTTGAAGAATGCAGGGGCAGCCTACCAAAGGATGGTCAACCGGGTTTTCAGCTCCTAGATAGGGAGAAACCTCGAGGTCTACGTGGAGGACATGCTGGTCAAGTCCAGGGACCCCGCCGACCATATCGCCGACCTTCGCGAGACTTTTGAGCAGCTGCGAAGGCACAACATCCTGTTCAATCCCACTAAATGCACGTTTGGGGTGAGGTCCGAAAAATTTCTGGGCTTTATGATCACCAACCGTGGCATTGAAGCCAGCCCCGATGTAACGACCTGTATTTTTTCAACACTTCAATTTACGTACTTAACGTATTTTAACATTTCATAATTTTCTTTATAATGTTAGTCAAGAGTTTTATAACAAAACCGATTTCAAAAATTTCTTATAAAAATATTTTGAAGCACTAGACTAATTATAATGTATTTCATTAATTTCAGGTTTCATCAAATACTCAAAACAATTCTGATAAAAATTCATTTCCAATTATTACCGTTTTGGCTTAATGAATTTATTTTCTATACAAACATCATCAAAACATTTTCAAACTTCTATGGTAACATTCTATAATCATTTAGGGCTCCCCACATTAATTTCATAATTTTCTGAAGTCAATCAATAGATAACCCGCAAACCCGCTTGCAAAACGTTTTGGCCTAAAACTAGTATTCCCGTAGCTCAAACCCTGAAATGGATCTCGTATTCGCGATCCTCGCGACGATACGATCCCGTGTGTATGTTTTCGTAATTTTTCAAACGCGTTTACTAGTAGGGGAAAATCGTAATTTTGTATTTTTGACATTATCTACTAATTACGTTTTAACCTTTTTACTTAATTACTAATTACCCTATTAACTATTTTAATTAACTTTCACCTACCTAACACATACCCGTAAGAAGCCCATGTGATTCACGGGTTAACCTACTTTCCACACTTAGTCTAAAGTTCTTCTCCTAACCTATTAATTAGTTGACTAAGTATTTATTAACTTATTATTAAAATTAATATAATTACCTACGTAACCCTATATAACCCTCAGCTAATCCCTCCCCCTCACAACTTATAACCCAGGCCACGAACACAGCTCTCTCCCCCCTTCTTCTTCGTTCCTTACGGCGAACCCTTCCCCTCAAAAAAATTTCGAAACCCAAACCCACGCACACAGTCGACCTCCCATCTCTCTCTCTCTCTCACCTTCTCATCTCCTTCACAGCACTATACCCATGCAAAACCCCCCAAGGCACAACTCACGCACTGTCATCTCCCTCTCATTCTCCCTCCATTCGAAACCCCCCCGACGCCCTCTCACCGCTCACATCCTCCCTTACCAACGGCAAACCCATGCTCGCGCTCCTCCCACATCTCCGCCATGCTCCGACGAACGCCGAACACCCCGATCCATCACCACCGTAAGCCGGAGCTCCGACGAGCTGCCACTGAAAAACACCCTAGAGGGGGGTGAATAGGGTGTGTGGCACAAATTTAAAAACAATCTCAATCACAGAGATAATCAGACACAGATATTTTTAACAGAGTGGCTCCCCGCCAAAACTCCGACCCCAAAACCTATGAGGATTTCAATTAATAAACTTGATCACACTTACGGGTAGTGATCTCACCGTGCAATGGATCTGTGTGTGTTTTTCGAAGAAGAAGCCACTGCTATTTAATCGATGGAGATCAGTTACACATTATCTCTTGGACGAACAATTTAAAAAAATTGGATTAGATTTTGCCTTATTTCTTCTGTGCGGCCTATTGAAAACAGATTATACACGAGTTTTATAAGAGTTGGGCACACAGAATTATTGATTGGGTTTTATCCATTGACAGTAGGTGCAATGAATTCATCAACAAAAAAAAACAGCTCCTTTTATATAATGAATTGTTTTTTGAAAAAAAAAGATACGTCAACAGGATTTCGGCAATTTGAGGATTCGGCAGTTTAATATTTAGCATTCAAAAAAAAAATTTGTTACTGTGAAAACATGCGGTTTGTTCCGTCCCAGAAATTTGTTGCTCCTCTTCCTGAAATCACTTAATAAAAAGTGTGAGTCACACGGCTTGTTTGTCTTCATCAAAATTAACTCGTATGACCTAGTTAGTACCCAAACTAGGCCAACAATCTCCCCCTTTTTGATGATGGCAAACAAGTCCGGAAAAAAATTGAGAAATGATATTAAAGAGCAAGTCATATAGTGAACATGATCATAAGCATCATTCAAAGCAAAGCTCCCCCTAAAAATGTGCATCTCTCCCCCCCTTTGTGCATTATTTTTCTACTCTACTCTCCCCCTTTTGCCATTAATCGAAAAGATCACACAAATTGAAGAGGTTAAGAATGAGACATGAAACAAGTTTACGAATCGAAGAAACAAGAAATTGATGACGATGCTCGTATTAATGCTTATTCCCCACGAACTTAGAGTATAACAAATATCATGAGCATTGAAAGCATACGATCGTTGTAAGAAATCTAACAAGAAAATGTTGTATTATGAAACACTTTGACAATATGAAGGGTGCCTAGAAACCTAAGAGATGAAAATATAAAATTATCTAATATATTTTGTGAGCCTTCGTTGCTATGGAATAATCAATAAGTAATGTGTAGGGAGACACCAATCAAGGGATACCATGGTGTTAAATTTCGGGTCCTTTGGAATTGAGGTGCGCTAAGTGGTTGCTTCATCTACCATATTTCATACGCATTGCTCAACAAACCCCCGAAATCCGGTTACTAGCCGCCGGTATCAATTGTAGTATATTTGAAGATGTTTTGTTATTCCCTTCTTCTTTTTCTATATATTTTTTTTATAAATGCCCATAGCAATTTTTTTTATTATTATTACAATGTTGGTGTCTCAGAATAGTGACGCATGAAGGCATCACATACTCGACTCCTACTAAATAATTTTCCATAGAGATTTAAGCGCACAAAATTGTAAAGATAAAATATAAATTCAGAACCTTTAGAATCTAAGCACATTCAATTGTCTCCATAGTTTATAAGACTCAATCAATCTATTTGATTCGTACAATTTGGCATGCTTACAAGTTTCACTTTTTTTGTTTAATAATTCAAGCATGGGGATTTTATAAAAATATGGAGCATCATCATCAAAAACATTTTAATGTTTCTAAGATGTCTAACAAGGTTCATATCAAATTCTCGACCAAAATCAATAATAGTGATGACGATCATGCATGCACATACCAAGAATGACCAAACCCATATTAAGATGAAATAGTGTGTGGCTTAGGTACAATATGGAAGCATGTGTATGTGCATGGATATGGATGCTAATGCTCAATTAGTGACATAATCCCCAACTCCCTTCGAATGAAGCAAAATTGTTTTTGGTTTAAGGGTTTGGTGAAAATGTCCGCTAATTGTTTTTCTGTATCAATATATCCTAAAGAGATATCTTTCTTATCAACGTGATCTCTAAGGAAGTGGTGACGAATATCAATATGTTTTGTCCTAGAGTGTAGAATAGGATTTTTAGATAGATTTATAGCACTCTTGTTGTCACACCAAATGGTTGTAGGTTGGAAAGTAAGATCGTAGTCTCCGAGGGTTTGTCTCATCCATAGAATTTGAGCACAACAACAACCTGCTGAAACATATTCGGCTTCGGTTGTACTCAATGCTATGGAGTTTTGCTTCTTGGAGAACCATGAAACAAGAGACATACCTAGTAGTTGGCAAGTGCCAGTGGTACTCTTACGATCGGTCTTACTTCCCGCAAAATCCGCATCACAATATCCTACAAGCTCAAATGATGTGGAACAAGGATACCATAAACCAAAATCTAAGGTTCCTTTAACATATCGAATTATTCGTTTAACATAAGAAAGATGGGACTCTTTTGGACAAGATTGAAACCTTGCACCTAAACATACACTGAACATTATATCAGGCCTACTAGCTGTCAAGTATAATAGGCTACCAATCATACCTCGGTACAAGCGTTCATCCACTTTCTTTCCCTTTTCGTCTTTATCCATCGTTGCCGTCGTTGCAATGGGAGTAGAGCATTCCTTAGCATTTTCAAGTCCAAACTTCTTCACTAACTCCTTTGCATATTTTGCTTGATTGATGAAAATTCCGTCCTCACATTGTTTGATTTGCAAACCAAGCATGAATGTAAGTTCACCCATCAGGCTCATCTCAAATTCCCTAGACATACATGAAGCAAATTCCTCACACAATAGTTTGTTAGTAGCACCAAAGACAATATCATCAACATATATTTGTACTACAAGTAGATCTTTACTTTGATGTATAACAAATAGAGTTTTATCCGCCTTTCCCATGGAAAAATTATTTTCAAGCAAAAATTTACTAAGTCGCTCATACCAAGCTCTCGGAGCTTGTTTGAGCCCATATAAAGCACGGTTAAGCTTGAAAACATAATCCGGGTGGATGGAGTCTTCAAACCCAGGAGGTTGTTTGACATAGACTTCCTCAGATAAAACTCCATTCAAAAAGGCACTCTTGACGTCCATTTGAAAGAGTTTGAATTTCATGAAACTAGCAAATGCTAGAAGCATCCTAATTGCTTCCAATCTTGCGACGGGAGCAAAGGTTTCATCAAAATCAATCCCTTCCTCTTGGTTATAGCCTTGTGCTACTAATCTAGATTTATTACGCACAACATTCCCCATTTCGTCAAGTTTGTTTCTAAATACCCATTTAGTGCCTATAATTGTTTGATTTTTTGGTTTAGGAACAAGTTCCCAAACTTGATTCCTTTCAAATTGTGACAATTCATCCTGCATTGCCATAATCCAATAGGAATCTTCTAAAGCACTATCAACATTTTTAGGCTCCAAAATGGATATAAATGCAAAGTTAACCATCAAATTAAAGCTACTTCTAGTACGTATACCTTCCGTCGTGTCTCCAAGGATTTGATTCTTTGGATGATCCTTCTGAAAGTGCCAATCCTTAGGGAGATCTTGTGATGACGTAGTAGCTTCTGCTTCTTTTGATACACCATCATTGTTGTTTTCTTGCTCATTGGAATTGCTAGCGTTTGTCTCCAGTCCATCCAAGCCACCTGTAATATCTGTAGATTCTGCAGCACTAGAAGATTCATTAATAGCACTTTTCTCGTCAAATTTCACATGCACAGTTTCTTGAATAGTGAGAGTTCTTTTGTTGAATACTCGGTAAGATTTGCTATGTGGTGAGTATCCAACAAAAATACCCTCATCGGATTTAGCATCAAATTTATCCAGATTTACGCCTACTTTCAGAATATAGCATTTGCATCCAAATGGTTTTAAATGTGATAAGTTGGGAGTCAACTCTCTATAAAGCTCATAAGGTGTTTTCTTCAAAATGGGTCTAATGGACACACGATTTAAAATATAGCAAGAAGTATGTATAGCTTCAGCCCAAAAATATAAAGGCAGTTTGTAATCATGAATCATGGTCCTAGCCATTTCTTGCAAAGTACGGTTTTTCCTCTCAACCACCCCATTTTGTTGTGGTGTCCTCGGGGCGGAAAAGTTATGTGAATAACCTTTTGAAATGCAAAAATCATCAAAGCTAGTATTAACAAATTCTCCTCCATGATCACTTCTAACTTTGACAATTGAAAAACCTTTTTCATTTTCAACCTTTTTACAAAACATTTTGAAAACATCAAAAGTTTCATGTTTGTGTGTCAAAAAATAAACCCAGGTGAAACGTGAAAAGTCATCGACAATAACAAAGCAATAATGCATACCACCTAAATTAGCAACCTTTGTGGGTCCAAACAAATCCAAATGTATCAGTTGCAATGGCTTAGAAGTAGTTA
Organism: Scilla litardierei; assembly: GCA_030789695.1. Taxonomy (NCBI): domain Eukaryota; kingdom Viridiplantae; phylum Streptophyta; class Magnoliopsida; order Asparagales; family Asparagaceae; genus Scilla; species Scilla litardierei. The sequence goes on along the minus strand of CM061142.1, from coordinate 77,535,700 downwards.
CAACGTTTTTAGGATTGAAACTACTTTTATGTTGTTTACCTAGTTGACATGCATCACAAAGCTTATCCCGATCAAAGCTAATTTGAGGTAAACCTCTCACTAGTTTCTTTCGAGCAAGCTTTGAGATTAGGTCCATATCGGCATGGCCTAATCTTCGATGCCAAAGCCAACTAGTCTCATGTGATGCAACTAAACATTTTAGATTATTTGAATCACTAAGTTTGATAGTATAGATGTTATTATAAGATGTACCCTTGAAAAGAATATCATCACCTTTTAAGATATATACTTTGTTATTTTCGAAATGAACCTTAAGGCCTATAGAGCATAGCTGACTCACACTTAACAAGTTATGAGCTAAACCATCAACAAGATTAACATTTTCAATGACCACAAGAGGATGCTTACCAATGTTACCTTTACCCAAGATTTTGCACTTCTTTCCATCTCCAAGAATAACCGTCCCTCCATCTTTCCTTGATAGCGTCGTGAAGAGGGATTCGTTGCCCGTCATGTAATTCGAGCAACCGCTATCAAGGTACCAAATGCTGTCATTTTCCACTTGAAGATGCACCTACAAAAGAAGATGCACCCTTTGGTAACCAAATTTTGGGTCCACAATTGTTAGTACGATGCTTTGGAACCCATATGAAATATGCATGATAATATCTGGCCAAGCAATCATACATAACATGCCCATTTTTGTTGCAATAAAAGCATGTAACATTGAAATGCTTATTAGTAGATGACATATGATTTTTGTGCATGCAATGTTCAAAGCTCATGTCTCTTGCAAAATTCTTTTCAATGATCTTCCTAGATTTTTTCTTAGGATGTTTTTTCTGAAAGCCAAGACCGTGTTTACTAGATTGTTCATTAAGCTCATTTATCATCTTATTAAAGCTTTCTTGGCTATTTGTGAATTTCTTTAATGTCAAGCTAAGGTTTTGATTTTCATTCTCAAGTTCACTAATCTTAGTCTCATATCTTTTTTCTTTTTCACTAGCTTTAGAGTCGATGGCTATGTGTTTTCCTTTTATTAAATTAGATTTTTCTTTTTCAAGCTCTTCCAATTTTTCTTCATAGCTAGCCACTTTTAGGTTCAATAATTTTATTTCAGAATCTTTAGAACTAAGAATACTAATTTTCTCTTTTAATTCTTTAGCGAGATTAACATGGTCAAACTCTAACGTAGCCAGTTTTTTATTAGTATTTTCTAGCTCTAAGGTTTTTGTTTCTAGTTGGGTTTCATCAAAATTATGTATTATTTCTTTTTGTTCTTTCCACTTAACAAATAGCTCATCTCTCTCTCTTGTCATGCTCCCTAGTTCATCTTTTAATGAATCACGAACCTTTTTTAGTTTAAGGAATTTTGGACCCATTTCTTGAAGGAGTTCTACAAGAAATTCATAAGCTTCCTCCATGCTAGAAAACATATCATCACTAATATTCATTTCATCATCAAAGCTTTGAACAAGAGAGCTAATTTTTACCTTTTCGTTTCCAGCCATAAAGCAAGTTCCAGTATTGTCGTTCCAGTCATCATCTGAGGAGAGCTCTTCTGCATCACTTTCTCCCCACGTAGCCACCATTCCTCGCTTTGATGTTCTCTTTTCTCCATCACCAGTCTTTTCCTTTCCTTTTCCTTTCAGAAGTGGACATTCTGCTTTCATGTGCCCTCTCTTGTTGCATCTGAAGCACTGAGGTGCAGAACTTTCTCCATCATTTTCTTCATTTTTCTTGGTTCCCCAAATGCTTCCCGTCCTTCTTTTGTTGTTTCTCATGAATTTGACAAATTTCCTTGTGACAAGAGCCATGCTTTCATCGTCCGATTCATTCATCTCCTCCTTGAGCATTTTGGAGACTTGAAAGGCTAAATTCCTTTCCTTTGTTTCCTCCTTTTTAGATTTCTCTTCCATCTTTGGTGTGATGTTATTGGCCATCTTCAATTGAACCTCATAAGCCATTAATTTTCCCATTAGCTTCTCGAAACTGATATCTGCCAAGTCATGTGCTTCTTCGATCGCCGTCCTCTTTTGAATCCAATCGCCAGATAAGGAGTATAAAATCTTTCCGACCAGATCTTCCTCTGGGATGTCCTTCCCTAAAGATTTCAATGGATTGACGATATCTGCAAAACGAGAAAACATAGCATCAATAGACTCATTAGGCATCATAGCAAAATTTTCATATTTCTGTAATAACATTCTAATACGAGTTTTCTTAACTTCACTAGTTCCTTCATGAGTAACTTCAAGTCTCGTCCAGATATCCTTAGCAGTAGAACAAGAACTAATACGGTTAAATTCAGTTTTACTAAGACCACAATACAAGATGCTCATGGCCTTAAAGTTTAGATTTTCTAACCGATCATTTTCTTTTTGTTGCTCAGGAGTGGGTTTATCAAATAGCGTAAATCCCTCACTGATTATTTTCCATAATGCCATATCGATACCTTTGATATGTATGGACATACGTTGTTTCCAATAACTATAGTCCGTACCATCAAATAGAGGTGATCTAAGATACGACTGTCCTTCTCTTTGATTGTGCGTGTCATATGAGTATGTGTGCGGAATTTGTGCCATAGGATCGAAATTCCACTAGACTTTGAGTCTAAAAGGAATCCCGCTACCAATTGAAAAACACCCTAGAGGGGGGTGAATAGGGTGTGTGGCACAAATTTAAAAACAATCTCAATCACAGAGATAATCAGACACAGATATTTTTAACAGAGTGGCTCCCCGCCAAAACTCCGACCCCAAAACCTATGAGGATTTCAATTAATAAACTTGATCACACTTACGGGTAGTGATCTCACCGTGCAAATATAGTTTTGACAAGTTTAAGCACAGATAAAGCTTCTGAGTAAAGCTATTCACTATATGATCTCACAACAAAGCAGTATAATCAACTTAATACTTCAGTAAAAATCTGGAAAAATATCACCGTGATGTAATTGATGAGATCAGGGTCACGTAGCTTCAAACCGTTCGCAAATCTGATGTCTGGATTGGAAAATATGTGCTGTTGAAGTTCATCATTCAAGACTAGTTGCTGATTTGCTGTGCGTAAGGAAGATTGATGCAGATCTGTTTTGGTTGCGGGCTGTGCGTAAAGAAATTTTGCAACTTCACTTACCGGGTCACAAAACTCCAATTATTAGTTGCCCGCTTGCAAGTTTCGAAGCTTCTTCTTGCTGTGACTTGAAGGGAGACTGGCTCGTCGCCGCTCGTCTCTTCTGTGTGAACCGCCGCCGCGAGTCGCCGAAGGTCAGCCCTTGGAAATTAATCGAGGATGATCGCAGACAGGCCCTCGAAGATGATGTCGTCGGCCGTGAGATGCTATTGAATCCCTTGAGGAAGACGAAGCCGTGAGCAGCTCTTGGATCACGTGAGGAAGATGAAACCGTGAGCAGCTCTTGGATCCCGTGAGAAGGATGAAGTCGCCGACCGAGGATTTCTGTGAATCGCCACCACGAGTTGCTGAATCCGTCGTCGTGAGTTGAGCCCGTATCTGTGAATCGAAACCCTGGAAGGTGACTGCGCCCTGAAGGATGATCGATGATGATCACAGTACAAGAAAATCGGTGATGATGGCAGGAAGACGATGATCAGTACTAAGAGCTCGAAGCGCACGAGGATGGTCCGTGCTTTGAAAAATTTTCCCCTTTTTTTGAAATGGATCTGTGTGTGTTTTTCGAAGAAGAAGCCACTGCTATTTAATCGATGGAGATCAGTTACACATTATCTCTTGGACGAACAGTTTAAAAAAATTGGATTAGATTTTGCCTTATCTCTTCTGTGCGGCCTATTAAAAACAGATTATACAGGAGTTTTATAAGAGTTGGGCACACAGAATTATTGATTGGGTTTTATCCATTGACAGTAGGTGCAATGAATTCATCAACAAAAAAAACAGCTCCTTTTATATAATGAATTGTTTTTTGAAAAAAAAAGATACGTCAACAGGATTTCGGCAATTTGAGGATTCGGCAGTTTAATATTTAGCATTTAAAAAAAAATTTGTTACTGTGAAAACATGCGGTTTGTTGCGTCCCAGAAATTTGTTGCTCCTCTTCCTGAAATCACTTAATAAAAAGTGTGAGTCACACTGCTTGTTTGTCTTCATCAAAATTAACTCGTATGACCTAGTTAGTACCCAAACTAGGCCAACAGCCACCACCGTCCGACCACCTTGCAGAGCTCCACCGAGCCCATGGTGCTGCCGTCCGCTCTCTGCCGTGTGCTGGTGTTGTTGCCGCTCTCCTCGCCACTCTCGCCACCGCCTCCACCCCGCAGATCGTCGACAACCGCCCCGACATCTGCTGCTATCGATTTCGCCACTAGCCGTCCCTTCGCGAGCTCACCACGCATCGCAACTTCTCTTCGTCGGCCCCGCCTGACGCCGCCGTCGACTCCGCCGCACCGCCGAGACCCCGACCGCACTGCCCGCTGCCGCCCGCGCCGCCACCGACCTCCGCTGCGCCCCACCTCGCCGTCGGAGAACGCACCCCCCTGCTGCATGATTAAACGAGGTTAAGTGTTTTTAAAACATTTTAAATACGTATACGTGTATTAATACGTATATAAACGTATTTCAGTATATATTACAGTGGGTTTAATGGTTAAAAATTAATAATAAATTGTATAAGGACCAGAAAAATACGAGACTAGTCCCAGAAAATCAAAAACGTCGAAACGAATCCACTGGCGCTAGTTTCATCGCCATAAGGTAACTATATTTCTCACAGTAAATTTTTAAAGGTAAAACTTAAATAAGGTAAAATCCTTTTAAAATTCGTAGCTTGCAATTTTCACATATACTGACATATAATAAAAATATATGTTATAGTACTAGTTAATACGGTCGTTTTGACTACTTGTTGGAAGAATTCCGACATATGATTTGCCCGAAAGAAATCTTTGAAATATATAATGAAAAATCGTTTTCTCATTTTTAATTAGTTTTAAATTGATTTTAAGCTTCTAAAATTATGAAAAATACCTAGGAGCTTTAGAAAAATATTTTCTTCCTACATGAAATTATTTTACTCCCATCTAGCCCATCTAAAAGTGTTTAGTACGTATTTTGACGAGTTATAAGCTGCTATAAAAATACAAACACGTTAAGAAAATAATGTGCTCCTTAACCGGCTGTTTCTTGTGTTTGCAGGTACCAATTCTCGTTCACCAGCTTCCATGGAAGCCCTAGCTCTAACATCGTCTTTCTACGACGATATCGACAGTAAGTCACTTTAATTCTAATCGTAGAAACTAAGTAAGTTTATAAGTACGAACTTAGGATTCTTAACTTGGGTAAATTGTGTGCTAACGAAACTACCACCAGTAAACCAACAATTTTTGTATTCCAAGTTTGTTGGACTTGCCTTTATCATCAAATTTCTTAGCATCCACTTTGTTTTACTTTCTGGTAAGAAAGTCAACCAGTGGTCCTGGTTTAACTATCATCGTAAACAAGAAATTGATAACAGTATGTGATATGTCTCATAGAATATCTCGTAGAATGACTTGTGGAACAACTTGTGGAATATCTCGTGGAATATCTCGTGAAATAACTCGTGGAATAACTCGTGAAATATCTCGTGGAATATCTCGTGAAATGTTTTAAGGAATATCTCGTAAGAAACATGGAATCAACACACATGACATTGGGGTTTAGGGTAACTCATTGTAGAGAAGTGTAGGAGCTATGACCGGAGTCACACTCTCTTGTCTCGTCTCGTCTCGTTTTAAAAGTATGTTGTGGTTGACACCCGGGATTGGCCCCCCGGCAACGGAGGTGACCTATGGTTGCATATCATACTTTCCTACATGAGTCACAACACATAGTTTAGTTCGTTACTGCCAACATCAAAACAACTATTGATTGCTCGGCTTATTCAGTAATTTGCATGGTTAATATCATTATAATTCATGCCTGCTAGTCTCACCATTGTTACTCTTACACTTTGCTCGTTGTACTTGCACAGTCACCTTTACTTTATGCATTACATGTACTTCACTTACCACACCAGTGCGGTCACCAGTACTTTACCTGTCGCACTTTTAGCTACAGCAGTAGCATGTTTCAAGTACTTAGCATGCTTTACACTCGCACCATCACAGTACAGTTGTTCTTTCCTTTCAGTTCAATTTGCTTTTACTTTTCAGTTATGTACAGTTGTTACTCAGTACGTTACTTTTTACTCTGGTTGCTTGTACGTAGTTACTTTTTGTCATACTTGTGCACTGCTTCTTTTCTATGTTTAGAATTGTTGTGACTTACCTACGGTTCCATCTCCGTGGCACCACAGACGACGTACATATGGAGGTAGATGCTCCTGAGCTAATAGCGCCAGAGTGAGACCGCAGCTTCCAGAGCTATTTTCAGTTGTGCACTTTCTTTTCTTTCATGTATATTTGTTGAGACATTTTAGACAGTATGGATTGTAATAATTGGACACTATTTGGGTATTTTTGTACATCACTGCATCGTGGCTATTTTAAATTCACTGGTAACCTGCAGAAGCTGCACACATATCAAATAAGTAACGAGGCCCTGGGAGCGGGTCGTTACAGTTTTGGTGGCCCACGCAGGTCCGCGCTAACTACCTCGTGAACAATATAGCAAGATCAGGGTGTACAATATAAAATACTCAAATTAACCTTGAGTACGAGATGTCTCGAGTGTTCACCTATATTGGATATATGGGTAAAGCGTCCTTATTACCATCTTCATTAGGTTTTCCTTGATCCTCATCACTTCCTTTGAACTCTTAACCCTTGCTTAGGAACTCGTATTCCATTCTTGGTTAGACCCTCCCAAGTAACCTCTTTTGCTAGCAGTTATTGTGATTTTTCATAGGTTGAACTATCTATCCACTTCTTCTTCATTACCCTTCCTTAAGTTGGTGATGGCACGCATAAAAATGATAAGCTTCTTTCAATGGACCATGATCCGGTCAATGTGCTTGGCTAAGTTTGTTGGATCGCCCTTGCTAGACTCGGGGTTAGTGATCCTGGCTTAGTCACTTCCCTGACTGCATTTCGCTGGACCGCAAGGACGTGAATCATGATTATGTAATGTCATCGATCTTCATCACTATCACCCTTCCTTTAGCTTGATGACCTTTCGATTGACCTTCTTAGAATCTTTCTATTTTTAGTACGCTTGAACTCTAGCTACGTCTATTTTAAGGAGGGTAGCATTCAACTTTTTGATCACCAAAAGTTCGAGTTCGACAACGGAAGTGAATCGAAGGACGCTCAGAAGTATTCGAGGATGGTACTAAAGATTTTGAGACGAGCCAAACCTGACGTGCAAGTGTCGGCTGTTTGCGTCTTTTTGAGCTCGTGTTTCTCTTCTAGCCCGTACTTTCATCTTGTGCCTGATTCTCAACGAGTAAAACCTCTTTTCCACCTACCATTTCCCCCTCTTTATTTCCTTTGTCCGTTCCTCACCTCGAGCCCCGTTCTCGCCTAACCATCTACCCTACCAACGACTTTCGGTGCCCCCTTTTTTATAACCCTCCTCTCTTCCTCACCAAGCCACCACATGGTTTTCTATACGCCTCAGCGACACCAACTCCTCCTCCCGGCCTCTTCCCCAAGCGAACTCGACCCATCTTGCCTCAAGCTCCATCACACCACCCTACTCCGGTGACACCTGCCACGTCAAGCAGTCGCAGCCCTCGCCGCCATGGATCGACAGACGTCGATGGCCCACCGACGACCTTGGGGATTGTTGGGCTTAGCGACAACCCTCGCCGCCACCCTCGCTATTGCCGTATGGTTGAGGTCTTGGGAAGCCGTGATCCTTGGGCTTCTCTTGAGCTCTCTTCCCTAGGTCTCGCCCATGCTGAGATCCTGTTTATGCTTCTTCTTGCGTCTACTCCTTCTAGTGTGCTGGAAAGTGTGTTTTTGGTTGTTTACTTGTTGGGTGATGTTGGGTGTTGCGAATGTCAAGTATTGGTCTACGGAAGGAGTGATGGCGATGATTATTGGCATGATATTAGACTTGGGTGTTGAAGTTGGATGTAGGCCCTGTGCTTGGCTCTGGATGAGAGCTTGGATCTTGCCTTATTGTGGGATATTATGGAGATTGATGGAAGGAATACAGGCAGTGAGTACTGACTTTGGGTGCTGGCCTTGTACTTACCTTTGGGAATTGGTTTGGAAGTTAGTATGTGGTTGGGAATTATGGAGATTGATGCTAATGGTGCTTGGTTGGAAAGCACAAGTACTCGTGGATTAGTCGTTACATGTTATTTACGAACGACATCTTTGGCTAGACCCAGTTAGTCACTAGTAGCACGAATAAACTTTATGGTCCGCCGTTTTATGTGGTTTAAATAGCTTGCTACTGGCTTATCACCTCAGGTTCCAAGTTCGAACAGATGTTGTCATCATAATAGCCCTCATTTTCATGTGATATTATCATCTCATGTTAATTTTAGGCTACTTGAGAAGTCATAGTAACTATTGTGATGATACTGGTCTCAGAAATAGTTACGGAAGCTATGATAATGTCAATAGCATGTATTCATACATAACATCTCTTGTTTTCTTGATGCTATGATATCACATTATATTATTTACAACCTGATTCACTAGATTACTATCTTTTCTATCATTTATTTGCTTGAGCTTCTTCATAACATCAAATATTTGTTTCAGAAATGTCTTTTAAATTCTGAGGACGGAATTATTTTAAAAAGGGTAGGATGTAACGACCTGTATTTTTTCAACACTTCAATTTACGTACTTAACGTATTTTTAACATTTCAAAATTTTCTTTATAATGTTAGTCAAGAGTTTTATAACAAAACTGATTTCAAAAATTTCTTATAAAAATATGTTTAAGCACTAGACTAATTATAATGTATTTCAGTAATTTCAGGTTTCATCAAATACTCAAAACAATTCTGTAACGCCCCGCTTCCCAAAAGACACCGGAAGCGAGAGCGTTACGCGGTCCGCTTGAACTGGAGTGGTGAAGCTCGAGTTCAATAAGCGTCTGTGATAAAAACACAGATGAGGTCCTTGCAACTACCATTCAAAACAATCAGAAACACATCCAGAGAAGATAAAGCCACATCCAAAAATAATGTTCGTACACAGAGTTTAACAAGCCACAGCTGGGATAAAAGTAGCAACAAGAAAAGAACGTACACGAAAATAACTACGACGACTGAAAAGGAAACTAGGAAAGCAGTAAAGTGTCAGGGGTCCACTAGTCCTCTGCTGGGAGAGGCACTGCGTCAGGTGCGAACTCCTGACTCTCCAACTCTGGCGTCTCATACTGGTCCTCCTGGTACTCAAGCTCTGAACCTGACATACATCCACAAACATGAATGTATGTCAGCTAGGGGTCTGCAAGAAGAGTTAGCATCCCAAGGCGAAGTATATGACGGATATATGAATTTTAAAAGCATTAATAATTTAAGAACAAGTGACTGCAGCAATTTAACAAATAACAATTAATAGAAACAGAAGCGGACAATCCTAGCATGCAGTTCTAGACGGTTGCAAGTTCAAAGTTAAGATCCTCTGAGTTCGTTAGCATTTCAATTTCAAGATGACCAAGTTAGCGTTTCAAGTTTTTTTTTGTCAAGTGTTAGCATTCTAATCTAGGGTTCACGCCTGTAGGTCGTGATGGGAAGGTCGTTCCTCTCACGGGGCTTACCGTGATTGACGCTAACCCACCGCGTGCGGGTGGTGCTCTTGAGGAGAGTACCTTTCATACGCCTATTGGCCGCTCAACCCTAACCCCACCCAAAAGTTTGCCGGAACACGAGCCGGCCTAGTCGACTCACACGACATCACGATATCACGATACCGCCTTCGAGGCGCACGATTTCACGATGTCCATATTGTTAGACATGTCGGGACTCACTGAAATTCACTGTTAACAATATTAAAGTTTTATGGTGACAGTTCTACAAAGAGGAAACGGGTCGAACGATCGTTTCCGTAATTTCAATTAATGACGAATACGTCCTTTTTGTTCAACTTGCTACAGAAATGATTTTTTTCTCTTAGTGTTTAAAATGGGGATATATCGTATGATATATCGTTGGATCCCAAATTTTGTCCTGGTCATTATAGTGTCACTTTCCTACGTCATTTCACGTCACAATTTCAAGTTATCCAGCAATACATGAAGGCGGCGTAAACGTGCCGAAACTTCTAAAAATCATAACAAATCATATACTCGCCTGTTTTTGACGTTCTTGGTGTTGTTGGAATCGTCTTGACGAGTACTACACCGTGGAGGATTTGGTTCTCTGTTTTGGCAGAGCATAAAATCAGAAATCGTGTTTTTCAGTTCAGGTCATATTTCAAAAAGTCCTTACGACGTCTAATTAACATGTTTTATTAGGTTTCTCTACTTTACGGTGTAGGTAAAGAGTTTTAGGGGTAGATCTACCAACCTGAAGTGAAGCGAGGGATCGATTGACGTCAACGAGCAGTGGCGACGCGTGAAACTCCGAAACAGCGAGCGTCGAGCGTCGGGTGGAGCGTTCTCGTCAGATCCGGGGCTATCAACGCGCACACGACCCGTGCGCGAGTGCTCGGATGCTGTGAGGGGTAGTCAACGTCGGATCTGAGCGGTTGGACGAAAGCACGGCTGTCGGAGGCTCGCTGCAGCTGTTGCGTGGTTGCGCGGCTGATGGAGAAGCCGTGAGGGGTTTGTTGGCATTGGCATGGGCTGTTTTCGAGGAGTAGCAGCGGCCTGGAGTTGTGTGGCTGTGGGGAGAGAAAGGAGGAGGAGGAGTTGGATGAAGCTCGGCCTTGGGGTGGGTTTGTTGTGGTTTGTTGGGAGGAGATGAATCCGTAGGTTGATAGAAGAAGAGGAGGAGAAGAAGAAGCGCAGGCTGCCTTCTTTGCGTGGGGAAGAACGAGGCCACGGCTGCTTGATGGAGTTGGGGAGAGAAAAAGAGCTAGGGTTATAGGCTCTCTCTAGGGTTTTATAAAAGAAAGTAGGGGTAGGGTGATACTGATGTCTCACGGGTAGGCCAAGCCCATAGGGTTTTTAAAAATAGAAATGAGAATGGGTTAGGTTGCGGATGTGCTTTGGCTTAGGGTTTTGTTTTGTATATATTTTTTTGTTTAGGTTAGAAGGTGATGTAGAGTAGGGATAATAAAGGTGAGGACTCGGCCTGGAGATGTGCGTGAGAATGTCTAGGGGCTGGCGGCTGTGAGTAGGTTAGGGTTTTCTCTTTTTTTAGCTAGGGGTTTATTTATATAGGGTGATGTTGATGTTTAGGGTTTTATTATAAAGCTAACAAAAGATAGGGCTAGCCAATGCGTGGAGAGGAGAAATGTACAGGCGGCTGCGTGTAGGGGTTGTAGCCCTAGGTCATTCTCGTATAAGGCATAGGCAAGTGCACGTGAGGTTGGGACCTAGGGGTTTTATAATTCGTAGAGGCTGTTGCGTGTGTAGCATGGTTAGGCCCAGGTTGTTTTTATTTGATCTTTTTTTTCCTTTTTTTTAATAAAAGATGTTTTAGTTATCAACATTTGTATAAACGTTTTGCTTTAAAGGAAAACGAATTAGCACAGGTTGTTTTGATAAAAGAACTTACAGAACTCCTAATTTTATATATAAAAAAATTATAAGGTAATAATGATTTAAGCGGGTTGGGCCCTCGACGTCCAAAAATTACAACGAAGGTACCGGAGCGTTCGCGCCTCCGAAAGGATCATGGATACGGGGTTCGGCCGCGCGTATGAGCTACGGAAATAAAATAATACAAAAAAATACGGATATACGCATTAAAAATGACATACGCGCTAAAATTCGTACGACCGAACAGTGGTCGTTACATCCTACCCACCTTAAAGAAAATTCCGCCCTCGGAATTCCTAACAATCACTGGTCAGGGAACAGGAGGGGGTAACGCTCTCTCATCTCATCTTCTCTCTCCCAGGTGGACTCTCCTGGTGAGCCGTGTCGCCACATCACCCTAACAAGGTCGACAGTCTTGTTTCGGAGTGACTTCTGACGTCTGCCAAGAATCTGCATTGGCTGCTGATCGTACGTCAGATCCGGACGGATGGTGATCTCAGAGTAGTCAACAGCGTGAGATGGATCGCTGATGTACCGACGAAGCTGAGACACATGGAAGACATCGTGAACACCTTCCAAAGATGGTGGCAAGGCTAAGCGGTAGGCTACCTCGCCAACTCTCTCCAGAACATCGAAGGGTCCGATGTATCTCGGGCTGAGCTTTCCACGTTTCCCAAAGCGAATCACTTCGCGATTCGGAGAAATTTTCAGAAATACATGGTCTCCCGGCTGAAACTCCAGAGGTCGCCGTTTAGCATTAGCCCAATGCTTATAACGGTCCTGAGCAATCCGAAGCTTGTCCCTGATATCTCGAACAACGTCCACAGCTTCGACAATCAACTCCGGTCCCAATAACTCTCTATCTCCAACGTCGTCCCAGCTCAGGGGCGAATGACACTTCCTCCCGTAGAGAGCAGCGAATGGCGCCATGCCAATGCTCGCCTGATAACTGTTGTTGTAGGAGAACTCCACCAGGTGTAGATGGTCCTCCCACGAACCCTTGAAATCTAGCATGCAAGCTCTCAGCATGTCCTCCAGGATCTGAATGGTCCGCTCTGACTGGCCATCCGTCTGCGGGTGATACGCAGTGCTGAACTTCAGACTGGTACCAAGATTGGACTGCAGACTCTTCCAGAACTGAGACATGAACCTCGTATCGCGATCAGATACGATGCTCACAGGGACTCCATGCAAGAGCACGATTTCCTACACAACATATTTCACATTACAATTGGCACTAGAAGGAATTTACAAAAGGATGAGTTGGATCATTACATCCATATATTTCCTTGCCAGTATCTCCGTGGATTGTCCTACTCGGAACGGTATGAAGTGCACAGACTTGGTCAGTCGATCGACGATGACCGAGATTGCGTCATTCTGTTTGGTGCTCTGAGGTAAGCCAGTCACGAAGTCCATCGTGATGTGCTGCCATTTCCACTCCTGGATAGGCAGGGGCTGTAGTAGTCCGGCGGTGCGATGATATTCAGCCTTCACCTGCTGACACACCAGGCATCTGGCAACACTCCGTGCCACACTTCTCTTCATCCCGTTCCACCAGAAATTCTAACGAAGATCCTTGTACATCTTCGTACCTCCAGGATGAATGGAATAAGGCGAACTGTGAGCCTCATTCATCAATTCTTCTCTGATATCTCCTGCAGGCACGCAGATTCTACTGCCATACCTCAAAGATCCATCCTCGTGAATCAGAAAATCTGTCCGGAGCCCGGCTTCGACTTGCTCGCTGATCTTCATCAACTTAGCATCACCAGCTTGAGCACTCTTGATCCGATCAATAATCGTCGACTGAATCTGCATGTTTATCAACGACGAAGTGACTCCCGGAAGAACAGCTTCAACATCCATCTCTCGCAGATCCTGCTGTAACCTCCACTTAGCTGTGAGAATCATCACCTCTGGCAGTCGGCTCAAAGCATCCGGTACGACATTCACCTTCCCTGGGTGATACTGCAGATCGATGTCGTAGTCCGCCATCAACTCCAACCATCTGCGCTGTCTCATATTTAGTTCCTTCTGAGTAAATATGTATTTCAGACTTTTGTGATCAGTGAATATCTTCACTTTCTCACTCAGTAAGAAATGACGCCAAATCTTCAGCGCGAATATGACAGCGGTGAGTTCCAAATCATGGGTAGGATAATTCTTCTCATGGACCTTCAGCTGTCGCGAAGCATACGCGACTACATGGTTGTGCTGATGCAGAACACAACCAAGTCCCTTCCCTGATGCATCGCAGAAAACCTCAAAGCCTCCGCTTCTGTCCGGAATAGCTAAGATCGGTGCAGTCGTCAGTCTCTCCTTCAAGGTGGAAAAAGCCTGCTCACAAGATTCTGACCAACTGAACTTGACATCCTTCCGCGTCAATCTCGTCATCGGCTCAGCTATCCTTGAGAAGTCCTTGATAAATCTGCGGTAGTAGCCAGCCAATCCGAGGAAACTCCTGATGTCCGAAGCCGATCGTGGTGTAGGCCATTCACTTACTACTCTGACCTTCTCCGGATCCACTGAGATGCCGGCTCCTGATACTACTTGTCCAAGAAATGCAACTCTGTCCAGCCAGAATTCACATTTGCTATACTTGGCATATAGTCGATGATGGCAGAGCGTCTCCAATACCAATCTCAAGTGCTCTGCATGCTCTTCTTCGCTCCTCGAATACACCAAGATGTCATCTATAAAGATCACCACGAACTTGTTGAGGAAGTCGTAAAAGATGAGGTTCATGAGATTCATGAACACTGCAGGAGCGTTGGTCACACCGAACGGCATGACAACGAACTCATAGTGCCCGTACTTGGTCCGGAAAGCTGTCTTGGGCACGTCATCCTTCTTGACTCTGACCTGATGGTATCCGCTCCGAAGATCCAACTTCGAAAACACCTTCGATCCACCAAGCTGATCGAAGATATCATCAATACGGGGCATCGGGTACTTGTTCTTCACAGTGATCTGATTCAGCTCCCGATAGTCGATACACATCCTCCTCGATCCGGCTTTCTTCTTCACCAGCAGGACGGGTGCACCCCAGGGAGACACGCTGGGATGAATAAAACCTTTCTATAGCAGCTCATCCAACTGCTTCCTCAGCTCTTCTAGCTCAGCTGGAGCCATACGGTACGGCGCCTTAGAAATCGGTTGAGCTCCTGGCATTAAATCAATGCCGAACTCCAATGCTCGATCAGGCGGCAGACCGAAAATGTCCTCAGGGAAGACATCCTCGAAGTCTCGTACTACAGCTGGCTTCTCCGGCTTTGCTATCATAGATGCAACTGTCAATCTGTACGGCTGGGCCCGGAACTTGACAGGTCCGAGCGAACGTCCTCCGTTGACGAACTCAAACACTGGGTGGCCAGGAATTTCAAACACCACTTTCTTCCGGTGACAGTCGATCGTGGCATAGAAGGCTCCCAACCAGTCAATGCTGAGAATCACATCGAAATTGGGTAGGTCGTGGACGAGGAAATCTGCATACAATTCGTGTCCACTAACCACCAATGGGCAAGGTCTACAACCAAGCGCAACCTTCACTACACCATTCCCAGTCGTGATGTTCCAACACTTGGGAAGTGTGTATGTGGGTATTGAGTGTTCGACTACGAATTTCCGTGACAGGATGCACATGGAAGCTCCAGAGTCGAACAGAGTCAAGGCTGGGTGGGAAGAAACTAGGATAACACCTAAGGGTAACATGCAACTATATCAAACAAGGAAACTAATCGAACATAAATATATAAAAGGAAAGACTAGTTTAGGAGTTACCTACGATCACGTCGTCAACGGCCTCAGCCTCAACGGCTGTCATAGTGTAAGCTCGACGCACCGGGGGGTTGGCCTGTTGAAAGGCTTGCTTCTGTGGTACCAGTGGTGGTCCTCGCTGTCCAGGTGCAGGCACTGGTCTCTGAGCGGGTCCAGGTGCTCCAGCAGGCGTAGGTCGAGTACCCTTGGGGCAGTCCCTCGTAACATGGGTAGAAGATCCACAAACCAAACACTGATTCAGCATCCTCCTGCAGTCCTTCTTCACATGGCCAAGCTTGCCGCAGAAGTGGCAAGTCAGCTCAGCTCGGTTGAAAATAGGTGCAGCTGGCCTCTTGAACTGGGTGGTCTGAACTGGACGTACACCAGGCCTAGGTGCACTCCTCAGCATCTCCATCGGGCGCTTGCCTGCCTGGCGTGCCTTCTTCAGATTGGCGACGTGCTCCTGATTCTTCGCAGCCACCAGGACATCCTCATGAGTAGAAAAAGTATTCCCGGACAGCACACTCTGGATGTCCAGGTCCAAGCCTTGCAGGAAACGGTGTGCACAGTCCTCAGGTTCCTTCACCATGGCAGGGGCGTATCGACTCAGCATAGTGAACTCCGCCTCGTACTCGTCAACGGTCATAGTACCCTGCTCCAGGTTGATGAAGCGACTCTCCATCATTCACTTCGCAGACTTCGAAAAATACTGGGCGTCAAACCTCATGCTGAAGGTATCCCATGAAATCGGCTTGGTCAGCCTGGCCTCTTCCGCAGTCCACCAGCTGCAGGCATTATCTGTCAATTGCTTCCTGGCAAGATCCACCCATTCATCTTTGTGGATTCGGTCAAGGCCCAAATCATCCTCAGTGCTCTAACACCACTCTTCGGCCGCTAGCGGGCCCTCTCGTCCGGAGAAACTCTTCAGATGCATCTCTCTGAACTGCTTGGCTCCCGGGGCTGGTGCAGCTGGCGCGGCTGGCGCAGCCGACGCAGCCTGGCATCCCTGCTGGACTAGATGATGCTGAACCTCCAGCATATCTCTCATAACTCCCAGCATCTGGCGGATGTCGTCGTCTCCGCCTCCAGGAGCTCCGGTTCCGTGTCGGGTAATGCGTCTTGCGGCCATCCTGCAAAAGAGAAAGAATGCCCGAGTTAATCCCGTGTATACGATTACTCTATATGTTTGGCTAATGATAAGCGTCCTCATTATTCTGAATTTCGCAGTTGCAAAGGACCTGCATGTGCCACCAACAAAACCTGTAACGCCCCGCTTCCCAAAAGACACCATAAGCGAGAGCGTTACGCGGTCCGCTTGAACTAGAGCGGTGAAGCTCGAGTTCAATAAGCGTCTGTGATAAAAACACAGATGAGGTCCTTGCAACTACCATTCAGAATAATCAGAAACACATCTAGAAAAGATAAAGCCACATCCAGAAATAATGTTTGTACACAGAGTTTAACAAGCCATAGCTGGGCTAAAAGTAGCAACAAGAAAAGAACGTACACGAAAATAACTACGACGACTTAAAAGGAAACTAGGAAAGCAGTAAAGTGTCGGGGGTCCACTAGTCCTCTGTTGGGAGAGGCTCTGCGTCAGGGGCGAACTCCTGACTCTCCAACTCTGGCGTCTCGTACTGGTCCTCCTGGTACTCAAGCTCTGAACCTGACATACATCCACAAACATGAATGTATGTCAGCTAGGGGTCTACAAGAAGAGTTAGCATCCCAAGGCGAAGTATATGACAGATATATGAATTTTAAAAGCATTAATAATTTAAGAACAAGTGACTGCAGCAATTTAACAAATAACAATTAATAGAAACGGAAGCAGACAATCCTAGCATGCAGTTCTAGACGGTTGCAAGTTCAAAGTTAAGATTCTCTGAGTTCGTTAGCATTTCAATTTCAAGATGACCAAGTTAGCGTTTCAAGTTTTTTTTGTCAAGTGTTAGCATTCTAATCTAGGGTTCACGCATGTAGGTCGTGATGAGAAGGTCGTTCCTCTCACGGGGGCTTACCGTGATTGACGCTAACCCACCGTGTGCGGGTGGTGCTCTTGAGGAGAGTACCTTTCATACGCCTAGTGGCCGCTCAACCCTAACCCCACCCAAAAGTTTGCCGAAACACGAGCCGGCCTAGTCGACTCACACGACATCACGATACCGCCTTCGAGGCGCACGATTTCACGATGTCCATATTGTTAGACATGTCGGGACTCACTGAATTTCACTGTTAACAATATTAAAGTTTTATGGTGACAGTTCTACAAAGAGGAAACAGGTCGAACGATCGTTTCCGTAATTTCAATTAATGACGAATACGTCCTTTTTGTTCAACTTGCTACAGAAATGATTTTTTTCTCTTAGTGTTTAAAATGGGGATATATCGTATGATATATCGTTGGATCCCAAATTTTGTCCTGGTCATTATAGTGTCACTTTCCTACGTCATTTCACGTCACAATTTCAAGTTATCCAGCAATACATGAAGGCGGCGTAAACGTGCCGAAACTTCTAAAAATCATAACAAATCATATACTCGCCTGTTTTTGACGTTCTTGGTGTTGTTGGAATCATCTTGACGAGTACTACACCGTGGAGGATTTGGTTCTCTGTTTTGGCAGAGCATAAAATCAGAAATCGTGTTTTTCAGTTCAGGTCATATTTCAAAAAGTCCTTACGACGTCTAATTACCATGTTTTATTAGGTTTCTCTACTTTACGGTGTGGGTAAAGAGTTTTAGGGGTAGATCTACCAACCTGAAGTGAAGCGAGGGATCGGTTGACGTCAACGAGCAGTGGCGACGCGTGAAACTCCGAAACAGCGAGCGTTGAGCGTCGGGTGGAGCGTTCTCGTCAGATCCGGAGCTGTCAACGCGCACAAGACCCATGCGCGAGTGCTCGGATGCTGTGAGGGGGTAGTCAACGTCGGATCTGAGCGGTTGGACGAAAGCACGGCTATCGTAGGCTCGCTGCGGCTGTTGCGTGGTTGCGCGGCTGATGGAGAAGCCGTGAGGGGTTTGTTGGCGTTGGTGTGGGCTGTTTTCGAGGAGTAGTAGTGGCCTGGAGTTGTGTGGCCGTGGGCAGGGGCGGAACCATGATTACATGACCGGGGGGGGCCGGGCGGCAGTGCAAGAAGGCATACAAACTATATTTGTAAAGTACATAGACGTGAAAGTGTTCAAGTTGACGCGTCTAAAAAGATAAAGGAGTGTTTTTCTACTACGTTTAAGTTAGGTAATCATTTAAGTGCCATAAAAACTTGAAAGAACACACGTAACATATGTTATCTTTCACCAGTATAATTTAAATACAGAATGTAGCAACAATATTTGAATGCTCTTTGACGAACTGATCCAAAAGAATATGATAGATTCTACGCATCTTGGTTTCTTAGCAATCCATCAAATTCTCATCATCTACTGTTTGTGAGATTGCTAGAAAATTCAATGCACCCACAAGCTAGATGTAGTTAACTATATATATATACATGCATCCAAAAAATAAATGAACCTGGCCTAAAAAAGATCCATCATTATAAGAATAGTTTTTGAATATAAGTCAGCAGCATTTCATCATTTTTGTGTTGGCTGCCACAAAAAAATAATCTAATAATTTTAGTGCCTATCGGGAGTCGAAGTCAGGACCATTCCCCTGCATTTCATCATTTTATGGTCCTGCATTTCATCATTTTTGTGTTGGCTGCCACAAAAAAAATAATCTAAAATTTTTAGTGCCTATCGGGAGTCGAAGTCAGGACCATTTAGAGGGGAATGGAACGCACTACCACTGGGCAAATAAGAGAACAGTGTAATGAAGAATACAAGTTACAACTTAAACGTACATTGCCCTGTTGACATATAAATATATAAGTGTAAATTTTGAAAAATGGGGGGGGGGGGGGGGGGGGGGGGGGGGGGGGGGCGGGCCCCCCGGCACCTGCTTGGGTCCGCCCCTGGCCGTGGGGAGAGAAAGGAGGAGGAGGAGTTGGATGAAGCTCGGCCTTGGGGTGGGTTTGTTGCGGTTTGTTGGGAGGAGATGAAGCCGCAGGTTGATAGAAGAAGAGGAGGAGGAGAAGAAGAAGCGCATGCTGCCTTCTTTGCGTGGGGAAGAACGAGGCCGCGGCTGCTTGATGGAGTTGGGGAGAGAAAAAGAGCTAGGGTTATAGGCTCTCTCTAGGGTTTTATAAAAGAAAGTAGGGGTAGGGTGATACTGGTGTCTCACGGGTAGGCCAAGCCTATAGGGTTTTTAAAAATAGAAATGAGAATGGGTTAGGTTGCAGCTGTGCTTTGGCTTAGGGTTTTGTTTTGTATATTTTTTTTTGTTTAGGTTAGAAGGTGATGTAGAGTAGGGATAATAAAGGGGAGGACTCGGCCTGGAGATGTGCGTGAGAATGTCTAGGGGCTGGCGGCTGTGAGTAGGTTAGGGTTTTCTCTTTTTTTAAGCTAGGGGTTTATTTATATAGGGTGCTGTTGATGTTTAGGGTTTTATTATAAAGCTAACAAAAGATAGGGCTAGCCAATGCGTGGAGAGGAGAAATGTACATGCGGCTGTGTGTAGGGGTTGTAGCCCTAGGTCATTCTCTTATAAGTTATAAGGCATAGGCAAGTGCACGTGAGGTTGGGACCTAGGGGTTTTATAATTCGTAGAGGCTGTTGCGTGTGTAGCATGGTTAGGCCCAGGTTGCTTTTGTTTGATCTTTTTTTTCCTTTTTTAAAATAAAAGATGTTTTAGTTATCAACATTTGTATAAACGTTTTGCTTTAAAGGAAAACGAATTAGCACAGGTTGTTTTGATAAAAGAACTTACAGAACTCCTAATTTTAAATATATAAAAAATTATAAGGTAATAATGATTTAAGCGGGTTGGGCCCTCGATGTCCAAAAATTACAACGAAGGTACCGGAGCGTTCGCGCCTCCGAAAGGATCGTGGATACGGGGTTCGGCCGCGCGTCTGAGCTACAGAAATAAAATAATACAAAAAAAATACGAATATACGCATTACAAATGACATATGCGCTAAAATTCGTACGACCGAACAGTGGTCGTTACAAATTCTGATAAAAATTCATTTCCACTTATTACTGTTTTGTCTTAATGAATTTATTTTCTATACAAACATCATCAAAACATTTTCAAACTTCTACGGTAACATTCTAAAATCATTTAGGGCTCCCCACATTAATTTTGTAATTTTCTGAAGTCAAATCAAAAGAGAACCCGCAAACCCGCTTGCAAAGCGTTTTGGCCTAAAACTAGTATTCACATAGCTCAAACCCTGAAATGGATCTCGTATTCACGATTCTCGCGACGATACGATCCCGTGGGTATGTTTTCATAATTTTTCGAACGCGTTTACTAGTAGGGGCAAAATCGTAATTTTGTATTTTTGACATTATCTACTAATTGCGTTTTAACCCTTTTACTTAATTACTAATTATCCTATTAACTATTTTAATTAACTTTCACCTACCTAACACATACCCGTAAGAAGCCCATGTGAATCATGGGTTAACCTACTTTCCATACTTAGTCTAAAGTTCCTCTCCTAACCTATTAATTATTTGACTAAGTATTTATTAACTTATTATTAAAATTAATATAATTACCTACGTAACCCTATATAACCCTCAGCTAATCCCTCCCCCTCACAACTTATAACCCACGCCACGAACATAGTTCTCTCTCCCCTTCTTCTTCGTTCCTTACGGCGAACCCTTCCCCTCAAAAAAATTTCGAAACCCAAACCCACCCACACAGTCGACCTCCCATCTCTCTCTCACCTTCTCATCTCCTTCACAGCCCTATACCCATGCAAAACCCCCCGAGGCACAACTCACACACTATCATCTCCCTCTCGTTCTCCCTCCATTCGACCTCCCCCCCGACGCCCTCTCATCGCTTTCCTCCTCCCTTACCGATGGCAAACCCATGCTCGCACTCCTCCAACATCTCCGCCATGCTCCGACGAACGCCGAAGACCCCGAGCCATCACCACCGTAAGCCGGAGCTCCGACGAGCTGCCACCACCGTCTGACCACCTTGCAGAGCTCCACCGAGCCCATGGTGCCACCGTCTGCTCTCCGCCGCGTGCTACTGCTGTTGCCGCTCTCCTCGCCACTCTCGCCACCACCTCCACCCCGCAGATCGCCGACGAGCCGCCCCGACAGCTGCTGCTGTCGATTTCGCCGCTCGCGGTCCCTTTGCGAGCTCACCGCGGGTCGATGCTGCTCGCCGTCGGCCTCGCCTGACGTCGCCGTCGACTCCGCCGCACCGCCGAGACCCCGACCGCACTGCCTGCTGCCGCCCGCGCCGCCACCGACCTCCGCTGCGCCCCACCTCGCCGTCGGAGAACACACCCCCCTGCTGCATGATTAAACGAGGTTAATTGTTTTTAAAATGTTTTAAATACGTATACGTGTATTAATACGTATATAAACGTATTTCAGTATATATTACAATGGGTTTAATGGTTAAAAATTAATAATAAATTGTATAAGGACCAGAAAAATACGAGACTAGTCCCAGAAAATCAAAAACATCGAAACGAATCCACTGGCGCTAGTTTCATCGCCATAAGGCAACTATATTTCTCACAGTAAATTTTTAAAGGTAAAACTTAAATAAGTTAAAATCCTTCTAAAATTCGTAGCTTGTAATTTTCACATACACTGACTACAATAAAAATATATGTTATAGTACTAATTAATATGGTCGTTTTGACTACTATTGCAAGAATTCCGACGTATGGTTTGCCCTAAAGAAATCTTTGAAATATATAATGAAAAATCATTTTCTCATTTTTAATTAGTTTTAAATTGATTTTAAGCTTCTAAAATTATGAACAATAATACCTAGGAGCTTTAGAAAAATATTTTCATCCTACATGAAATTATTTTACTCCCATCTAGCCCATCTAAAAATGTTTAGTACGTATTTTGACGAGTTATAAGCTGCTATAAAAATACAAACACGTTAAGAAAATAATGTGCTCCTTAACCGGCTGTTTCTTGTGTTTGCAGGTACCAATTCTCGTGCACCGGCTTCCTTGGAAGCCCTAGCTCTAACATCGTCTTTCTACGACGATATCGACAGTAAGTCACTTTAATTCTAATCGTAGATACTAAGTAAGTGTATAAGTACGAACTTAGGATTCTTAACTTGGGTAAATTGTGTGCTAACGAAACTACCACCATTAAACCAACAATTTTTGTATTCCATGTTTGTTGGACTTGTCTTTATCCTCAAATTTCTTAGCATCCACTTTGTTTTACTTTCTGGTAAGAAAGTCAACCAGTGGTCCTGGTTTAACTATCATCGTAAACAAGAAATTGATAACAACATGTGACATGTCTCATAGAATATCTCGTAGAATGACTTGTGGAATATCTCGTGGAATATCTCGTGGAATATCTCGTGAAATAACTCGTGGAATAACTCGTGAAATATCTCGTGGAATATCTCGTGAAATGTTTTAAGGAATATCTCGTAAGAAACATGGAATCAACACACATAACATTGGGGTTTAGGGTAACTCGTTGTAGAGAAGTGTAGGAGCTATGACCGGAGTCACACTCTCTCGTCTTGTCTCGTCTCGTTTTAAAAGTATGTTGTGGTTGACACCCGGGATTGGCCCCCCGTGGCAACGGAGGTGACCTATGGTTGCATATCATACTTTCCTACATGAGTCACAACACATAGTTTAGTTCGTTACTGCCAACATCAAAACAACTATTGATTGCTCATCTTATTCAGTACTTTGCATGTTTAATATCATTATAATTCATGCCTGCTAGTCTCACCATTGTTACTCTTACACTTTGCTCGTTGTACTAGCACAGTCACCTTTACTTTATGCATTACATGTACTTTACTTACCACACTAGTGCGGTCACCAGTACTTTACCTGTCGCACTTTTAGCTACAGCAGTAGCATGTTTCAAGTACTTAGCCTGCTTTACACTCGCACCATCACATTACAGTTGTTCTTTCCTTTAAGTTCAATTTGCTTTTACTTTTCAGTTATGTACAGTTGTTACTCAGTACGTTACTTTTTACTCTGGTTGCTTGTACGTAGTTACTTTTTGTCATACTTGTGCACTGCTTCTCTTCTATGTTTAGAATTGTTGTGACTTACCTACGGTTCCATCTCCGTGGCACCGCAGACGACGTACATATGGAGGTAGATGCTCCTGAGCTAATAGCGCTAGAGTGAGACCGTAGCTTCCAGAGCTATTTTCAGTTGTGCACTTTCTTTTCTTTCATGTATATTTGTTGAGACATTTTGTACAGTATGGATTGTAATAATTGGACACTATTTGGGTATTTTTGTACATCTCTGCATCGTGGCTATTTTAAATTCACTGGTAACCTGCAGGACCTGCGCAACTATCAAATAAGTAACGGGCCCCCAGGAGCGGGTCGCTACACCCGACAAGATCAAGGCCCTGGTCAACATGAGGGAGCCGACGATGATCAAAGAGCTACAGAGACTGAATGGGTAGATCACTGCTTTGGGGCGCTTCATGTCCAAATCCGTTGAGAGATCTCTCCCCTTCTGCAGGACCCTAAGGAAGGCTATTGCCGAACCCGTCGAGACGAGGAAAGATGTAGAATGGGACGAGAACTGCGCCCGGGCCTTTGCTGAGCTGAAGGAATACCTCCGCTGCCCTCCTCCTCTCCAAGCGAAGGGAGGGGGAACATCTGAGCCTCTACTTATCCAGCACCGAAGAAGCAGTGAATTTGGTGCTGATCATGGAAAACGACAGGGTGCAAAGGCCGGTGTACTATACAAACCGAATCCTGAGGGATGTGGAGGGTCGATACAGCCCCATGGAGAAACTTGCCTATGCCCTTGTGCTTTCGACGCGTCGACTCCACCCCTACTTCTAAGCCCACACGATCCTGGTCCTAACCGAGTCCCAGCTCGAGCGAAACCTAAAGAGGTTCGATCGGATGGGGATGATGCTGAATTGGGGAGTAGAGCTGAGCGAGCTCGACCTCCGATTCAAACCACGGACCGCCATCAAAGGACAAGCACTGATGGACTTCATCGTTGAATGCACCATCAGCGGAGGAGCGCCCCCCGAGGACGGGGACCCGAACATGGTAACGCCTCAACCTTTGTCTTTCCTTTTGGCTGCCGTCGTTCTTACCGATCAACCAGGGGGCAAAGATGCATGGGTTGTTGAGTATTGGACTTCTCCCTACTTGGTGTTAATGATGAGCAAAAATAAATACTTGTGACTAATCCCCTATTTTGCAGTTAATCCATTGCCTAAGCTTATTATGAAGATCAACTAGCAATGGATGGCTCACATACGTCATTGAAGGCAAATGACATGAATTGGATGATCGTAGATTGATGATTGAAGCTCCGTAAAGACTTCAAGCTCATACGATGGAAAGAAGAGATTATTCGTCAATGTAATTTTTCTTTTATCTCTTCTAGTATGTAGCTTAGAAGTAGAACTTTGATGGAGCACTCACACACATCTACATTCTGTCATAGGACATCATTTGACCTTTGTCCTTTGATCCCAATTTAATTCTCTTTTGTTTGTGCTAGGATTGTTTATAACAGCTGACTGCTTAACAGTTTACAGTCGCCTGTCTCAAAAACAGTCGACTGTGTTTTGTTCTACAGTCGCCTGTTATGCACAGACTACTACAATGTAGTTTTGGGCCTTCTTTGATTATTTCGCACAGGCTACTGTTGAATGATTCACAGGCGCCTGTCCTAGTGACAGTCGACTGTGTATTGTAAATCAGTCGCCTGTCTCTCCTTAACCAAACTCTATTTGATCTGAATTCTACGGTCAGTCGACTTATGCTGTATATATAGTCAACTGTCTATTAGATCAATCGACTATCTATGCTGCAACAATCGCCTGTCTGTAAGTCATTTCTTTGACTCAGCTCTCTGGAAATTTCTCTTACTTTTAACAGTCGTCTGTTTAAGGTTTTACAGTCGCCTGTTCTGATTAACAGTCAACTGTATTACTTGAATCAGTCGTCTGTCCTGTATCTTGTGAGATTTTCAGTATTTATTTAAACTTACTCTTCTCTCGGGCAGTCGCCTGTCGAAGAAATTACAGTCGCATGTTGGTTTAACAGACGACTGTCTTTGTTTCATCAGTCGACTGTCCACGTGGTAAGTTACCGTTATGAATTCTCACCTACCCTTGCTGACTGTGCAACAGTCGACTGTCGCGAGTTCATATTATATCCGTTGAGATTTTTCTCACGGATTCCGATTGGGTTTTTGCCTAAACTGTTTTGTGGATTTGAAAAACTATAAATAGAGCTTCTACTTTTCCATTGGAAGGTTACTCATTCATTGCAAAATCCTTTAAGCTTTCATTTCCAAAGATCAAAGCTCTCAAATCCAAAGCCCTAAGTATTTCCAAATCTTGTTCTCTTGCTCTCCAACCTAGAACCAAAGATTGATCTTCTAGGCAATTGGTGCAGTCAAGAGAAAGGGCGTTCTCCTCTCTTCCAAGAGAGTTCTTCAACATACATCACACTCCTCCTTCAAGTTCTACTTCAAGGCATATGTGATTGTAAGTGTTGCTTTCAGATTTTATAACTTCTTTATTTGAATTGTGCTCTCGGTTGTGAGAGTGGTTTTTGCTTGCTCCCTGGTTGTGGGAGTCAAGGACATCGATTGTATTCGATTACACTTGTAGGGTTGCTACAAGTGGGCATTAAGGAAACCTCAAGTTAGGGTTCTAACTTGAGTATCCGGTGGTATCCGGGTGGTAGGGATGTAGGATTACCGGGAACAAGTCGGGAGTTGACTTGGGTAATCCGAACCCTTGAAACATCTCTGCGTTTGCGTGTGTTTCTCTTTTGGTCGTTTTTCTATTCTGCACTATTTGTTGGATTGCATTTTAGTTGACTTAAATTCCTTTTAAATTTGCATAAACACTATTCAACCCCCCTTCTAGTATTTTCCCCATAGACAGGGTCCTTACATGGGTAGTCCACGTGGATGGTTCGGCGACCCGGGCTGGGAGCTGGGCCGATATCGTCATTCGGACCCCCCGAGGGACACACCGTCGAGTATGCACTCCGGTTCGAGTTCCCGGCCACCAATAACGTGGCCGAGTACAAGGCCGCAATCAATGGCCTGAAGCTAGCCCTGGCCCTGGGAGCGGACTCCGTGCACCTCCTTAGCGACTCCAAACTCATCATCAACCAGCTGCAAGGGGACTACGAGGCTCGAGAGGAGGTGATGCAACGCTACCTGACCTTGGCTAGGGCCGAGCTGTCCAGGTTCAACCACGTCGAGACCATCCACCTGTCGCGATCAGAGAACGCCCGCGCCGACGCCCTCTCCAAGCTGGCATCCTCTTCTCTTAAGGAGTTGGGTCGTGCCATCTATGTCAAGCACCATCAAACCCCCAGTACGGAGGTGAAAGAGCTAATCATCGACACAGAGCCCACCTGGATGGATCCGATCGTGCGATACCTATCCACGGGAGAAGTCCCGGCAGACCAGGATGAACGCCACGCACTAGAACGGAAAGCCCTCCGGTCCGTACTCCATGAAGGGGTCCTGTACAGAAGGCGCTGGACAAAGACTGATTTCCTCCCCTATCTCAAGTGCCTCGGGCCACAAGAGGCCGAATATGTCATCCGGGAGGTCCACGAAGAGATCTGTAGGAATCACCACGGGGACAGGATGGTCGCCATGCACGTTGTCGCACAAGGTCCTACCTGCTGGCCGGCCTGTATCACGAAGGCCACGAGTTGGTCGCCCTTCACCCCATCCAACACGGATTGGTCCTGGGGCAGGCAACACTTCTCAGCCAGCCGCACCACAACCCCGCAGTCGGTGAAGCCGGACTCCTTCAGTCCCACCAGGAAACGAGGACTGAGCAACCCCTCCTCAGACCGCGGAAGATCGGCCTCGACCGACCTGAACACGCCCAAGGACTGCTCATAATCCTTCGGAAGCGGTCCCGAGCAAGATGGAGAAAACCAGCCCCCTCGTCTGAGGAGGCTGGGTGGAAGCATCAAGGGGGTAGTGTCCCTGACCACAACAGGAACCCAATCTTTCTTTTGCTCGCCCCCTCCCTGGACCGGGGGCAACTGCTCCCTCGCTCGCTTCACACCAGCTTCAGAAGATCCAGCACCCGGGTTTATTTCGAACCTCCCAGGCATGATCCCCCCTCCACTGGTTGGGATTGGGCATAGAGGCCGGAATATTACTATAAGAAGAGCCCTGTCCGAACTCGTCTGCAAAACATGACAAGTCGGGGAGACGACCATACTTAAGTAAGGTCCACCTGACAAACGCTCTGAACAAAGGGTTCCGAGATGACTCACCGACGGGCCACACGGTCAACCTCAGGGCATGATCTGAGAAGAGGACGTCGATCCTTCGGTCGGCCACGGGAACGGCCAACATGGTGTTAACCACCTTGGCTTCTACGTCGGTGAGTTTTCCCAACTCGAGGGTCAACGAGCTCGCTTCCCTCCCATCGGATAGGGAAATCCACCTCTGAAGGGAAGCCCACAAAGACAAATTCCCCCTTCCAGCGCTTCAAGGAAGATGGCAGCCCCAACACCAAGCTCTTCTTCGGACGGGCACTGATGTATATACAGGTGCCTGACTTGTGGTGGCTCATGCGAAAGAATTGCGCGAAGAGGCGAATGGTCGGTTCTATCCCATGGAGCATACAGAGCATGATGAACCCCATGATAGACCCGACGGCATTGGGGCAGAATTGACATAGGGCAAGACCATGTGCTCGCAGGAGCACGGTGATAAAAGGGTGGCGAGGGAATCACAGCCCAAACCGGAAGCTCTGTTCATACACCCCGACTTCACAACGACCCGGGAAGCAGACCCTCTCTTCTTTCTCAGGGGCCCAGGTGGAGCACGGGGGGAGAAGGTAACTGGAACGCAGTTGCCCGATCGAAGTAGCACAAACCACCGACGGCCACGCCAACACCTCGGAAGGTACCCCGGAGAGATCGCCCCCATGGCGGTGGATCTCCAAGACTGATCCGCAGGGCAGGGCGGGAGGGTGGACAGCGGTTGCTCGACCTGTGCTGGAAGAAGAAGAAGAAGAGGACGACAAAAACACATGACGCGACGTTGGAAAGAGTCGGGGAAGACATGGGGGATGAAGGAGAAAAAGACATAGATGAAAAAGCAGAACCCTCATCCGCTGATCCACCGCTTCCCTTTGTACCACTCCCCCAAGGCCCTCTGCTCCATCGCAGGCCATCCACATGAGCACACACGTCGACATCCCACGGGGCGCGGCGCATCGAATCTCGCTCTTAGGGGCATGAGAATTCCAGATTAGTAGCGCCATGATGGCTTCCATTTAATGCCACTGCCTCGACTGACGTACCTGTCAAAATCCACACAAATCAGATCGCCCTAACCGAACCGTTAATCTGAATGGCCTGAGCGATGGGGGCAATTAACACGACCATTCTGGAATGGGCCAAAACCGAGCGGCCCAAGCCCAAGCCGCAAGCCAGCGGCCCTAGAGAAGAGCGGGCCAAGCAACGAGGCACCCACGAAGACTTGGAGTTGGGTCGGCCACAGATCGAATCTGGTGCTTCCACCAGCCAGTGTTAGCAGGAGCTAACCGCTCCTTTTAAAGTGCGCCCCCTTAATCACCATTAAGGGCTCCATTACGCACACCTTCATGACCCATGAAGGCGCCATCAAAGAGGCGGATCATGGGGACGGAAGTGGGGGACGTTGATGAGGTGCGGACGTGGGAAGACTCCTATAAAGGGATGCGAGGTGCAATGTATAGGGAGGATCACTTCTTGGAGACAGAGAACACCGAGGTATTCTACTCACACGACCTTGCCTTCCACCTAACATTTCCTCTCCACAGCTAGGCCCGAGGACTTGCGTATCGGCCTCTCCATGAGCCATACCGATCCCACCGAGCACCCTTCAGATCTGTTCTGACTTAGGCATCGGAGGGGACTTGGTCGGAACCAAAGTCCGACCCCCCTGACGAGCTTTCTCGTCTATTCAGGTCGAGCAGATCCAGCAACACCGAGGCTGCCCCTCAGCGTCTTCCCAGCCGAAGCCGAGCATCCTCAATCATGAGCCCGCTCGCCCCCACCACAAGGAGGTCATCGCTTTGCCGAGGCTACCCTTCGGCAAGCTAACGCTAGGATCCGCACATCCCTCACCGAGTAAACGTGCCTTCAACCGATCCAAGGAGGTCCCACGTGTCCCCCTTGACCACGTTGACCTCCAACCCTCCGGTCAATAATTCAGCGGTGCGAAAACGCCCCGAAACAGATATGCACTATCCATACCTGTACCGATCAATTTACACATACACGTATACATACTCGTGACGGGTAAAATTTTGTACCGATGCCCATACCCATCGGGCATATGAATACCCGTGGGGGCATGTGTGCCCGCTCAGTATGGGTATGTATATCCATATACCCGATGGATATGTGTATACATACCCGTTACCGTAAAAAATTATTTATACTACAAGATTTTTGAATTTACTTTATAAGAATATTAGTTTTGTTATTATTAGTTTAGTTATTATTTTTATAAAATATGTAATCGGGGTTTATATGTAATTTACTATATAAGAATAATATATCAATATTAAAATGATCAGGTACGAGTACCCGTTGGTATGGATATATATTATCACCCGTACCCATAGGTAAAACATTGGTACACATACCCGTACCCATGGGTATAAAAGTCTACAGAACGGGCGGGTATCCATACATGCGGGTAGAATTGTCATCCCTAGTTCAGATCAAGTGAAATATGTAGAACAACGGTGAGGGTCATCGAATATCATAGGGGTGCCGATAATGGATCATCAAAGAAATAAGTCTCTCGAGAGATCTACTCGAATCATCATTTCCAATTATAAACAACCAACAGTTCTCAATCAAACATTCTCAATCTTAACAATCCAATCTGTATTAGATACAAACTAATTTGTATTCTACAATGCACGAAAATGAATTAACAGATACCTAAAGCAAAGAAAGTCTACCGTTCACTGACGATGGCCAATCATTGTATTCTCTTCACTCAAGCCCTCCAATCGCCGTTGGTTGCTTGAGGAAGAGGATGAAGCTCGAACCGATCGGAACAGATCAAACGACTGAAGCCGAAGATTAGAACTAACAGCCCAAAGAACGATCGAAATTGGAACCCAAGAAATATCTCAGAAAATGTTTGGTTCGCATGAGGAGTGACACGAAGAGGACGGAGAAAGAGATATAGACGCTGGATCGTGCCGTTGGAGGAAATCATGGGTCATCAATGCGTGGGAGATCATGGCAGAAATCTAGCGTAACAGCCGAGGACGACGTCTCTAAACGTAAGCTAGGATTAGGGGTAGGTTAGGGTCTCTGCTAGCATGAAATGAGGGAGGCCATCCGATCAAATGGATACATCAAAGATCGGGTCGGGTTGGTCTAATTTGAGAAGCGGATCGACCTGCATGCGAATAAGCGGAAGACGGACCGTGGGCCGAGCTTTCCGACTCAAAGAAAAATGTGGGCTGTGGGCTTGCAAAACTGGACTGAAATAAAATAAGAGAGAGATCAGAAAAGAGAGGAATAAATCGAAGAAAATTCAGAGAAAAACCACCTATAATCGTGTATAAAACTATAGATCTTTCATGATCCTTTTGTGCCACGGCAGAAATGAAATCAATTTTATTCACTCGTTCGCCGTCCAAGTCAGCTAAAAACATCGTTGGAATTCTTATATGACCATTTTTTCATCATGATAAAAGTTAAATTTTGTTATAAACGGGCTTTTAGAGGCCCATCTTTGTGTTGGGTATCCACCCATTATGTAACCCTATTACTATAAATACATGGCTACGGGTTCCGTAGCCACCAAGTTTACAACACGTTATCAGCACGCTCGAAGCTAAGCCGAACTCCTGCCGACGGACGAATCGCGACGCGAATGGGCTTCCTTCACTGAACGTCACTAGATCCGGCGGGTAGGATCTAGAGGTAATTTTTAAATCCCTAGATCTAAAGTTTTTATGTGCATACGATTGGACCATTGTTTGGTTGGTATAAGATCAAATTTTAATCTCAGATCTACATGATAAATCAACCTTTTTAAATGATAAATCGACGTTTTTATCTCTAAAAATCAAATTTTTACAATGAAAAACGCTGTTTTGAAGACTAAAAATAGATTTTTTTCCAATAAAAATCATGTTTTTACTGTCTTCTTCCCCAAAAAAATTTCAAACCCTAGAGGAGATCTTTCGTCGCAACGCGGCCAGCAGCCGCGCACGTGAAACCC
Organism: Scilla litardierei; assembly: GCA_030789695.1. Classification (NCBI taxonomy): domain Eukaryota; kingdom Viridiplantae; phylum Streptophyta; class Magnoliopsida; order Asparagales; family Asparagaceae; genus Scilla; species Scilla litardierei. The sequence continues at coordinate 77,504,060 of CM061142.1, read as the reverse complement.
CCCACGTGATCTACCCACCGCCTGAAGCGACGGCGTGCGACTGCCGCCCGAAGCGGCAGATGATGCTGCCGCCCCCGGCGGCATCAGGCACTGCCGCCCGAAGAGGCAGAGGCCGTTGCTGCCCCCGACGACAGCAAGCGCTGTCGCCCGAAGCGGCAGCGGCAAAACTCCCCCTCTCCGCGTGAGCAAGACACAAACTCTAGCCGCTAGAAGCAGCGACGCGCGCGGTAAAACTCTAGCCTCCGAAGCGACGGTCCCTACGGCGCAAATCCTTTCCGCCCGCACGGGCCCACACGAACGATCGCCTCCAAAACCCCTAACTAGGGTTTTCCCCCAAAAGCTTTGTTAAAATCTGATTAATTACATGCTTTATTAATCATCGCATTTTTTTTGGATTATTTGATTATTACACGTTTAATAATTTGGAAGATCATGCGACCGCTCTGCGATGAAATTACACGTTAACTAACCTAACGGTGTATGACGTTGTCCAGTGGTCCAATAATTATTAAACGAAAAATTTTCATTTCCATTATAAAATGCCTGTGCTGATTAATTGCCAATGATGATTAATTGTCTGCGATGAAATTAAATGCCTGCTGCATTTCTCTGCGATGGGATGTCATATATTTTTATTGCCTCTAGCATGAATTTACGCTTGAACACTATAAATGCATGTGTAGAAAATTATACACTATAAATGCATGTGTAGAAAATTATATGCATGCCGCATATTTAATGTTCTGTGATGAACATTTTATTTAGCATGCTAAAATCTCTATGATATATTTTAAATGCCTGTAGCATAAATATATGTCTGAGATAAAATTATTTATATACCTGCAGAATATAAATAACATGTGTATATGTTTCAATTCATGTTAGCTGAGCGTACATTCTTAAGCTCACATGCTTGACTTATTTGCAATGATAATTTAGTTTCTTTCAACTATTTTATTAAGCATAACTTTTAGCTTACAAGCTGCATATTATGTGTATGATAAATCATTAATTGTTGCATTTTGCACTCTTATATGATCATCCCTTGCTCATACTCATGCTCATGATATGACGATATTTTATGACAACAAACCAATCATGATTTCAAAAAATTTAACATCACATCCACTTTGAAAAAATGAACCTGAAGTTCAAAATCAAATCAAAAGTCAACACCCTTTTACCCTAATAAAAATTAACAAATACGATGGATTATGCGAAAAAAATTTATGCCATTTCTTTTAGAGATACGCATTTTGCGGTAAATAGATCTCTCAGATCTATGGTTTATATAAACCAATATTGACACCAGCAGTTGTCATAACATCGATAAACTCTTTTAGAGTAATCTCACTTTACAAGGTATTATTCTTTACTCTAGCCTTAATTTTAAGCGTACGCCAGAAGTCGTATCTTAATAGATAAATGAGATATTATAAATTTCTAGGCACGTATTTGTTTCCCCTTGAGCATGATTCTTTATCCACATAATACTTGAATGACTTAATAAAAATGGCCTGAAGACCATACTTGAGTTTTCAAATAGAATTTTAAAAGTCTCTCATAAATTAGAAAAGTGGAAATATAGAAACTAACCCATTTCCCTTGTATATGTCTACTTCGTAAGACCAATATTCATTCTTCCTTATAAAACGACAATAAGGAAGACTGAAAACAGGGGAAGTCTTGAATAAAATGAGAAAGGGAAGATATGATATTCCTCGACATGGAGTATGCAATAGCAACCAATATGAAGTTCTGATAAGACCCATAATGCTTTTTGCAACATGAATAGGCAATAACTTATGCCATATAAAATATATACATACCAAGTCTAAACGACGAAAGTCAATTGACCTTATATATATTTAGCTACACCCCGAGGACAAATAAACTTTGAAAACAAATTTGATCTGTTGTCATAATATAAGTCTAAAATGAGCACAATTGTGGACGTATGTTTTCTAGAGCACACATAATACTATGAAACTTGTTGCTGTAACATAATTATCAGTAGTATTCTCTTGCAGTATATATATGTTTAAATGCATTACTACAATATTTATTATTGATTTCATGCTTTTTACACATTTTATTTTACTGCGAATGATTTGTTATCATGAATACTCCTAAAATGAGGAAGTCATTTACTCTCTGAAACTTATAAAGTTTCGATGGATATTCGTTAAAACGAAATCCCTAATGACTCAAGAAATCAATGAAGCCTAAAACCTTGTCCCATAATGATCCGCATAATAGTCAATGTGAAGGTAATCCTTCGCAGTTTGAACACTGATTGGCGCCCCCGGCTTACGGTTTGGGCGCGGTGTCGGTTTACCGCAAGTGCACGGTTAGTGTAGGGTGCGGGAATATCGAACTCAGGGAGGCGAGGTTGTGCTTGGGTCAGGTAGGACCTAAATCACCCCGAGGGGCGAGCTAGCCCGAATCGGTAAATAGTTGTCACGAAAGGAAATAAAGGGTATTAACAACAAGAAAGAAAACCTGGGACTTTGGTTTCCAACCCGACGAGAGACTCTCGCCGATACGGCCTACGGGTATGGATAGCGATCGGGATTAGGGTCTAATGGTGAGACGTTGCCTCTGAAAGTGGTACCGGCGTCCCATGGGCTCGATATTCCGGTCGGTATCCAGGATGATACACCTGACTTCCCGTATTCGATCAGTGGGCACTCCCGTGTCCATTAACACTAATCGATCCCAGGAGCACTAAGCCCGCAACGATAACTCCCAACGTCTCATCCTGCCGCTCCCGCGTGCTAGGATTCGACGTCTACGCTATGGGTGTGAGCTATGGCTAGGGAGTCAACCGCCAAGTTTATTCCCCCTTGGCCCAACGGTCAAAGGCGGTCTTTTTCCCGCCGATGACAATGAAACACCCCGCGTAACCGTTAGAATCCTAATCCCTATCGATTTCCTAACCCTATGGACGCATCGGGAAGAGCCCCCGAAGGGGTTTCCACCAAAATCCCAGATTTGGGAAACTACTCACAAAAATTCATGAAAAAGCGATCTAAATGAAATTTAACCGTTGGAATCATAATCGGACAATTGCAATGCGGAAGTAATAGAGTAATAAAGACAATACTAAAATTTTAGAAAGATCTGAAAACTTACAAAAGAGTAACAATTACAGCCGTCACAAGGAGATAAAACAGTAAAAAAATAGCAGCTCCCGTTTCTGGAACCCTAGGGGTTCTATTTACAGACCTTCGCATCAACCGATCGGTTGACAAGTCAACCGATCGGTTGATCCGTTACAAAATAATAACAGAAAACGACGAGCTTTCACCCGATCACATGAACCGGTCGGGTGAGTTCTTGAGTGACCGGTTGGATCTTGGAGCTGTCGGGTGAATCGATCGGTTTGGTGCCCATGTCTTCAGCTCTTCATCTTCAGCTACAGATGAACCGATCAGGTGAGAGTCACCCGATCGGTTGGCGTTTTGCTCGAGAAAACAGAGAACAGCCCCCCCCGCTGAACCGGTCTGTGAACCGGTCGGGTGACTTCCTTATGAGCTGCGGCAGAGACCGGGTGGTGCACGTGTGCATCACCCGATCGGTTGGAGATGACCAACCGACCGGGTGAGGGGCTGAAAGATGAATTCTTTGGCGTTTGACCCCCTGGATCATGCGTGACTTCTCCCGTTGCTCCGGGGACTTGGGATATCATCGTTAAACGTCTCCTACGTGGCCAATCCCCTGCAATCATGTATAAACAAAGAAAAGTGAAAGAAAATGGGAAAATACACGAAAACGAATAAGAAACGGTGGAAAAACACGGAGAAACACAAAAGAAAACGTGCATGAATATATGAAATATAAACGCACGTCAAAATCCCCCAAGCTGAACTCTTCCTCGTCCTCGAGGAAGACGAGTGAGAGTAGGAGCTCGGAAGGGAAAAATAGAGAGGAAGAAAGAAAAAGAAAACTCTAATCCTAGATCGTCCATCAGAGCCACCAAAATCAAAAACGCCACACCAAGCAAGCAAACGCCAAATCACACTACTAAACCTAGGAAAAAGAGTCCAAATAAGTGTCGTGGGCCCACGCGGTGAAGCGCGAGTGAGTGTGGTCGTGTGCTAGCAAATGGTGTCGCTTTCTACAATGTGCTATGAGGCTCGATATACACAAATCCAAGATATGACCCAAATATCGATTCGAATTGAATTAAGCGGCGAATATAAGTTCAAGCATGCATGAGAAGAGTAAGAATAGAAGCGTATCATGCATCGGGGACTCCACAACTAGGGTTAAGGAAATCACGCCACTATAGCCTAGATACTAGCTAAAAAGTTCCTAAGCCAAGTGTTTTCGATAACGACGGGGGTTGAGATGATGTGGAGTAGAACACTCGGTGCAAATTCTCGCCTTCCCTTTATTCTCGGCAAGTAGAAAAATATTCACACTGTGATTTTTTTTGGGTTTTGGGTATTTGTTTTTTTTTGGCTATACAAAATTTTTCTTTTCTTTTCTTTTTGGGTTTTTCTTTTCTTTTCTCTTTTTTTTGGATTTTTGGGTTTTTGGCTATACACATGTGTACTCTCCCAAGTGGGAGAACGGTACACGACGAGGGGATTTGCACCAAGTAAAACAAAAAAGAAGTCGAAATCTAAACACTTGGGCAAAGGAAACTATTCTCGCTAAATAGAGCATAGGCTAAATGGGTTATCCTAGTCCTTAGTTGTGGAATCCCGACGCATGCGAATTGAAATATACGATATAAATATAGCATGCATGTAGTAGAAACAAATACCGCACATTCAAATCGAAGCATGATAATCTAGGGGTCTTTCCTGGACAGGTATATAAAGTAAAATCACAAGGCAGAAGCACACTAAATGCTAGTCACGACACACGACTCACAAAAAGCTAAGTGGACCCACGATGCGTGAAATGCAAGAGGACTCGAAATCCTAGGGTTAGTGAGTGTGATTATCGATGCAATGCTAGGTGTGTGTGACTTTGTGGCGATTCATCATAGGATTCATCTCTAGGAGAAAGAGCTAAAAAGAAGAAAAGAAAAAAGAAAAAAAGAAAAATACGGAGAAAAACGACTCAAATAAACGAAAAAGAAGGACTCAAACGACGCACACAGTGCGACTCCCCTAAGCTGAAGTTTGATTGCCCTCAATGCAATATGATTGAGTACGGGAGGGAAATGAAAATGGGGGGGGGGGGATACGCACTGACACAAAGAAATGAAAACGAGGAAAACACATAGATGAAACTGAAAAAGAAAGAAAGATCAAAATCAAAATCAAACAATACGAAAATAAAAATAAAGACACAAACACGACACGACACTCAAAAAATGAAAAACAAGCACACACACAAAAATGAGAAAAACAGACAAAACACGACAGCACACCGAAATAGACGTCCCCCAAGCTAGACCAGACAGTGCTAGCAAAATGATGTGATCAATGAAATGTAGAGATATGCAGGGGGGGTCAAAAAACAAAAGAGGAGAAATCAGAAAGCAGGAGAAGGTGAGTCCTCGTCCTCCTCGGAAGAGGGTGTGGATGGGTGGTCGGGGGAGGCTGGGGGTGTGCTGAGAAGTGGGGAATGAGGCGGAGGAATAGGGGCAGTGGTGGTGTGAACAATGGGAGGAGTGTCGGTGGTGGTGGGTGGTGGTGGTAGGAAGGCGATCAAGGCGGTGGTGAGAGGAATAGAAATGGAGGAAGTAGATGCGGTGGTGACGGTAGTGGGAGGTGGTGGGAGGGATCTGGAGCGCACCGGCAATTTCCTCCGGCGCACGTATGGAGTGACGGAGGAGGAGGGAGGAGGTAGTGTGGGTGCTGTGGAAGTGGTCGGGAGGGGTGAAGTGGATGCCGGGATGGGATGAGAAGAGGGAGGAGAAGAATGTGGTGAGGGGGGTGATGGATGTGGGGAAGTGTGGGTGGGTGGGGGAGAAGATCGCCGGGGTGGTGAAGGTGGAGGTGGTGAAGGTGGAGGTGGTCCGTGGATACCAGTGAGAAGGCGAAGGATGGCGGCCACGTTCCTCTCAAGTGCGAGGAAACATGGGTGAGTAAGAAAGGAGGATGGTGATGGGTCCGAGGAAGCAGAGGACATGGCGAGCTCACGAAGGGCAGCGACTTCTCTCTCAAGACCTAAACAGGCAGATACCTGACGGCGACCAAAAGATGTAGACTGACGTGAGGCAGAGGTGGTGCCGCTAGGTAAGGTCGAAGAGGTGCCGGCGGCAGTGGTCATGCCGGCACAGGAGACAAGGCCAGAAATTTCCGCAAGGAGGTGCTCAGACGTGATCGGTCCCGGAGCAGAAACAGGACGACTCGGGCCAGCCCCTAAATCTCCCCCAGACGCAGGGATATCCTGCTCGCCTAAGTGGGCGGCAGGGGACGGTGGTCTGCGGGCGTCTGCGGGAAGGAAAGGAAGATTCAACCCCGCTAAGAAGTCGGGATCAGGAGGGAAAGTCCAATCTCCCACAAGGGCAATGGTCATGCGAGCGGGGTTGGGCAGAATGGTGTAAGGGGCTGGGGGTGGCCATAATTAAAGATGAAGCGGCCATCCGAGCGGGGTTTAATCATGTGGATGTGCCGCAGGACATCAATATCAAGATGTGAGGGTCCTGCGGCAGCTGGAAGATTATTAGGGAAGGTAATATTGAACTGGGCGTGAGAGCAGATGATCGTGATGATGCCCCCACAACAAAACTTCCCCTTACCGGCCCGGCTGATCTCGAGTAGCTTGTAAACAAGCCAATCGCTGCCATGGATGGGGACGGTAGGGGCCCTGAAGCTAATTCCATCATCATCCCAGACATAAGGGAAAGTCATGGCCCAAAGGATAAAAAGGTCAGGGATAGTCACGATACTAGACTCGTCCCTAGGAAAGAATGCAGATGAAATGATCCTGTGGGCCAAACGAAACACGGGATGAATGATGGAGGAGGCCTTGGCCCTTCCTCGGGGATAGTCACGGATCATTGTGAGGCGGAACCAGAATTTATCGACATCAAATTCGGGCGTGAACCCGTAGTGTCGGATGGAATCATCCCCGAGATTGGGGCAACCAAATATATCGTTAATCGTGTTCAGATTTGTGGTGACACTACGGTTACGCACCCTGAATTTAATGATCGACCCGGACTCCCAGACAAGTGTAGAGAGAAATTCGAGTGTGAGGGCCGGTGTCACGACCCGCTTCCCTAAAATGGAGGCGAGACGTGAAAAGGTCCGCACGGGAGTGGAGCGGTGAAGCCCCAAACCCGATAAGCATCAACTTAGTATAAGCAGGTCCCTGTAATTGCAACCGAAACAACAACAATAATAATATGAGACGGGTAAGAAACACCAATCCCAAAGTTTGTCCACAAAGTATTCAACAACACATAAAAGCCACCAGGCTAAAAGAAAAGAGTCTAAGGGCCCAGAACAAGGCCAAACAAAAGGCAACGACATAAATAAGTATAGGTGCCACGCACCAATAACAAAACAACCGTTTAACAAAATTTAAAACACAACGGTGACACTAGGACTGGTCCCCAGTGTCCGCGTACTCCCCGTCCAACACGGGCTCAAGCTCGGCGTCCGCAAACACCTCACCCTCAGCGGGCAACTCAGGCTCAAGGTCTAACATGCGTCACCCAAAAGAGAGAGGGGCACATGTCAGCAAGTCTAAAGGACTTGGGCAAGGAAACTGAAAGTAAGGCAACTAGCAACCTAACAGTTTAGTATGCATGACATGGCTGTTACAACATGAGTGCACAATTTAAAACATGGCAAGACAATTTGTACACGAGAGCAATCATCGGGACAAGACAAGACAAGAGTAGCTACGCTACTATCAATCAATCCACATTGTTTTGCAAGTGTTTATGCCCTTCGCTGAATGGTAAAACATGTCAGACCGATCGGCACTAAACACAATTCACATTTCACGGCTGTTTTGTAGATGTTTACGCCCTTCGCTGAATGGCATAGCATTTCAGTCCGATCGGCACTAAACACTACCCCACCCCAAAGAGTTTACGCCTTACAACTGCAGTTGTTGATCAAACAGACCCCCAGTTGAATGGCCGCTTAACACTCACCCCATCCCGCACTAAACAAGCCAGGGTCCCTGTACATGAGCCCAGCTAGTGAGCCAGGGTTGCCCTGCACGGGAGCTTGTTTCTTAGTTCACGATTCAATATCGAGCGTTGGGGTTTCCAACTCATTATGCTCGCTTCTGGTCACGAGCCAGGAAACACAAGCATTCGTAGCAAAGCTACGCAATCACAGAAACACTTAAAGAATGCAATGACATGGCATTTGATTTGCGTACCGTTAAGGGAAAGTAAACATGACATGGTATTTGTGCAACATGCTAAATGTCGGAACTAGCTTCGTTGTCAAGCTAGTTCCCCAATTTGCGCCTAGGCGAGTATCATTTCGTCGCCTAGCCTCTTTTACGCCTACAACTTGCAAACGGCCTAAAACATGGCCTAAACCCTAAGTGGCAAGTTTCACTTGCCTAGCACCGGAAATGATGACCACTTCGTCACACGGATGCCAATCTACGGGGAAATCGCTGTTTTGGGGGACCAATCAACAAACAACATGATTTATTATTAGGGTTTCATAAAAATATAACTAAGTTACAAAAACAAAGGTAGATCGATTTCTTACCGAGAGGAGGCGGAAGAAACACGCCGGGGAACCCTAGGATCAGATCTGGAAAAGATTGGGGGAGTTGGAGAAACTAGGGTTTTGGGTGATTTGGGGGTTTTGATGGATTTCGATGGAGATTTGGGGAAGATGAGGGGTAGATGGAGTGAATGGATGGATTGGATGATGGATTTAGGGTTTGGAATGAAGGATTGAAGCTTGGAGGAAGATGGGGGCTTAGAGGGGAAGAAACTAGGGCTTAGGGTCGTGTTGGAGAAGATGAAAACGTTTGGGTTGGGTATTTATAGGTTGAGCTGGTGGCTGCCCAGAAATTAGGGTTTTAACACAGACTAGTCGGTCAAAGAACAACCACTGACCGACTAGTTTGGCAACTAGTCGGTCGGTCGACCAACGCAGACCGACTAAGTGTAAACAGTAACTCCTGAACGAAAATAGGATTTAGAGTTAGTCGGTCCATGAACAAGTACTGACCGACTAGTTTAGAAACTAGTCAGTCGATGAACGTTCTTAGACCGACTAAGAGTAAACAGTAACTCAACTAAAATTAAGATGATGAGTTAGTCGGTTTAAGAAGCATCGCCGACCGACTAGTTTGCAACCTAGTCGGTCAACAGCTCTTCTTAGACCGACTAACGATAAACAGTAACTCCTGAGAAAATTTAGAAAGCTCACTAGTCGGTCCAAGAAGGATTTCCGACCGACTGGATCGTCATCTAGTCGGTCGGTGCCCCTTCTTATACCGGCTAATGAGCACCAAAAGTTCCGATACGGAGCGCGAGGCCCCGTGATCGAATCCTAAGACTCCTAGGCTTGATCTAATAGTTAGATATGACCGTTATGAAGCCCGTCACAAACGACGTACTTCGAAATCGACGATCCTAAGGAAGAATCGAGAAAATACGACGAATCGATCGAAAATGAAAGTTACGGAGACGAAAACCACACAAGAGGAGAAAATCCACCAAAACATTTATTATATTATAATAAATTTAGATACAAGAAAACCAGTCGTTACATCCACCCCAACTTAAGAAAATTCCGTCCTCGGAATTCCCAAATACTCACGAGTCCGGAAACAAAAGTGGGTAGCGCTCTCGCATCTCATCTTCTCTCTCCCAAGTAGACTCTCCCGGCGAACCGTGCCGCCACATCACTCTAACAAGATCGACGACCTTGTTTCGAAGTGACTTCTGACGCCTGTCCAGAATCTGCACCGGATACTGGTCATACGTCAAATCCGAGCGAACGGCGATCTCCGAGAAATCCACGGCATGAGATGGATCGCTAATGTATCGACGAAGCTGCGACACATGGAAAACATTGTGAACTCCTTCCAAAGATGGCGGCAAGGCCAAACGATAAGCTACCTCGCCAACCCTCTCCAAAACATCAAATGGTCCAACGTATCGCGGGCTCAACTTCCCACCCTTCCCAAAACGAATCACACCGCGATTCGGGGAAATCTTCAAGAACACATGGTCGCCCGGCTGAAATTCCAAAGGACGACGTTTAGCATCAGCCCAATGCTTAAAACGGTCCTGAGCAATCCTCAACCTCTCCCGAATATTCCTGACGATCTCCACGGCCTCCGCGATCATCTCAGGTCCCAACAACTCCCGATCACCAACGTCATCCCAACTCAATGGCGATCGACATTTCCTCCCATAAAGAGCGGCGAAAGGCGACATGCCAATACTCGCCTGGAAGCTGTTGTTGTAGGAAAAATCTACCAGATGTAGATGGTCCTCCCACGAACCCTTGAAATCCAACATGCACGCCCTCAGCATGTCTTCCAAAATCTGAATCTTCCTCTCGGACTGGCCATCCGTCTGCGGATGGTACGCCGTGCTGAAACTCAGACGCGTACCCAAGCTCTTCTGCAAACTCTGCCAGAACTGAGATGTGAACCTCGTGTCTCTGTCCGACACGATACTCACGGGGACTCCATGAAGTCGCACGACTTCCTCCATATATCTCCTCGCTAGCACCTCCGTGGACTGTCCCACTCGGAATGGAATAAAGTGCGCAGATTTGGTCAACCGATCTACGATCACCCAAATCGCGTCATTCTGCTTCGGACTCCGAGGTAGTCCAGTCACGAAATCCATAGTGATGTGTTTCCACTTCAACTCCGGAATCGGAAGCGGTTGTAGCAACCCGGCCGAACGCTGATGCTCCGCCTTCACTTGCTGGCAAACCAAGCACTTGGCCACACTCCGAGCCACACTCCTCTTCATACCATGCCACCAATAATTCAGACGAAGATCCTGGTACATCTTGGTGCCACCAGGATGCACAGAATACGGCGAACTGTGTGCCTCCACCATCAACTCCTCTCTGATATCCCCAGCCGGCACACACAACCTGGCTCCAAACCTCAGCGAGCCATCCTCATGAATCAAAAAGTCAGTCCGCAGACTGGCTTCCACCTGCTCCCGAATCTTTAACAACTTCGGATCTCTGGCCTGGCCAGCCTTAATCCGATCCACGATCGTCGACTGTACCTGCATGTACATCAACGAAGAAGCCTCCCCAGGAAGAATAATTTCCACGCCAGACTCGCAAAAATCCTGCTGCAATCTCCACTGCGAGGTCAAAATCATCACCGCTGGAAGCCTACTCAAAGCATCAGGAACCACATTCACCTTGCCAGGGTGATACTGCAAATCAATCTCATAATCCGCCATAAGCTCCAACCATCGACGCTGTCGCATGTTGAGCTCCTTCTGAGTGAAAATATACTTCAAGCTTTTGTGATCGGTGAAGATTTTCACTTTCTCACTCAGCAAGAAGTGCCTCCAAATCTTAAGAGCAAACACAACGGCAGCCAACTCCAAATCATGCGTCGGATAATTCCTCTCATGAACCTTAAGCTGACGAGACGCATACGCCACAACATGCCCGTGCTGATGCAACACATAACCGAGACCTTTGCCAGAAGCATCACAAAAGATCTCAAATCCACCGCTGCGATCAGGCACGACAAGAATAGGGGCACTCGTCAACCTCTCCTTCAGAATACCAAAAGCACTCTCACAATCACCCGACCAAACATAAGCAACACCCTTCCGCGTCAACCTGGTCATCGGCTCAGCAATACGAGAAAAGTCCTTAATGAACCGACGATAATATCCCGCCAAACCAAGGAAACTCCGAATCTCAGATGCAGACGACGGAACAGGCCACTCCCTGATAGCCCTAATCTTCTCGGGATCCACAGAAATACCATCTCCAGTCACCACATGCCCCAGAAAAGCAACTCGATCCAGCCAAAACTCGCACTTCGAAAACTTAGCATACAAACGATGCTTCCTCAAAATTTCCAATACCGTCCTCAAGTGCGATGCATGCTCTTCCTCCGACTTCGAATAGATCAGGATGTCGTCGATAAAGATAACGACAAACTTATCCAAAAAGTCGTAGAAAATCAGGTTCATCAGATTCATGAAAACTGCGGGCGCGTTAGTTACGCCGAAAGGCATAACCACAAACTCATAGTGTCCATACTTCGTCCTGAACGCCATCTTCGGAACATCATCCCTCTTCACCTTCAACTGATGGTAACCACTCCTCAAATCCAACTTAGAAAACACCCTCGAACCTCCAAGCTGATCAAAAATATCATCAATGCGAGGCAACGGGTATTTATTCTTAATGGTCACCGCATTCAATCCCCGGTAGTCCACGCACATGCGACGCGAACCATCCTTCTTCTTAACCAGCAGCACCGGTGCTCCCCACGGAGACACACTAGGATTAATATAATCCTTCAGCAACAGCTCATCCAACTGCTTCCGCAACTCTTCCAATTCAGCATGTGCCATACGATACGTCGCCTTCGAAATCGGCTGCGCACCTGGAACGAGATCAATAGAAAATTTCAGAGCTCGATCAGGCGGCAACCCAGACATCTCCTCGGGGAAGACGTCGCCAAAATCTCGCACCACAGCTGGCCACTCCAGCTCCATCTGCATAGCTACAGCCTCCACCGGCCTGGCCCGAAATCTGACAGGACCAAGCGAACTGCTACCACGACTGAACTCGAATACTGGATGTCCGGGAATCTCGAACACCACCTTCTTCCTCCTGCAGTCGATCGTAGCATAGAAGCTCGCAAGCCAATCCATCCCAAAGACCGCATCGTAGTTAGTGATGTTGTGGACAATAAAATCAGCATAAAGCTCATGTCCACAAACCACCACAGAGCAAGGACTGCACCCACGATGCACCGTAACTACTCCATTCCCTGTGACGATATTCCAACTCTTGGAGAGAGGGGACGTCGACAAGGAATGCTTCTCCACGAAGCTCTGGGCCAAAATGCACATTGACGCACCTGAGTCAAAGAGGACTCGGGCGGGGAACGTGCAAACCAAAACCACACCTAACAAACAGTCTAATCGATCAAATCTTATTCTAGCAACACCATACACAAGCATTCACATAATTTATCAATCAATTAATTAAGGAAGGAACAATCTAGATCGAAAGTTACCTGCAATGACCTCATCCATGGCCAAAACTTCCTCCTCGGTCATCAGAAATGCCTGCCTCCTCGGCGGAACAGCCTGCCGAAAAGCTTGCCCCTGTGGAACAAGAGCCGCTCCACGTCCAGCAGGAACAGGCGCTCGCTGCTGCAACGGCTGAGCTGCAACAGGAGCCCTCCGCAGCGGACCCGCATGCCGACAATCCCTCGCGACGTGGGAGGCATCACCGCAAACCAGACACTGGCCCAAAAAATTCCGGCACTGATCCTTGATATGGCCAGGCTTGCCGCAGAAATGGCAAGACTTCAGAATAGGCCCTCCCGGCCTCTTAAACTGAGCGGACTGATTAGGCCTGAATCCAGGTCTAACCACAGCCCTCGCCTGTTCCACAGGCCTCCTCACAGCACCAACAACAAACCCCTTCCTCTGGTTCACAAGCAGCTCCTGCCTCTTGGCAGCGACCAAAACCTTCTAATAAGATTCCCGGTCAGAAGAGGTCACAAAACTCTGGAGCTCTGAAGCAAGCCCCTGCAGAAACCTCTGAGCTCGCTCCTCAGCGTCCTGCACCATCTTTGGTGCAAACCGACTTAGCCTCATGAACTCCTGGTGATAATGGTCCACCGACGAGTTCCCCTGCTTCAGGTCGATAAGACGCTGCAGCATCTCTTTCCTGGCAGCCTTCGGGAAGAACTCACCATCAAATCTGGCCTTGAAGGTAGCCCAGACGATCGGCTCTCCCAACATCTTTTCCTCAGCATCCCACCAATTCCTGGCGTTATCCTTCAGCTGGCGCTTCGCCAAGTCAACCCAACTAACTTCGTTGACCTTGGACATCTTCAGATTGTCCTCAATATTCCTCATCCACTCATCAGCAGCTAGCGGACCTTCGGTTCCATCAAAATACGCAGGACCCAGCTCTCTGAACTGCTTCGCCCCGGGCTCAGGGCGAGGGGTTTCCACCACCCGAGCAGCTCGAGCCACCGGAGCATTCTGCACCTGCAGGAGCACACCCTGCTGAACCTGCATCATTTGTAACATCATCCTCATCATCTCCCCATTAGTGGGCTCCCGCTCGGGCTCCTCGTCATGAGGGGGCGCACCACTACCACCGCCTCGGGTGATCCGCCTTCCTGCCATCTAATGACGCAGAAAACGAAACAATTAGACTCATAGCTTAGGGCTCAGGGGTCGAAATTATTGGTTGGACAATCTTGCATTATTATCGTTATCCCGATAATTGCAGTTACAGAGGACCTGCATGGGCCACCACTAAAACCTGTCACGACCCACTTCCCTAAAATGGAGGCGAGACGTGAAAAGGTCCGCACGGGAGTGGAGCGTTGAAGCCCCAAACCCGATAAGCGTCAACTTAGTATAAGCAGGTCCCTGTAATTGCAACCGAAACAACAACAATAATAATATGAGACGGGTAAGAAACACCAATCCCAAAGTTTGTCCACAAAATATTCAACAACACAGAAAAGCCACCAGGCTAAAAGAAAAGAGTCTAAGGGCCCAGAACAAGGCCAAACAAAAGGCAACGACATAAATAAGTATAGGTGCCACGCACCAATAACAAAACAACTGTTTAACAAAATTTAAAACACAACGGCGACACTAGGACTGGTCCCCAGTGTCCGCGTACTCCCCGTCCAACACGGGCTCAAGCTCGGCGTCCGCAAACACCTCACCCTCAGCGGGCAACTCAAGCTCAAGGTCTAACATGCGTCACCCAAAAGAGAGAGGGGCACATGTCAGCAAGTCTAAAGGACTTGGGCAAGGAAACTGAAAGTAAGGCAACTAGCAACCTAACAGTTTAGTATGCATGACATGGCAGTTACAACATGAGTGCACAATTTAAAACATGGCAAGACAATTTGTACACGAGAGCAATCATCGGGACAAGACAAGACAAGAGTAGCTACGCTACTATCAATCAATCCACATTGTTTTGCAAGTGTTTACGCCCTTCGCTGAATGGTAAAACATGTCAGACCGATCGGCACTAAACACAATTCACATTTCACGGCTGTTTTGTAGATGTTTACGCCCTTCGCAGAATGGCATAGCATTTCAGTCCGATCGGCACTAAACACTACCCCACCCCAAAGAGTTTACACCTTACAACTGCAGTTGTTGATCAAACAGACCCCCAGTTGAATGGCCGCTTAACCCTCACCCCATCCCGCACTAAACAAGCCAGGGTCCCTGTACATGAGCCCATCTAGTGAGCCAGGGTTGCCCCGCACGGGAGCTTGTTTCTTAGTTCACGATTCAATATCGAGCGTTGGGGTTTCCAACTCATTATGCTCGCTTCTGGTCACGAGCCAGGAAACACAAGCATTCGTAGCAAAGCTACGCAATCACAGAAACACTTAAAGAATGCAATGACATGACATTTGATTTGCGTACCGTTAAGGGAAAGTAAACATGACATGGTATTTGTGCAACATGCTAAATGTCGAAACTAGCTTCGTTGTCAAGCTAGTTCCCCAATTTGCGCCTAGGCGAGTATCATTTCGTCGCCTAGCCTCTTTTACGCCTACAACATGCAAACGGCCTAAAACATGGCCTAAACCCTAAGTGGCAAGTTTCACTTGCCTAGCACCGGAAATGATGACCACTTCGTCACACGGATGCCAATCTACGGGGAAATCGCTGTTTTGGGGGACCAATCAACAAACAACATGAATTATTATTAGGGTTTCATAAAAATATAACTAAGTTACAAAAACAACGGTAGATCGATTTCTTACCGAGAGGAGGCGGAAGAAACACTCCGGGGAACCCTAGGATCAGATCTGGAAAAGATTGGGGGAATTGGAGAAACTAGGGTTTTGGGTGATTTGGGGGTTTTGATGGATTTCGATGGAGATTTGGGGAAGATGAGGGGTAGATGGAGTGAATGGATGGATTGGATGATGGATTTAGGGTTTGGAATGAAGGATTGAAGCTTGGAGGAAGATGGGGGCTTAGAGGGAAAGAAACTAGGGCTTAGGGTCGTGTTGGAGAAGATGAAAACGTTTGGGTTGGGTATTTATAGGTTGAGCTGGCGGCTGCCCAGAAATTAGGGTTTTAACACAGACTAGTCGGTCAAAGAACAACCACTGACCGACTAGTTTGGCAACTAGTCGGTCGGTCGACCAACGCAGACCGACTAAGTGTAAACAGTAACTCCTGAACGAAAATAGGATTTAGAGTTAGTCGGTCCATGAACAAGTACTGACCGACTAGTTTAGAAACTAGTCGGTCGATGAACGTTCTTAGACCGACTAAGAGTAAACAGTAACTCAACTAAAATTAAGATGATGAGTTAGTCGGTTCAAGAAGCATCGCCGACCGACTAGTTTGCAACCTAGTCGGTCAACAGCTCTTCTTAGACCGACTAACGATAAACAGTAACTCCTGAGAAAATTTAGAAAGCTCACTAGTCGGTCCAAGAAGGATTTCCGACCGACTGGATCGTCATCTAGTCGGTCGGTGCCCCTTCTTATACCGGCTAATGAGCACCAAAAGTTCCGATACGGAGCGCGAGGCCCCGTGATCGAATCCTAAGACTCCTAGGCTTGATCTAATAGTTAGATATGACCGTTATGAAGCCCGTCACAAACGACGTACTTCGAAATCGACGATCCTAAGGAAGAATCGAGAAAATACGACGAATCGATCGAAAATGAAAGTTACGGAGACGAAAACCACACAAGAGGAGAAAAAACACCAAAACATATATTATATTATAATAAATTCAGATACAAGAAAACCAGTCGTTACAGCCGGGTAGGATATGGCAGATGCATTAAGAAAGGCCAACCATCCTAAGTTAGCGAAAAGAGATTCGACCTCGGTGAAGACACCGAGATCGACAAGTGTTCGTGCGTGCGGAAACTTAGTAGATAGATGCCCTCGAGCATCGAGCCTACGGTAAAAATCTTTGTGCTCCTGGTTCCGAAAGATATACCCATGCGGGCCCAACATTGGGTCCACATGGGGGATAACAGGCGGAGGAGGGCCAAGTGTAAGTGCTCGTGTACGGGAAGGGGGGCGTGTTTGTTTTCGTCTCTTTCGAGACGGCTCCTCTTCCCGCATAATTCCCTTCCCCTTATCCTTATCCCGAGCCATGTGTGGGTGTGCGAGCAAGAATGAGTGCAAAAACAGTGGATGCACACTAACACAAGCAAACGAGCAAGCACAATTTATAGGGCAGATATATAAATATGAGCTTAGGAGCGAGTGTACCCAAGCGGAATGGCAGAGCTTGCTCGTAGATGTCCCCACACTGTTCAGCGAGAGTAGCGTGGAGCCGCGGTGTTCTCCTTCGGCAAGAATTTTCGGATGGGTGTGGTTTGGGGGAAAACTAGGTCAGAAGTTTGGAATGGAAGGAGAGAGAGGGTGTAGATGATGGAGGGATTGATGGAGGAGGTGGAGAGAGGGAGTAATGGAGGAGCAGATGACGTGGGGGAGTGAGAATCGGTCGTTGGGGAAGAGAGGAAGGCGAAACAACGGCGTTTTTGGCGATCGGGCGAGGATGAAAACGAGCGGGTGTCGGGGGTTTATATAGGGTTTTAAGTCGAACCGATCGGGTGACTTGTCACCCGATCGGTTGACGGTTAGGTCGAAATTCTTGCCGAAGAAATGCTACAGGCGAACCGATCGGTTGACTTTTCAACCGATCGGTTGGCCGCTCCACACATTTTCCCGAGAACCTAGGGCTGCTCACCCGGTCGCGTCAACCGATCGCGCTCGAACTCAACCGATCGGTTGATATTCCCCAAAAATTTCCGAGAGTTCTCCCCAGCTCACCCGGTCTGCCACCCGGTCTCTTCATTACTCAACCGATCGGGTCATATGGGGACAGATCTCGGCATGTATCTGATACATCCCAACCGATCGGGTGAGTTATCAACCGATCGGTTGGGGCTTGTTTCCTGCAAAAACCAATAGATTTGTTTAAGTCCCCGAACGGATGTTCTCGCGGCTGATTTTATTTATAAAAATTGATAAAATAAAGTAAAAAATAACGCTAAAAATTGGGGAAAAAGTTTAGAACATGAGTTGCCTCCCATGAAGCGCACTTGTTTAACGTCGTTGGCTCGACGCCCGCAAGAGATGCTCATGGTGGGTGATACGGGTGATGCCCGAATTTCGGCATCTCTTCCTCATTGGAGCTGAAGGCCCTTGGAGTAGTCAGCGGCTGGAGAAATACTTGCTTGACTACCCTCCCCTTGTTCTTGGGATCCGGGGGCTTTTCTTTTGTGTTGGCGCTTCCCGCCATCTTCTTCAGGATCCGGACCTCGTCTTTAGTGAGGTCCATGGGCTCTTTCCCCGTTCTCCTCGCAGGAGGAGCCTTGGGGAACCCAGGAGGGGTCGTTCTTGCTGCACTCAGTTTTCCAGCAGCTTCTTTGTTCTTGGGGCAGTCTCCATCTTCTGAATCCCCCAAGTCATCGGGGGGGGGGGGGGGGGGGGGGGGTTTTCTCAGGAGAATCTCCCAGGAGCTCTCCTCTGCAGCTTTTTCCTCTTCTACCTCAAGCAAATTACACCGAGGGTCATCAGGGGGATCAGGGTGCTTCATGGACAACCCCAGATCAAACTCAACTTTCTCTCCGCTGACGTTCAAAGAGAGTTTTCCGTTCTTCACATCTTTTAAAACGCCAGCAGTGGCCATGAAAGGCCGTCCCAGGATAATGGGGGTGTGTGCGTCTTCAGGCATGTCCATGACTACAAAGTCCACAGGCACATGCACCCCTCTCACATTTACGGGGAGGTCATCCACAATTCCCACCGGATATTTTACCGACCGGTCAGCTAGTTGTAGGGTCATACCGGTGGGCTCCAAATCGCCCATTCCTATCCTTCTATACATCGACAAGGGCATCAAACTAACACTCGCTCCGAGATCGATGAGTGCACGATGAATCTTCACTGCCCCGATCGTGCAAGGAATAGAGAAGCTCCCCGGGTCCTTGAGTTTCGGCGGATTTGCCCTCTGAATAAGAGCGCTACATTCCGCTGTCAGCACCACTTTCTCCTTTCTAGACCCTCTAGTCACCAAATCTTTTAGGAATTTTGCATAGGAGGGGATTGTTTCGATTGCTTCTAGGAATGGGATTTGCAGGCTTAGGTCCTTGACCATGGCGAAGAACTTGCCATATTTCTCATCAATCTTGGCTTGAGCTAACCGTTGTGGAAATGGCACAACGGGTTTGAAAACTTTCGGGCTCCCTTCCTCCTTCTTCTTCTTCTCTTCTTCAGAGACTCCCTCCGGAGTCATAGGATTTGATGACGAAGCACCGGCGTCGTTTGATTTTTCGATCGGTCTCTCAACGACCAATGGTGCTTCCGGGTTGCTAGGGGGCACTCTAATAGGAATTTGTGTCCCGCTTCTCAGAACGATAGCGGACACATTTGCGTGCACGTGCACGAGTGCCGATGTTTGGGTTGCTCCCCTCGGGTTCACCTCCGGTTGTGGCGGCAATTGGTTTTGTGACCTTGCAAGGTTCGCCACTTGTAACCCCAGCTGGGTTACTTGGTCCGTGAGGGTTCGCTGACCCATTTCCAGCTTTTGGTTGATCTTCTCCTGGTTGGTAATATATTGAGTCAAGAGAGACTCAACCGGAGAGACGGCCCTCTGTTGGCCATACTGCTGCTGCTGCTGGAACGGCTGCTGATTCCTGGGGGCGTAAAGTTGTTGCTGAGGTTGTTGCTAAAATGGTTGCTACTGAAATGGTTGCTGCTGAACCTGACTCTGCTGTGGCCTAGCCGGCTGATAAGTTTGTTGCTGCGGCTGCTGAGGCGGTGAGGGCTGAAATGGTGGCCGGTAACTTAAGTTTGGGTGGTTCCGGTTGTTTGGAGAGTAGGCCGGGTTGGAATTGGTCCTTGGTGGATACGGCGCATTTCCCGTGGGGTTGTAAAATAGTGCGCTCGCCTGATCCAACGGTGGTGAGATGTCACCACCGTCGAATTCCCCAAAGAATTCGCACTCTACCGCTGAAATTTGCTGTGTACCGGCCCCACCGGCTCCTACCATTAGTGCGGAGATCCGGGTCGAAAGCAAGTCGAACTTGCTTGAAAGTTTATCGACGTCCTCGACTCTGTGTATACCCCCGGATCTTGGTGTGGCTCTCTCGTCACACCACAGCTCATTGTTGGATGCCATATTTTCCAGAATATGCCCGGCATCTTCCTCGCTCCTAGACATGAAGGAACCCCCAGCCGCGGTGTCCATAGAAGATTTCAAGTCATCCCTCAACCCATTGTAGAACAGATTAATAATCTGCCACTTCGGAAGCTCATGGTGAGGGCATCTTCTTTGCATTTCTTTATATCTCGTCCAAGCTTCATGCAAGGACTCGTGGCTGGCCTGGGAGAAGGAGGAGATCTCACTCCTCAACTTCATGGTCTTCCCCGGAGGAAAGAATTTCGTCAGAAAAGTGTTGGAGAGCTTCTCCCAGGTATTGAAAGTGTTGGGGTCCTTCCCCCTTAGCCATTGCTTGGCTTTGTCTCGCAAAGAGAAGGGGAACAGCTTCAGACGGATAGCCTCTGTCGTGACACCATTAATCCGAAAGGTGTTACACTTCTCCAAGAAGGAGTCTAGGTGCTCGATCGGGCTCTCCATGGGTGCACCCACAAACTGGTCCTGCTGGATCCATGTCACTAGAGACGGCTTCAGCTCAAAGCTTTGTGCCGCAATAGCTGGAGATCGGATGGCGGAAGTCGACTCGATAGATGGCATCGAGTACTCCAGCAGAGACTTGTGAGGTGGGGTGTTCTCCCCCATGGATTCGGGATCTTCTCTTCTTCGCTTCTCGGCGGCCAAACGCCTAAGGGTGGCGTTAATCTCTGGATCGAGGGGAATCAAGTCGTCAAGACTCCTTGAACTCCTGCACATGAAAAACAACAAACACCCGTGAAGCGACAAGTGGGAAAGAAACAGATAAAATAAGAAATAAAAATAAGAAAGATAAAAAAGAAAAAGGAGAATGCGAAAATTATCGCGAGGTAGGGATGTGAGCTAGACACGAGGGTTCAGGAGATCCTAGAATAACAAGCACGTTGCCTCCCCGGCAACGGCGCCATAAACTTGACCGGCGCCCTCGGCTTACGGTTTGGGCGAGGTGTCGGTTTACCGCAAGTGCACGGTTAGTGTAGGGTGCGGGAATATCGAACTCATGGAGGCGAGGTTGTGCTTGGGTCAGGTAGGACCTAAATCACCCCGAGGGGCAAGCTAGCCCGAATCGGTAAATGGTTGTCACGAAAGGAAATAAAGGGTATTAACAACAAGAAAGAAAACCCGGGACTTTGGTTCCCAACCCGACGAGCGACTCTCGCCGATACGGCCTATGGGTATGGATATCGATCGGGATTAGGGTCTAATGGTGAGACGTTGCCTCTGAAAGTGGTACCGGCGTCCCATGGGCCCGATATTCCGGTCGGTAACCAGGATGATACACCGGACTTCCCGGATTCGATCAGTGGGCACTCCCGTGTCCATTAACACTGATCGATCCCGGGAGCACTAAGCCCGCAACGATAACTCCCAACGTCTCATCCTGCCGCTCCCGCGTGCTAGGATTCGACGTCTACGCTATGGGTGTGAGCTATGGCTAGGGAGTCAACCGCCAAGTTTATTCCCCCTTGGCCCAACGGTCAAAGGCGGTCTTTTTCCCGCCGATGACAATGAAACACCCCGCGTAACCGTTAGAATCCTAATCCCTATCGATTTCCTAACCCTATGGACGCATCGGGAAGAGCCCCCGAAGGGGTTTCCACCAAAATCCCAGATTTGGGAAACTACTCACAAAAATTCATGAAAAAGCGATCTAAATGAAATTTAACCGTTGGAATCATAATCGGACAATTGCAATGCGGAAGTAATAGAGTAATAAAGACAATACTAAAATTTTAGAAAGATCTGAAAACTTACAAAAGAGTAACAATTACAGCCGTCACAAGGAGATAAAACAGTAAAAAAAATAGCAGCTCCCGTTTCTGGAACCCTAGGGGTTCTATTTATAGACCTTCGCATCAACCGATCGGTTGACAAGTCAACCGATCGGTTGATCCGTTACAAAATAATAACAGAAAACGGCGAGCTTTCACCCGATCACATGAACCGGTCGGGTGAGTTCTTGAGTGACCGGTTAGATCTTGGAGCAGTCGGGTGAATCGATCGGTTTGGCGCCCGTGTCTTCAGCTCTTCATCTTCAGCTACAGATGAACCGATCGGGTGAGAGTCACCCGATCGGTTGGCGTTTTGCTCGAGAAAATAGAGAACAGCCCCCCGCTGAACCGGTCTGTGAACCGTTCGGGTGACTTCCTTATGAGCTGCGGCAGAGACCGGGTGGTGCACGCGTGCATCACCCGATCGGTTGGAGATGACCAACCGACCGGGTGAGGGGCTGAAAGATGAGTTCTTTGGCGTTTGACCCCCTGGATCACGCGTGACTTCTCCCGTTGCTCCGGGGACTTGGGATATCATCGTTAAACGTCCCCCACGTGGCCAATCCCCTGCAATCATGGATAAACAAAGAAAAGTGAAAGAAAACGTGAAAATACACGAAAACGAATAAGAGACGACGGAAAAACACGGAGAAACACAAAAGAAAACGTGCGTGAATATATGAAATATAAACGCACGTCAAACACAGTCCTATTACCGGACAAAATTAACTTGAGCATTTTAATGGACTTTCAAAAGTCCCACATAAATTCGAACAAAGGAATTAATTTGGAACACCAGAAGTGTCCACAATCGACCAACGTTGGAACGATGTCACCCTGGATTGATGATGCAAGATATCATTAGTCAATCCTGTAAATCTGACGAACCTGAAGATTCTTCAAAAAGGGTGAAACTTTCATTGTCCCATTCAAAAGGGAAAAATGATTACGAGATCATCTCCATTCATGTGGACATTGACTCTCCTCACTTCCTCAAACGAATTTAAGATGATACAATATCATCATTAGAAGAATGAGACCTTTAGGCCTCTTGAGAGTATTTGAGGGATAAAAGTGGACTCACACACTCCCTACATATGGCCGATGATGTACCTTAGAGTACTTATTTATATATCCTCTTAAAATGGTCAAAATTAAAACCTTGTTATTCAACCGCAGTCCAGATTATTATTAATCACAACAGACATATTACCTTACTGGGATATTGGTTGGGCTTTTACTTACCCTCATACCACCCTCAAAAATGCCGCAGTGAACTTATTCATCGAGATTAACCATCCTAGATGAATATATTCCGAGATCCCCAAATGGGAGAGGCATTACTGCACATTTTATAGATCGTGCCTTGACAGGTTCATATCCCCAGTTCTATGCTCAACTTCGTTGAAGTCGAGCTTATTGTGGATTTTTTGGATAACACTGGGAAATCAATTATATTTAACAATTGGAAGAAAATTGAACACCCTGTAGTTTTGTGTTCACACCCAGAAATGTGTTATATGTAAATCATTAAAATGATTTAAACAGATTACTTATCCATTAAAAATCCAGTTGTAGGTGACCATGCGGGAACATGCAATTACAATGCAAACCATAAAACGCCTCCTTAGAACCTATTTATATGAGCATGATCACCACATATAAACAGTTTCCGAGATCCCCTAACGGGGGAAGCGTTAGAGCACATCTTATCGATTTTGCCATGATGAGTATACATCCCCATATCGACAATATAGACCATCAAAACACAGAACTATTTATCGGAAGTAATTACCCCAGATAAATAGATTCTGAGCACTCTAAACGGGGGAAGCATTTAAAATCACTTCTCCTAAGACATGCATTGATGTGCCCTCTTTTAAAGACTTGATGAGATCCTGAAGATCCTTTATAACTTTAATTCTCCAGCATTAGGTTCAACAATAATACTATAATCATCCATGAGCCTGAAGCTCAATTTGACCATTTAAAACATTAATACCTATGATCTGATTATCATGAATTGTTATGAGATCCTGAAGATCCACACTTATGAAACTGTTAAACAGTTATCAGACATAGCTACTGACAATATAAATATTGTCAAATTCACACATCCCTGCTACTAAAAATCCGGCTAGGATTGACATACCAAATGTAATGGATGCAATCCACCAATAGCAGAAGTGGATATCCTCAATGGATGAGAGGACACACCACGCCGCTCCAAAGCGAGAAATAACTCCTGGAGACCCTAAAACAATACCACCACACGAAAGTGAGCTCATCTCCATATCCTCTCCCTTTCCAGAACCTCCAGAAGAGATGAATCTGGAATAAATTGAATAATGTACGGACATGGAGAGGTATTTGGATAAAACACAATTGTCGACAATTACTCACATTTCATTTTGCCATAGATATCGTTCCCAATCTCCGTTTCCTGAAGCAAACGCAGAGACTTGGCCAGATTATGTGAAATGAGGCAATAATAGGTTGAGCTAGACTCACTTATGAAATGTAAAGTGTTTGGACCCGAAGTCCTGATATCAAAAGATATCAAACCTATGGGTTATCGAGTATTGTATAAATAAATAAAATTGTATGCTATAAGCAAAAGCTATAGCATTAGATGTTTATTTCGCAAAAACCAAGAAGTAGCCATGTAAGATGAGCTTAACTCACTTACAAAATTATTTAAACTGATGCATCAGGCTCCCTGGTCATGGTTGCGAAAACCATGCGATTGGCAAAGAAAATTTTAGGCTATATTGCTATGGATGATGTGACAACATACCCTTACGAATTATCATCCTGAAGATGAAACCATCATCCTGAAGATGAAACCATCATCCTGAAGATGAAACTATCATCCCGAAGATGAAACCATCATCTAGAAGATGAATAATCATCCAGAAGATGAATTATCATCCAGCAGATAAAATTATCATCCAGTTGATGAAGAAACATAGATAATCGCAATCCACTAATACACCTACTGGTTGTATAGATGCACATTAAGACCCCTTTCATTCGCTGGAAGAGGGGAAGGGTATCCTAAGTCCTGAAGCGCATTACTCAAGTGTCTTTTGTACACTTCTTTATCTGGTTAACTGCACACGACTTTAGAAATTATTGGCAGTAAACCCTTTAACCAGATACAGTGCAACGCCTGTAGCACACCACTGGACCAGAGATATGTAGCTTCTGTGCTACCTCCAAGGGTCAAGGATCATCCAACATGTTAAATGTATTTGCAGATACAGGTTACAGATCATTGCGATGACTACAACAAAGGAACGACCAACTCCTCGAGACCAGCAAAGCATGCTTCCAAGGCAACATCAATCCCACCATCCCGAGAGGCTCATCGATCTAAGAAGCAAATCATACGTACGCACAGCCAGGTACGGCAGTACCTCGCAGACACAGTGACGACTGGGTCAGAGACGTGATGCTACCTACCGAGCCTGCAGACCACTCCTCTTAAGAAGAGCTCCCTCAGATTCAGTAGGTATAATGCTCCTAAGTGATAATACAAGTATTTTCCCTTCAAGTATATGGAAAAATTCATACATTGACCACTAAATTACCAAGTTTACTTATATGGTCAACTAGTTCACATTTATATCCAAAGAAGGGTATTTATTAAAATGAAAATGAAAGACGATGGCATACATGTAAATAATTTAAATGACGAGCTAATCTGATTGGAAGTGGCAACATTGTAATAAACCTATTAAGTTGAGGGGTTGTTTTTAATTAGGGGCTTAGGCATGGCAAACTTGTAAATACATGGAAGCATTGAAGATATTCTTTTTTTTCCTTATCTTCTACAAGTTTCTACCATTACCCATTTGGTTTTTTTTATTTTTTTTCATTTGAATGCCCTGCCATTTGAGCATTTCGTGGCTGGTCCTAGGGGAGGCCGAAACCTGGACAAAAAAAAGAAAAACACAAAAGAAAGAGAAGGGAAAAGAGAGAAAGAGAGGATAATTGGAGGAAGAAGAAGGGGGTTCTTGTACCACACATCAAGGGGGTTTCATTAGCTCTCCTACAACCATTCACAAGCCCTAGGAAGGTAGGGTTCTCACCACACTCCAATTTGTGCTACATGTTGAAATTGTGTTGTGGTTCATTTTCCTTTTGTAAAAATTGCTATTTGGTTCAATTGGAGACATGTGCAAAGTTTGTTTTTGTTAGCTTGCATGTTTTGATATTGATTAGCATCCTTCCCTATGATTCCTTGAGCAAGACTTTAATTTTGGGTTTAAAGCATGCCTTTCTTTTAATATTACTTAGGTTGTAATTGAAAAACATTGATAAATACGAGAGAAACTCTGCCGAAATTTTTGGGAGCATTCCGTAAGCATCTCCATAACAATTTAAGCATTAGGAACTTATGTTGGTATTACATGCCACTTGTTAACTCTCTTAAAATTCCAAGTTTACATGGAAACCCTTGAAAAGTTAGCATGAAAGAGGAATCAATAAGTGGGCTTTTGATGTCTTTCAAGTTAGAGGCTCTAATTGATTTTAGAGAGTGTATGAACCTTAAGAGTTCTCATTTACAAGTTCCTATTGGTTCCATTTCAATAAGAATGTGAGTTTTCCATAAACTCAGTGAAAGAATTTTTTTGTGAACTTGCAAGTGTAGACAAGAAAGTTAGTCTTCCTAAACTATTAATAATCTTAAGTCTACTTAGGAATTACTACATGAAGCATATTAAGGACTTTTGAAAACTAAAGTTTCCAAGCAAAACCATAATTTTCGAAAGAGGGTTTTTATTCACTTAGCATGAAGCAAAAAGTTAGAGTTAGGAATTTACAATTTCCATTAAATAGTCCTTATGAAATCCTACGAATTTATGCTTATGACACGACACTTATTTTTGAGTCTTATGCTAGGACCTCTTCTAACCTTTATAAAGTTTTAACTAGGTTATTGCATTGTTTCATTCTACCAAAGTTATTCTACTATTTCCTTCCAAATAAGACTAGCAGCCACACACTTGAAGTTGTGTTCTATGGCATGTTCTAATTAGTTGTGCTTGGATGTTTGGGTTTAAATTTCATTGGAAATCACTTGAAGTTGATGTTTCATATCCTTATGTCTCTATTTAAACAAATGTTGAATGGTGAATTTTTGCTTATGCCTTGATGTTTCCTTTTATATATGAGAATGTTGATTGATTCGTTACGTTGATGGATGGATATTCAATTTTTCACCAATATGTTGCAGCTAAACCGATGCACTGCTAATAGAAAATTGATAAATGATTAAAATGAGAGCCCGGGATGTCTCTTTCCACTTTAAGGTGGGTGAGCATCTTAGGGAATGGGGTGGGGGAACCAAAGCATTAGGTGGTGTCATGCCCTGTTTTGAAGTATACGTGTATTCTACTGAATACGTGTGGTATTTTTATCTACAGTGCGTACGTAGGCATGAGATAAACGAAGATATCGATGTACGTGACGTAGTGAGAGGGTGACTTGGGCCGTAATACGTGGCTAAGGGAAGTGAATGTGAAGTGTGAAAGCAGAGAAGCGTGAAAGACGTCATCGGCGCAAAACAACAGGAATGTGCTAGACGTGTGTGTGTGAAGCATGTATGCGTCCACGGATGAGCATGGATGTGTGTAAGGAGAGCCATGGAAGTGTGAATGGGGTTAGGGGGGTCAATGGCAAATTCCGTAAATTTGTAGAAAGGTCAGGGGCAAAACGGTCATTTGGGCTTAAATTGCTGTGCGGACATACTAAAGTGCACTTACGTGGTCACACGGCGCAGTGGACACGGGCACTGTACAACACCGGCCTCTCACCTCCCCCGTCCCTGGCAGGAGTGAGGCTATCCACATATAACCCAACCTCCGTATGACCCCTCCACTCCCGGTAAAGGCGAGTGGGTATAAGTATCCCCTCCACTCCCGGTAAAGGCAATGTATATGTGCCTATCTGTGTGAGGTAGTAGGTTGCACTGCTATGGATGCGAAGTTATGTGTATATTTATAGCATGATTGTGAACTGTTAGTACGTGCAGTGACCTGCTTATTCAGTGGTGAAAAGGTCAGGGGCAAAACGGTCATTAATGTTTCATGAGGTTGGTTGATATAACTGTGGAGTTTTACTTGTACTATCCCAGCATGTGCGCAGTGACCTGCTTATTCGGTTTCTTTCTTCTCCATTCTTTTCTTCTTCATCACCCTCACTCTTCAGAATACCTCACAAAAAAAATTTATTAAATGCCGGTAT
Source organism: Scilla litardierei (assembly GCA_030789695.1). Lineage (NCBI taxonomy): Eukaryota > Viridiplantae > Streptophyta > Magnoliopsida > Asparagales > Asparagaceae > Scilla > Scilla litardierei. The sequence continues at coordinate 77,475,733 of CM061142.1, read as the reverse complement.
TCTGGGGAACGGGGCGTGACAGGTGGACATAGTGTGGACTGGACTTTCGAAGTTGTTTTCTTTGGCCCTCCTATCGTTGGGAGTGGTCGTGCCCCTTTGGGGGGTGTGTGGTTCCTTTGGCCTTCGAGGCTGTGGCCCTTTGGGTCGTGGAGAGTGCTTGAGTTACGAAGGCTCCTGACGAGCTAGCACGCCATAGAGTCGGAGATTCTTTCCACCCGCCTTATGGGTGAGGTCCAGCTCCCTTGTGTCCCACTTGATGTTTAGGTTCCAAACAACAAACATTAATTTATCAAACTTAGTACTAGAGACCCATGTGATGTGTTGTGATTATGGCTTATGTGGTTGAGTTTCCTACTAGACACACTGTGACGTGCCACTTTTCCCACTCCCCAGGTACTGGTTTCAAGACGACAGCAACCCTACCGGACCACCGTCGCCTTGAGGGCGACTCTTCCAGGCCAGGAGCTCAGAGCAGTTAGATAGGGCACATGTGTAGTGGGTTCGGGGTAGTTCTTGTGAGCAGTTACTTTTGTTTTCCCCTTCCGCTTTTGTACCCCGTGATTTTGGTGGTGGTATATGTACAGTGTATGTTGTAGTGGTGTGTTGATAGTAGATGATCTGTGTTGCACACTCGTACGCTCCCGCTTGTTGTTTGTTGCCGCCTCGATGTACCTTTTTGTGTTGTGCTGGAGCTTTACAGTTCGTGCTTTACTTTTGCACCTATTTTTAATTGCATGTGTTGTTCTAGCAGTTGCAGTGGCCTGCTAATTTACTTGCAGCACCTTAACGCTTGGTACCCCGTACCGCGGTCGTCACCCCCGTCCCGTTTGGGGTGCCGGGGCGTGACAAGTTTTGTGGTGGCCCATGCAGGTCACCGCACACTGCGATTGTGTAAGGATGACACAGGTAATGCTCCGACACTTCAAGATGCATATGAGGTACTAATTTAAATTTGTTCTGTTTCTCATCCGTAGTATGGAGGCAGTGAACGTGACGTCTGGTGGCGACGGGACACCTGGAGGGTCCAGAGGGACCGGAGTTTCGGGTAGTTTGGGAGACCGGACCTCAGAGTCTACCCTGATGGCGAAGGTCCTGATGGGGGATTTTGGACCACTTGCAGCGGTTGGAGGATAGGGCAGCTGGACACGAGGCGCCTGCACCGAAGGCCCCGAGTTACAAGCAGTTCCGATCCTTGAGGGCCGTGTACTTTTCCGGCAGAGAGACCAGCCTAGAGGCTGATAAGTGGCTGCGTCACACAGAGGATGACTTGACTTTGGCTGGCGTACCCCCATAGGCATGGGTAGAGTTGGTCAAGCGGCAGTTGACTCATCAAGCCCGAGATTAGTGGGATGCCCAGGAGAGGCATATGACAGGGGTAGTGGAGTGGAAAACCTTCAGGGAGAGGTTTGAGGCCCATTACCTTCCAGGGGAGGCGAGTGATGATTTGAGGCAGCGGTTCGAGCACCTGACACAGGACCGCAGGACGGTGGATGAATATGATGCAGAGTTCTCTCTTTTAAGCAGATATGCCCCAAAGTTAGTGGCGACGGATGCTACTCGAGCTAGACGCTTCCGTATGGGCCTGGACCCAGAGGTCAGGGGGCTATGGCTACACAGGAGCTGTTGACATACGAGGCAGTGCTTAGCGCGGCTCGACGGTACGAGCTACACATGAGGAGCCTCGGAAAGCTTCCAGTCGTCGACAAACGACCTGTAGCACCACAGAGAGCTGCTCCTTGTCCGACTCATTAGGTGACCTTCAAGCGATCAGGGCTTCCGCCAGTACTACAGAGGGGGCCTGCTTGTTCGAGGTGCGGAAAGCCTGGGCATGCAGCCAAGGATTGTAGGGTTATGGACAGACAGTGCTACACCGGCGGCGAGATGTGACACTTTAGTAGGGACTGCCCCCGATGGAGACGGCCTATGGAGGCACCAGTACCAGTAGCAGCTGCACTACCTCAGCCGATGGCTCTTCCACCGGCACCGCAGCAGTTGGCTCTTCCACCACCGCCGGGGCCGCGACCGACTGCTCCGAGGGGACCTCCAGGGAGGCCTCCATGGCGCGACTTCCAGAGACAGGCCCTGCTCCACAGAGGCTGTCGTAGTTTCAGATGATAGCGGTCGAGGTCGAGTGCTCATGACAGGTGATCTCTGGCATGACCCTAACCCTAGTCCTTGTATTTCATGGTTCTATGCTTGGCTATTGCTAGATGATTAGTTGTTTGTGTTGTGCTATTATAGGAATGGTTAGAGTAGCTTCATATACAGCCTGGTCTTTATTCGATTCTGGAGCGTCACATTGTTTTTTATCCAAAGAATTTGTGGCAAAGCATTCTATAGTTGTTGATTCTTTTACTGCAAGGTGGAATGTGCACACGGGTAATGGTGTGATATGCAGTGTGTCAGGATTACAGAATTGTTTCGTGGAGTTGGGAGGTCGAGAGCTATATGCAGACTTCCTCGTGATCGAATTACCTGATTATGAGGCAGTATTTGGAATGGATTGGTTGGGGATGTTTTATGCGACTATAGATTGTAGGTTAAGGAGGGTAGTCTTTCGAATCCCTGGCCACCCAGAGTTTGACTTTTGCAGTGGTATTTGGGCTCTGGAACCTTTGAAGTTTAAGGCGATGCCCTTGGAGATGAAGAAGGAAGCCGAAATAGTTTTGCCTAAGGTAGTTCAGGAATTTCCAGATGTATTTCCCGATGATATTTTTGGACTACCTCCCGATAGGTCTTTAGAATTCACTATTGACCTATTGCCGGGCGCACAGCCCATAGCAAAAGCTTCTTATCATATGTCTCCATCTGAATTAGTTGAGCTTCGCGATCAGTTGACTGATTTGTCTGATAGGGGGCGGATACGTCCGAGTGTATCCCCTTGGGGAGCACCAGTGTTGTTAGTAAATAAAAAGGATGGAACTCGGAGGATGTGCATTAATTACAGGGATTTGAACAAAGTGACAGTGAAAGACAAGTACCACCTCCCTCGGATTGATGACATCTTTGATCAGCTCGGTGGTTCACGAGTGTACTCGAAGCTGGATTTGCAGAGTGGTTATCATCAAGTGAAGGTGCGTGGATCGGATGTTCCGAAGACGACGTTTAGAACTCGGTATGGGCATTATGAATTTTTAGTTATGCCATTTGGAGTAACTAATTCCCCTGACACCTTTATCAGGCTGATGAATCATGTCTTCTTTGATTATTTGGATAAGTTTGTGGTAGTTTTTATTGATGATATTTTAGTGTATTCGAAGACTGAGGATGAACATACTGAGCATTTGCGGATGGTATTGAATACTCTTAGAGAGCATCGATTATATGCGAAGTTTAGTAAATGTTAATTCTGGATGACAAAAGTAGCATTCCTGGGACACATTATTACAGGAGAGTGAGTGTCAGTCGACCCAGAGAAGGTCGCTATAGTAGAGAAGTGGCCCATCCCTCGATCAGTCACTGAGATCAGGAGTTTCTTGGGTTTGGCCGGATACTATCGGAAGTTTATCAAGGACTTCTCCAAGATCGCTTCACCTTTGACTCATCTGACGAAGAAGGACGTACCTTATATGTGGTCAGAGGAGTGTCAGTGTGCATTTGAGGAACTGACACGTCGATTAACCACTGCTCCAGTGTTGACAATCTCTGACCGATCAGGCGGCTTTTGTCACGCCCCGTTCCCCAGAATACCCGGCATGTAATAATTTTTTTCCAAGTATTCTGAAGAGTGAGAGTGATGAGAGAGCAAAAGAATGGGAAAAGAGAAACTGAACAAGCAGGCCACTGCGCACATGCTGGGATAATACATGTAAAGCTTCACAATAACATCAAAACGATCTCATGAATACATAGATAAACAACAACATAACATATACATAACAACTTCAATTTATATACATAACCCAGGTACACCACTACATATACACCATCATTCTCCACCTCCCAAGACCTCCATATCACACCACAAGACAACTCACATCAATTGCTATCACTGAACCCGGCTCCAGATCACTTCTAACCAAGCTAACCCTGCTACCTGAAAAATAAGGAGGAGCACATCAATGTGTGCCCCAGTAGGAACCAACTTGGGTTTGGAACTCCATTTTAAGGTTATCAATTTACAAAGCAAGCCAAGCAAAAGAGAGAGTGTAACTAAGTGATATAATGAAAAATTAAATATTAAATAAGGGAATCATACCTGCGGTCCAGTGACGAGCTACTGCAAGAAAGGGGTTAGCACGAATAATAATAATAATAATACCAATAAGAATAATAATAATAGTAACAATAATAATAACATGAGGGCTCAAGCAATCAATATCAAATACGATAAGTGCAAGTGCCTGAGGCATGACACGAAGCCACAAAGTACGGGCGAAGGGGAAGGGAAGTGCTGCCAGCAGTAGAAATAATACACAAATCTTATCTTATTATTTCTTAATTGAGTTAATTGGAATTTGGGTAAACTGTGTGATACCAGGACCTGGACTTCACCCCAAATGTGGGGTGAATATAGCACACGGCGCAGTGGACACGGGCACTGAACAACACCGGGCCTCTCACCTCCCCCGTCCCTAGCAGGAGTGAGGCTATCCGCATATAACCCAACCTCCGTATGACCCCTCCACTCCCGGTAAAGGCGAGTGGGTATAAGTATCCCCTCCACTCCCGGTAAAGGCGAGTGGGTAAGCTCCACACATCACGTAATCATCTCCCAACTTCACAGTCCAGGCCTCATATCCACAATTTACTCAAACCCCACCTAAACCCGGGCTTTGCTAATTCACCCTCATTAGAGAGGACTGAGATTTATTCAATTTTATAAGTTAATATCAGAAGTAACACGTTAGGGGTCTAAATGGCATGGATGTGCACATGTCACTTCAACTGTCCATCATCAAATATAGGGTCATGCACTCACGTGCCATGTCCACTGTCACAACACATCATCCAATCACAATTTCACTGCATTCATGCCATTCGAGCCTCTAACTTTACCAATCATCAATGTGGCACAAGACAGACACTAACATGTGCACGTTACTCAAATTACTGAAAGTTGCTTTCATTGAGGCATTTCATCGAACACCTGGTGGGCGTCATTTATATCAACGCAACTCAATAACATTTACATATTCCAAGGGAATCAACATTCATTTTACCATACAACAATATTAAACAAGAATAATGGAAGCCAATTAACCACATTTAATGAATAAGAATAGCACTTAAGCTATTCAGCTTGCTGAATTTGCAAGAATATGCAAAAAGATCAACATAATACATCCATTTATATTGAGAATTTGACAAAACCTTATAAATGCAAGTTGAAGCTATCTCTGTTTTGGATATACAGATAAAATTTCATATAAAAATATTAAGTGTGTGATTTATGGTGAATTAATTGGTGAAGGGTATCAAATCTGTTTTTCAAACAGATTTCCGTGTCTGTGTTCAAAGCCAATTTTGGACACATTCTAGCCAGAATTTCGAATAAGAGTCAAAATGGAATTTGAGAAAAACTTGTTAGCTTTCCTACAAGACCAAAATCATAAAAATCCAAGATGTGTGCAGCTCTGTAGAACAATTTTACTGAACTGTGTCAACTCAGAAATGCAAACAGACTTTCTGTAAAGATGGATTTAATTCTCCCAATTTCTGAATTGAAACTATATCAAATTTATATGATTTTGGGGTAGAACTTCATGATCTACAAGCTCATAATTTTTTCGAAACATGATTCGAGCTATAGTATTCAGAATCAATGCAAAATCAGGCATCAATGTTTCTGAAATTTAAAGAAGATAGTTTTGCTAAGAATTCCAAGGGGAAAATTGTGAAATTGAAACATATCTCATGAAATTTCACCATAACTAATTCAAATTAAGTAAAACATGCTATAAAAAAAATAACAACAATCAATTTAATAGAGTTCCAAGTCCAAGAGATTCCTACCTCAAAACTTCATTTTTCTTCATCTCCTTCTTATTCTTATTCTTCTTCTTCTTTCTTTCTTTCTTTCTTTTTTTCTTTTTTTTGATGGAATTTCGGCCATGGTGATGGGGAGGCCAGCCATGGTGTTGGGGAGAGAGAGGGGAAATGAGAAAGGGAAAGAAAGAATGAGAGAAAAGAGAAAATTCTAGGGTTTTTCTCTCTTTTCCCCCTTTTTCTTATTCTTTTCTTATCCTCCAAGAATGGAATATTCCAAGGGAATATTCCATGTGAAAATGACCTAAAATACCCTCCCATGTTTCAAGTATTTACAAGTTTACCATTACTTTACACACCGACCACTTAAGTGCACTTTAGTATGTCCGCACAGCAATTTAAGCCCAAATGACCGTTTTGCCCCTGACCTTTCTAAAAATTTACGGGAGTTGCCATTGACCCCCTAACCCCATTCACACTTCCATGGCTCTCCTTACACACATCCATGATCATCCGTGGACGCATAATGCTGCACACACACACGTCTAGCACATTCCTGTTGTTTTGCACTGATGACGTCTTTCACGCTTCTCTACTTTCACACTTCACATTCACTTCCCTTAGCCACGTATTACGGCCCAATCCCCCTCTCACTACGTCACGTACATCGATATCTTCGTTTATCGCATGCCTACGTACGCACCGTAGATAGAAATACCACACGTATTCAGTAGAATACACGTATACTTCAAAACAGGGCATGACATCCTACGCACCTTAAAATAAAGTCCGTCCTCGGACTTTCTAGGGTGTGGACCTTATTGAGGTTAGCTAGGTATGGTGATTTTACTACCCACGAAGTACAAATAAGAATACGTATCTACCACCTTATATATACACTATATGCTTCACTGAAATCCATACACACTCGCATGATATACGTATCACAGTTGTATCCTATTGTTTATCTAGTAACACACCCTCATCGCTACGTGTGTCACTAGACATACATACATATATGACCGTCACATAAATATCTAGGCACACATATTCACGCATTAACATATACATCGCACACCACAAATAAGTCTCTATACGTTTTATTACACGTATTTAGATCACTATTCATATCCATGAGCATACGACATCATATGTAACGGCTTATATTCTACCTGCTTATATATACATATACGTCTATATCCATGCATAAGCATACAACAATACACGTTAATCTACGCACCATTACTTGATAAACAAGGTCACTATCACGGTGTCGCATCGCAAGTACACCGGATCCTTATATACCCAACACTTAGTCATATAGGCTCACTCACATGTATAGGCACATAAATATCTATATACACATCATTCAGTCACATCCACACATACATTCACATGCACGTACTAACAGTTCACAATCATGCTATAAATATACACGTAACTTCGCATCCATAGCAGTGCAACCTACTGCCTCACACAGATAGGCACATATATCACACACAATGCATACAATAGTGCACAAACATAACACATTCTCCGCCATACGCTATATATGTAACTACTTTTGTACATCCTACGCACTTACAGCCTTAAGAGTCAATAATTATAAACATCCATCTACACTCCACATACGCGTATACATATAGATATGCAAACAAACAAACACATTCCAATACCTACATACCAATAGTTTCATTCACTTATATTCATCAAAACATTCATATATACTCATATATCTCATACTCATCACATTCACGTCCACATTGCACATGTATATACAGACACATATGCTTTGGTACTGACCTATATATCTACGCACACAAGCAGAAATACATTTATCCTGGCATACCGAAATACACCTGGAGGGATACTCCTATTGGATAATTCAGCAAGTAAACAAACAAGATATGTATAAGTATATATATGTATATAGTTATATATATATATATTCATTTACCCGATACACACACCAGCACATATACTCCTACTACACATTACACTTACATGATCGCATCCCGACACTTCACATTCATACCAGTATGATACCTATTCACATATCGGTAACAACAATACTTCAAATAGATATTCCACATCTAATTATATACACACTCATTACATATCCACAGATGTATAAGTATTGGTACCATACATAGATTTCTGAATCCGCATATAGCCAAATACAGGTGCGCACATACACACAAGATTTTTTTTTATCCTAATGGTAGGTATAGATACAGACATGCATGTATACGTATTAGGATCCATGCAGCCATGCACATACATTCACATGTATGGACATACATATACACCCACACACATTCCATACGTATCCTGCTATTACACATCTGTATGGTCAAGCTACTCAAACTATACTAGTAGATAATTAGTAGCTACCCATACCACTATATACGTAACATCCCATGTCCATTCTTATGCTAGCATACTAGTACATACACAAATAAGTGTATTTCGATATTCATATACATTCAGTAGATATTCGCATCTCATGTACGTACTCATTCATATACTGATACATGCATATCCAAATAGGGATCATTCACATACATACACATATAACCACTCATAGAACAGATATCAATACATACTCAATAATAGCAGCACATTTACACAATCACACCACGCTTGCTACAATACACATAAATACAAACAAGTATGTCATATACCAATACACAATCCCCCCTCATGTCGCTACATACGGAAGGGTACATGCAATATATATATATATATATATATATATATATATATATATATATATATATATATATATATATATATATATCCAAATGGTCCTATAGGCACCATTCTACGAGGTAAGCATATACACACATGTATACATACACCGTAACTCCACTTAATCGTGCAAACCCATATCCATCCCATATATATACGCCGTATAATTTCAAAACTTCACATTCATCACATCTTACATGGGTTACACGTCACACTTATGTCCTTATCCCATACTGAGCACGGTATAGGGCTAAGAGTCTAAACTGAGGGTGGACGAGTCTAAAGCGCCCTAACCCACCATAGGATACATCTACTACAAACATCCTGGGTATTACTCATACTACACGTACGACACTTACTCATCTATATCGCTACCTACATACCATATGTGGCCATAGCACAGTACATATCTTTACGCAATAATACAACCCACGACCATATACTCAAGTAAAACAATATACCAATTCCTATAAGTACATAGACATCACATACCTATATTTACAGTTATTCAGATCTAACACATGAGGAATTCATATACTAGCAATGTAACACTAGCGAGATATTTATATACCAGTACTCCATACCTATGGCTATACCACCTGCCCAAACAATTACACGTATATTCACTCACATACACTTCCTCCCTATATATCCACAAGCAATATGAACACTATACTAATCTATCCACACCAAGATAGACCTTGATACGCTCCCCACAAGGGGCACAACCATAAGGTAATAGATAGGAAAATGCTTACATGCGCTCATATCTCACATGGACACATCTTCACTCGTACACCTACAAGGCATACTCCCACTAGCTTATAGGTACTCACCAATATACATCCACGAACAAACATGCATAAACCACCTATGTCTCGGAATTACATAAGTATACCACATACCAGCCTCACATATATGTATCATGTATCTATATAGAGGCAATATATGTATACATTCATGTATTCACCCACCTAGTACAAACGCCTACACATATCCATATACCACTATACCATTCTAGATACATGTAATTTTCGTGTCATTCAAATATAAATACGCATATTAAACACAAGTATACCACAACATATATAATTCAAATCTCTAAGCACAATAACTGCACTTATACACACGGGTTCATGCAGTTATAGATACACATGTATACCCCCAAATATACACCTATATGGTAATACCCTATAGAAAGTTCATCCCCAGGACTCCCTAAACTAGGGGTTCAAGGGCGTGTCACTTAAAGCTCTAAGGTCACTAGGTTCACTACCCACCTTAGGGCGAACCTATCCCAATCACTTACTGAAGCATTACAAGTACTATCCTTACGCACATCGCAGTGCGGTGACCTGCATGGGCCGCCAAAAACTGTCACGCCCCGTTCCCCAGAATACCCGGCATGTAATAATTTTTTCCAAGTATTCTGAAGAGTGAGAGTGATGAGAGAGCAAAAGAATGGGAAAAGAGAAACTGAACAAGCAGGCCACTGCGCACATGCTGGGATAGTACATGTAAAGCTTCACAATAACATCAAAACGATCTCGTGAATACATAGATAAACAACAACATAACATATACATAACAACTTCAATTTATATACATAACCCAGGTACACCACTACATATACACCATCATTCTCCACCTCCCAAGACCTCCATATCACACCACAAGACAACTCACATCAATTGCTATCACTGAACCCGGCTCCAGATCACTTCTAACCAAGCTAACCCTGCTACCTGAAAAATAAGGAGGAGCACATCAATGTGTGCCCCAGTAGGAACCAACTTGGGTTTGGAACTCCATTTTAAGGTTATCAATTTACAAAGCAAGCCAAGCAAAAGAGAGAATGTAACTAAGTGATATAATGAAAAATTAAATATTAAATAAGGGAATCATACCTGCGGTCCAGTGACGAGCTACTGCAAGAAAGGGGTTAGCACGAATAATAATAATAATAATACCAATAAGAATAATAATAATAGTAACAATAATAATAACATGAGGGCTCAAGCAATCAATATCAAATACGATAAGTGCAAGTGCCTGAGGCATGACACAAAGCCACAAAGTATGGGCGAAGGGGAAGGGAAGTGCTGCCAGCAGTAGAAATAATACACAAATCTTATCTTATTATTTCTTAATTGAGTTAATTGGAATTTGGGTAAACTGTGTGATACCAGGACCTGAACTTCACCCCAAATGTGGGGTGAATATAGCACACGGCGCAGTGGACAGGGGCACTGTACAACACCGGGCCTCTTACCTCCCCCGTCCCTGGCAGGAGTGAGGCTATCCACATATAACCCAACCTCCGTATGACCCCTCCACTCCCTGTAAAGGCGAGTGGGTATAAGTATCCCCTCCACTCCCGGTAAAGGCGAGTGGGTAAGCTCCACACATCACGTAATCATCTCCCAACTTCACAGTCCAGGCCTCATATCCACAATTTACTCAAACCCCACCTAAACCCGGGCTTTGCTAATTCACCCTCATTAGAGAGGACTGAGATTTATTCAATTTTATAAGTTAATATCAGAAGTAACACGTTAGGGGTCTAAATGGCATGGATGTGCACATGTCACTTCAACTGTCCATCATCAAATATAGGGTCATGCACTCACGTGCCATGTCCACTGTCACAACACATCATCCAATCACAATTTCACTGCATCCATGCCATTCGAGCCTCTAACTTTACCAATCATCAATGTGGCACAAGACAGACACTAACATGTGCACGTTACTCAAATTACTGAAAGTTGCCTTCATTGAGGCATTTCATCGAACACCTGGCGGGCGTCATTTATATCAACGCAACTCAATAACATTTACATATTTCAAGGGCATCAACATTCATTTTACCATACAACAATATTAAACAAGAATAATGGAAGCCAATTAACCACATTTAATGAATAAGAATAGCACTTAAGCTATTCAGCTTGCTGAATTTGCAAGAATATGCATAAAGATCAACATAATACATCCATTTATATTGAGAATTTGACAAAACCTTATAAAAGAAAGTTGAAGCTATCTCTGTTTTGGATCTACAGATAATATTTCATATAAAAATATTAAGTGTGTGATTTATGGTGAATTAATTGGTGAAGGGTATCAAATCTGTTTTTCAGACAGATTTCTGTGTCTGTGTTCAAAGCCAATTTTGGACACATTCTAGCCAGAATTTCGACATAAGAATCACGGTAGACTTTGAGAAAAACTTGTTAGCTTTCCTACAAGACCAAAATCATAAAAATCCAAGATGTGTGCAGCTCTGTAGAACAATTTTACTGAACTGTGTCAACTCAGAAATTCAAACAGACATGCTGTAAAGATGGATTTATTTCTCCCAATTTCTGAATTGAAACTATATCAAATGTTATATGATTTTGGGGTAGAACTTCATGATCTACAAGCTCATAATTTTTTCGAAACATGTTTCGAGCTACAGTATTCATAATCAATGCAAAATCAGGCATCAATGTTTCTGAAATTTAAAGAAGATAGTTTTGCTAAGAATTCCAAGGGGAAAATTGTGAAATTGAAACATATCTCATGAAATTTCACCATCACTAATTTAAATTAAGTAAAACATGCTATAAAAAAATAACAACAATCAATTTAATAGAGTTTCAAGTCCAAGAGATTCCTACCTCAAAACTTCATTTTTCTTCATCTCCTTCTTATTATTATTCTTCTTCTTCTTTCTTTCTTTCTTTCTTTCTTTTTTTTGATGGAATTTCGGCCATGGTGATGGGGAGGCCAGCCATGGTGATGGGGAGAGAGAGGGGAAATGAGAAAGGGAAAGAAAGAATGAGAGAAAAGAGAAAATTATAGGGTTTTCTCTCTTTTCCCCCCTTTTCTTATTCTTTTCTTATCCTCCAAGAATGAATATTCCAAGGGAATATTCCATGTGAAAATGACCCAAAATACCCTCCCATGTTTCAAGTATTTACAAGTTTACCATTACTTTACACACCGACCACTTAAGTGCACTTTAGTATGTACGCACAGCAATTTAAGCCCAAATGACCGTTTTGCCCCTGACCTTTCTAAAAATTTACGGGAGTTTCCATTGACCCCCTAACCCCATTCACACTTCCATGGCTCTCCTTACACACATCCATGCTCATCCGTGGACGCATACATGCTGCACACACACACGTCTAGCACATTCCTGTTGTTTTGCACCGATGACGTCTTTCACGCTTCTCTGCTTTCACACTTCACATTCACTTCCCTTAGCCACGTATTACGGCCCAATCCCCCTCTCACTACGTCACGTACATCGATATCTTCGTTTATCTCATGCCTACGTACGCACCGTAGATAGGAATACCACATGTATTCAGTAGAATACACGTATACTTCAAAACAGGGCATGGCAGCTTTGAAATTTACTGTGATGCTTCAGGAAAGGGACTTGGTTGTGTCCTTCATCAGCATGGACGAGTATTAGCTTATGCTTCCAGATTATTGAAGGTGCATGAGCAGAATTATCCTACCCATGACCTAGAGCTGGCTGCCGTCATATATGCCTTAAAGTTATGGAGACATTTCTTACTGGACGAACATGTAAAGATCTACACTGACCATAAAAGTTTGAAATATGTCTTTACTCAGAAGGAGTTAAACATGAGGCAACGACGTTAGCTTGAATTAATGGCTGAGTATGACATTGATTGCAGTACCATCCAGGGAAGGTGAATGTGGTGCCTGATGCTCTTAGTAGACTACCGGCTGTGATGAGGTTGACTATGCAGCCTCAGCTCTGAGGAGATCTAAGACGGATGGATGTTGAAGTGATCCTTCTAGGCGAAAGAGTAGATATGTTGGGTTTGCAGATTCAATCTGACCTGATGGATAGAATTAAGGCTGATCAGCTGAACGATGTGAAATTGAAGCACATCAGAGAACAAGCAGAGGCAGGGCTTCGGAAAGACTTTTGTGTTCATGAGGATGATTCCTTACGGTTTGGGAACAGGGTGTGTGTGCCAGCAGGAAATATTCGAGAAGAGCTACTGAAGGAGGCACACAATTCTCCTTATTCTATTCACCCTGGAGGGACCAAAATGTATAAGGATCTGCAACGATACTACTGGTGGCATGGGATGAAACGAAGTGTGGCGAAGAGCATGGCTTCGTGCCTGGTTTGCCAGCTGGTAAAAGCAGAACACCAGAGACCGCATGCTTATTGCAACCCCTTTCGATACCGGAGTGGAAGAGTGAACATGTGACCATGGATTTTGTGACTGGTCTACCGCGTACTCCAAAGGGGAATGATGCTATATGTGTGATCATCGACCGATTGACTAAGTCAGCGCACTTTATTCCATTTCGACTTGGTCAGTCTATTGAAGCCTTAGCTCCGAAATATATGGAAGAGATTGTAAGGTTGCATGGAGTTCCTGTGAGCATTGTGTCGGATCGTGATACAAGATTTACATCTCACTTCTGGAGAAGCTTGCAGGCCAGTTTGGGGACCCACTTCAAGTTCAGTACCGCATATCATCCACAGACAGATAGACAGTCAGAACGCACCATTCAAATCTTGGAGGATATGCTTAGGGCTTGTATGTTGGATTTCAAGGGGTCATGGGAAGACCATCTCCATTTAGTGGAATTTGCTTATAATAACAGTTATCGGGCAAGTATTGGTATGGCTCCCTATGCGGCTCTATATGGTAGAAATTGTCGATCGCCTCTGAGCTGGGATGATGTGGGAGACGGTGAAAATTTGGGCCCAGACCTAGTGACTGCTACAGTCGACGTAGTGCGGACGGTCAGAAAGAATCTTCGCATGGCCCAAGACCGTTATAAGCACTGGGCAGACATGAAACGGCGTCCACTTGAATTTCAGCCGGGTGATTATGTATTCTTGAAGATATCACCAGTCCGTGGGATGATCCGGTTTGGTAAACATGGGAAGTTGAGCCCTAGGTACATATGCCCGTTTGAAGTTGCAGCCCAGATAGGCGAAGTGGCTTATCGGTTAGTGCTGCCGCCACATCTTGCAGGCGTATATGATGTGTTTCATGTATCGCAATTAAGAGGATATATTGGAGATCCTAGTCATGACGTGGACTACTCAGAGATTGAATTACGTCCAGACCTGACATATGAACAGCAGCTAGTAGCAATTCTTGATCGGCGACAGAAGATATTGAGGAAGAAGGCTATTAATTTGGTCAGGTCATGTGGCAACAAGAATCTCCAAGAGAATCAACTTGGGAGCGAGAGGATGAAATGAGGGAGAAGTATCCACATCTGTTTGTCTAAAGACCATTCGTATGTTGTCATGTAGAAATAAGACCCTCTTTCTTGTTTTGAATTACGAGGACGGAATTTTCTTAAGGAGGGTAGGGTATAATGCTCCTAAGTGATAATACAAGTATTTTCCCATCAAGTATATGGAAAAATTCATACATCGACCACTAAATTACCAAGTTTACTTATATGGTCAACTAGTTCACATTTATATCCAAAGAAGGGTATTTATTAAAATGAAAATGAAAGACGATGTCATACCTATAAATAATTTAAATGATGAGCTAATCTAATTGGAAGTGGCAACATTGTAATAAACCCATTAAGTTGAGGGGTTGTTTTTAATTAGGGGATTAGGCATGGCAAACTTGTAAATACATGGAATCATTGAAGATATTCTTTTTTCCCCTTATCTTCTACAAGTTTCTACCATTACCCATTTGGTTTTTTTTGTTTTTTTTCATTTGAATGCCATGTCATTTGGGCATTTCCTGGCTGGTCCTAGGGGAGGCCAAAACCTGGACAAAAAAAAGAAAAACACAGAAGAAAGAGAAGGGAAAAGCGAGAAAGAAAGAGAGAAAGAGAGAAAGAATTGGAGGAAGAAGAAGGGGGTTCTTGTACCACACATCAAGGGGGTTTCATTAGCTCTCCTACAACCATTCACAAGCCCTAGGAAGGTAGGGTTCTCACCACACTCCAATTTGTGCTACATGTTGAAATTGTGTTGTGGTTCTTTCCTTTTGTAAAAATTGCTATTTCGTTCAATTGGAGACATGGGCAAAGTTTGTTTTTGTTAGCTTGCATGTTTTGATATTGATTAGTATCCTTCCCTATGATTCCTTGAGCAAGACTTTAATTTTGGGTTTAAAGCATGCCTTTCTTTTAATATTACTTAGGTTGTAATTGAAAAACATTGATAAATACGAGAGAAACTCTGCCGAAATTTTTGGGAGCATTCCGTAAGCATCTCCATAACAATTTAAGCATTAGGAACTTATGTTGGGGTTACATGCCACTTGTTAACTCTCTTAAAATTCCAAGTTTACATGGAAACCCTTGAAAAGTTAGCATGAAAGAGGAATCAATAAGTGGGCTTTTGATGTCTTTCAAGTTAGAGGCTCTAATTGATTTTAGAGAGTGTATGAACCTTAAGAGTTCTCATTTACAAGTTCCTATGAGTTCTCATTTACAAGTTTCTATTGGTTCCATTTCAATAGGAATGTGAGTTTTCCATAAACTCAGTGAAAGAATTTTTTTGTGAACTTGCAAGTGTAAACAAGAAAGTTAGTCTTCCTAAACTATTAATAATCTTAAGTCTACTTAGGAATTACTACATGAAGCATATTAAGGACTTTTGAAAACTAAAGTTTCCAAGCAAAACTATAATTTTCGAAAGAGGGTTTTTATTCACTTAGCATGAAGCAAAAAGTTAGAGTTAGGAATTTACAATTTCCATTAAATAGTTCTTATGAAATCCTACGAATTTATGCTTATGACACGACACTTATTTTTGAGTCTTATGCTAGGACCTCTTCTAACCTTTATAAAGTTTTAGCTAGGTTATTGCATTGTTTCATTCTACCAAAGTTATTCTACTATTTCCTTCCAAATAAGACTAGCAGCCACACACTTGAATTTGTGTTCTATGGCATGTTCTAATTAGTTGTGCTTGGATGTTTGGGTTTAAATTTCATTGGAAATCACTTGAAGTTGATGTTTCATATCCTTATGTCTCTATTTAAACAAATGTTGAATGGTGAATTTTTGCTTATGCCTTGATGTTTCCTTTTATATATGAGAATGTTGATTGATTCGTTACGTTGATGGATGGATATTCAATTTTTCACCAATATGTTGCAGCTAAACCGATTCACTGCTAATAGAAAATTGATAAATGATTAAAATGAAAGCCCGAGATGTCTCTTTCCACTTTAAGGTGGGTGGGCATCTTAGGGAATGGGGTGGGGGTACCAAAGCATTAGGTGAACATAGTGTGGACTGGACTTTCGAGATTGTTTTCTTTGGCCCTCCTACCGCAGGGAGTGGTCGTGCCCCTTTGGGGTGTGTGTGGTTCCTTTGGCCTTCGAGGTCGTGGCCCTTTGGGTCGTTGAGAGTGCTTGAGTTACGAAGGCTCCTGACGAGCTAGCACGCCATAGAGTCGGAGATTCTTTCCACCCGTCTTATGGGTGAGGTCCAGCTCCCTTGTGTCCCACTTGATGTTTAGGTTCCAAACAACGAACATTAATTTATCAAACTTAGTACTAGTGACCCATGTGCTGTGTTGTGATTATGGCTTGTGTGGTTGAGTTTCCTACTAGACACGCTGTGACGTGTCCCTTTTCATACTCCCCAGGTACAGGTTCTTGGACGACAGCACCCCTACCGGACCACCGTCGCCCTGAGGGCGACTCTTCCAGGCCAGGAGCTCAGAGCAATTAGATAGGGCACGTGTGTAGTGGGTTGGGTTTAGTTCTTGTGAGCAGTTACTTTTGTTTTCCCCTTCAGCTTTTGTACCCCGTGATTCTGGTGGTGGTATATGTACATTGTATGTTGTAGTAGTGTGTTGATAGTAAATGATCTGTGTTGCACACTCGTACGCTCTCGCTTGTTGTTGCCGCCGCCTCGCTGTACCTTTTTGTGTTGTGCTGGAGCTTTATAGTTCGTGCTTTACTTTTGCACCTATTTTTAATTGCCTGTGTTGTTCTAGCAGTTGAAGTGGCCTGCTAATTTACTTGCGGCACCTTAATGCTTGGTACACCCGTCACCCCGTCCCGTTTGGGGCGTCGGGGCGTGACAGTAGCTGTCATAGATGAGCGATACTTGTATAGATGAGCGATGTCTTGTATAGATGAGCCATGCCTTGTACTTTGTACTTATTATCGGAACAATGTAAGAGATTGGTGTATAGTTGCTTAGGAGATCTGCAAGCCTGCAGCTTGTACAGATCGGGGGGAGTCAAATGTAGTGTTGTACTCTTTTCCCTTGGCTATTAGGTTTTCCCACTAGGTTTTCCATAACTAAAGGTTTTAACGGTGCAATCTCATTGAATCTGGATCCAGAAGTATCCACCCCTAAATACTTTCACTAAGCATGGGAAGTTATGGAAAACTGTACTCTTTTTCCTTGACTATTAGTTTTTCCCACTGAGTTTTCCATAGCTAAAGGTTTTAACGAGGTAGTTACCCCTAACTTAGGATCCAGAAGTATCCATCTCTGATGATATCCATCGATCAGGGGAAGTTATAGAGACTTGTACTATTTTCCCTTAGCCACTAGTTTTCCCACTGGGTTGTCCATGGCAAAGGTTTTAACGCTGCAAGTACTCTTAACTTAGGATCCAGAAATATCCATACACCTATGGTCAGATAAGCTCTGTGAACCCTGAAGCGCTCATTACGGTTTACAACAATGGATGGATAAAGAGAAGTGTTATAAACGGGCTTTTGGAGGCCCATCTGTGTATGAGTATCCACCCATTATGTAACCCTATTATTATAAATACAAGGCTACGGGTTCCGTAGCCATCAAGTTTACAACAAATTTGTTTGTTTTTAAAGTATTTTTAGGGGGGAAAAAAAACTAAATGGAAAACAAGTATCCTTTCCAAAATGCAAGGGGCCGGCTGTATTTTTAACCCATCCCAAGTTAATCTTCGGTCCACGAGACATCAAAACTCAACGAAGCTCATTGTCAAATATCGCGCACAAACTTTTCTTCCCTATTCGCCGTCTATTGTTGGCCACGACACGCTCCCAACCGTCGACGGCAATTTCTCTGTCCTAATCTCAGCCGACCATTCATTGTACCACGTATAAAACCCCAAATTAACCCAATTCAATACCCATCTCAAGTCCGCCTCCCTCTCCCTCCTCTCTTTCCCCGAAATCCATCAACGGATCAATTGTCATAGCTCTCTCTATCCTCGCTGCCGACGAGAGAGAAACCAAAAGGGCCGATGGCCGAATCCCTTGCCAGACCACGATAGCTTATATCTCACATGCGGCCGCCGTTGATGGGCCAATCCAACTCAATCACATCGAAACCCTCGTCATCGCTTTCCTCCTCATCCTCATCTCGCCGCCTCAGATCCACATCTCGCTTGATGGTTCCCATCACAGCCGCTCCCGCCTCGTCCTCCGGTGACGCCGTCGCTTGCGGCGGAGGACACGTGGAGCGCGATCACACGCTCGATCTCCCGGATGAGTGTCTCGCGCTGATCTTCCAGTTACTCGGATCGGGAGACCGGAAGCACTGCTCCCTTGTCTGCAAGCGGTGGCTCCTTGTCGACGGCCAGAGCCGGCACCGCCTCTCGCTCGACGCGCGTGCGGGGCTTCTCGACGCGATTCCGGTGATCTTCGATCGGTTCGATTCGGTGACGAAGCTCGCGTTGAAGTGCGATCGCCGATCGGATAGCATCGGGGATCACGCGCTTGACGTTATCTCTAGGCGGTGCCCGAATTTGACTCGGCTGAAGCTGCGAGCTTGCAGGGAGATCACTGATGTCGGCATGTCTGCTGTCGCTTATAACTGTCAGAATCTAAAGAAGCTTTCTTGCGGATCGTGTACATTTGGCGCTAAAGGGATCGATGCGGTACTTCGCGGCTGCCCTCTGTTGGAGGAGATCTCGATCAAGAGGCTCCGGGGGCTGAATGAAACTGCTGGCGAATTGGTTGGTCCTGGATCTGCAGCGAAATCTCTTAGATCTGTTTGTTTGAAAGAATTGTATAACGGGCAGTGTTTCAGTCCGCTGATTGCTGGAGCTGCGAATCTCAAGACTCTGAAATTGTTCAGGTGCTCTGGTGATTGGGATAGGCTTCTTGAAGAGATCGCCGAGAAAGTCCCAGGGATTGTTGAGATTCACTTGGAGAAGCTGCAGGTCAGCGATCGGGGGCTGTTTGCTTTGTCCAATTGCTCTGACATTGAAGTTCTTCATCTTGTCAAGACTCCAGAGTGCACCGATATGGGGTTGAGCTCTGTTGCCGAAAATTGTAGGCTTTTGAGGAAACTCCATATCGATGGGTGGAAGACAAATCGGATCGGAGACGAGGGGCTCATGGCTGTGGCGAGACGTTGCCCTAATCTTCAGGAACTGGTCTTGATCGGTGTTAATCCGACCGCCCTGAGCTTAGGGCTTATAGCCAGCAACTGTAAGAATCTGGAAAGATTAGCTCTTTGCGGAAGCGAGACCTTTGGGGATGCGGAGATTTCTTGCATTGCGTCAAAGTGTGTAGCTTTGAAGAAGCTGTGCATTAAAGGCTGCCCGGTTTCTGACCAAGGAATGGAGGCGCTCGCAGAAGGATGCCCAAATTTGATAAAGGTGAAGGTCAAGAAGTGCAGGGGAGTTACTCCGGAGGGCGCCGATTGGCTGAGGGCGAGTAGGGAAACATTGGCTGTTAATTTGGACTCCGTAGTTCAGATGGAGATACAAGACATGATCTTGACTGATAATGGAATCATGGAGAATGGTGTGGTATATCAGATTCCTGGATTGGCTGAGCAGGTTGCAGCTATTGATATTCCATCGACCAGCAATGGTCGGTCATCACCATGGAAGAACAGGGTGGGGTTTACATCAGGGAGAAACTTCTTAGTTTCAACTTTCAGAAGATGGGGCCATGGCAGTGGCGGCGGCGGCGGCGGCGGCAGCAGCAGCTGAGCAGTGGCAATCCACATCATGCTGCAAAGGAAAGAGAATAATAACTCTTTTAATTTCGCAAATTGATGACTTTAATTCTTGTTCATTTCTCTTAACGTTAACTCCTTTCATGTTTACGATTTGCATTGTCGTCGTCGTTATTTCATTTACTGCTCAGGCTCTCCTTTTGATTGGATTGCTGGTGGCTTGAATGTTTGATGTGGCAACACCATGCTTTGTTTGTCAGCTTCCATATATCCTTTATGCATGCATACAATTTTGTTACTCAATTTTATGGATAAATCTGTCCATGAAAATTGAATCTTGCATTTGTTTCTTATATACAACACAAATCTGTTCTTATTTAGCTGCATCAACTAGCAAAAATGCAACAATGCTACCCGGTTCATATGAATAGTTGTTTGGTCAATTATCTTCTATTGTGCCCACCAAATTGTTTGGTTTTCTTGGTTCTATTTTAAATCAACAAATTAGCTTAAGCTGCTTTGGCATGTGTAAAGCTGCTTACACTTTTCTGAGACGCCATTGCGTAGTAACCAATGTCACTTACCATTCTTCACAATATTCTACATGTTTGATCCGCGAAGGATTTAGCATTTCAATTCTACCATGTCATTTATGTTTTAATCTGGACCTTCTAAATGATAGAGGAGCTTTTTGTGAATATTATGTTGCAGATCATAGTTTTTTATATGAAAAAACAGAAATATGTTGAGCTTATCACAACTTCACTGTTTGCTGAATGTTTAATAGGCTACCAATGCAAGGTCTAATGTCTCCCTCTGATTATAATCTAAAGAATTACTGACAAACAGCTTCTCTTCATCAATGCTTGAGTAAGTTTAAAATGGTTATAATCACTTGGTGGAGACTTTACTATTTTACATATTCAAAGTCAGATTTTAATGGAAACGTTAATTATATCAGCATGCATTTTCTTTATCATCTTCTATATGTTTATTTGACATGTGTACTTTGTTTAGAGATATTGGGTTTGAACAGGCCAGTGGCCAGGATTTATGTGTGTGCCCTGCAATAACAGCAACATAGGCTATTTACAGACATGAAACATCAAACTGATTAACTGATAAGGTTTGTTAATTTGAAGATATATCACATTCATGCAATGAAACTGATGCGATCCACTATGTTTGATAATAAAAAGGGGATTTTTATGGGGAAAGATACGATTTTATGGCAAAGATGAGATTTTTATGGGTTTGGAGAGAGGCATTTGAGAAAAAGAGGGAGATAACTTCATTGATAGAAATAAAGAAAATACAAGATAGGTGGCCTCGATTCGAGAGGAGGTCGCTCTCCTAGCTTTTCCTTCGAGGTGAAAGCCTAAATCTCCCAAAATAGGGTTCGTGGACGTCTAGTGCAAATTCATTCTCAATAATTAAGCATGAGTCGTCCCCTTAGCTGGCCCCAGCTCTAATGAAGAGAAAAGCACAGAAAATTACAGATTTACGAAAAACCCATACTACTAAAAATTACAAAAAAGACCACATCAAAATCTGAAAATTCCAAAAATGCCCCTGATGGGCCTAAATGCAAAATGCATCATTACTCCGTCCCCGAAGAACCACCTTGTCCTCAAGCTGGTGTCGTGAAAACCTTGTGCTCACTAATCCAGATGGAGGTTCTCGTCCCCTCTCAGCTCTTCCTGCTCCAGTATCTGGCTCTTTTCATCTTCAATGATTAGCATCTGGAGAGCATGATCCTTGCATCGATGTCTTGGTCCGTATCTTTCGCCACAGCGGAAACCGAGTACTTTGGTGCACCTTTTCTCGATTTCTGTCTCCAAGAGCCGCTTACGCCTACTGTCCGATTGAAATTCGATGTTCTTTTCGTGGCTGGACTGGAGCCCTCCTGATGACGCCTTTCTCTCTTATTTCGCTACTTGACCTCGAGAAGTAGATCCGCTCCATGCTCCTTTGGCATGTCGCTCCTTTGCCAACATGTCCTACATCATCCTGGCCATTCGCATCCTGTCTCATAGTCATCTGAATCTCCGAATTCGTAAATCCGTCCAAATGCTGGGGTTTAGTCCTTTCATGAAGCACCTCAAGGACTCTCTTGAAACCCCACAGACACGGCTTGCCAACATCTCAAATTTATTTATGTAATACCTGACCATTCCCTCCTGTCTCTGTGCATAAAGCTGCTCGTACGTGTCTCCTCCCGAGTCTCCCAGAATCTGTCCAGGAGGCATACCTTGAATCCTCTTATAAGCAGAACGGTCGCTGTTGTTGCCTCCATCTGTACCAAGATAGAGCCTCTCCCTCCAAGCACACCTTAACAGTCCTCATCCACTCTGTCTTATAGATCTGCGAGACCTTAAAATACTGTTCTGCCCTGTGGATCCACCCATCTGGGTCCCCCCTCAAATATCGGCATTTTCAATTTTCTGACCCTGTTTTTCTGCTCTAAACTCTTCAAGTGCTCCTCTTCCCTGATGATGGTCGTGGCGTCGTGGCTAGTGAGGATCATGTAAGTCATAATAGTCTCCTGTTGGGGCCCTATCCTTCCTCCCATCATTCTCCCAATCTACCTCTTCCCAGTCGGCTCCTCCTCTATCCTCGAAGTTCCCACGATCATCCATGCGGCCCGCGAGAGCCCTGTCAGCAATGCGCGGCCCCTGTTGGGGGCCCAACAGGCCTGCGTGGGCCCTGTTGGGCCCTGTTTGGCTGTTGTCTGGCCATGCAGGCCCCCGACAGGGCCTGGCCAGGGCTCGCCAGCCCCGGGCAAGTTTGCCCCGGGGCTGGCGAAGCCCTGGCGGTGCTGATTTGGCTCGCTGTCGTCCATCTTATTGTCCGCCGTTTCCCGAAGTAATTGTCTCCGTCCGAGAGCAACCCTTCGACAATTTTTTTTGCTTTTGCTTTCCTTTTCTCCAAAGACTTTTCCTTTTGCTTTAGATCTGGGTTTTAGTTTAGATATGAACTTTTTGCCGCCTTTGGATCTGAAAAATGTTGCGGTAGGGTTTGTATGAGGGTCCCCAACTTTTCCTTAAGTGCCTCCGTCGCTTTATGCCCTTTCTCCATAATGCCCTAAGCTCCAATTTGAAAGAGGTGACACCTTCTTCCAAATTGGTAATCGACTTTCGCAGATCCGCGACTTCCACATCGAGGCTTTCCTTCAGAGGATCCACCTCTTTCTTTGCTTCTGCCGTCGCCATGAATCGAACGTGCTTTGATACCAATTTGATGTGATCCACTAGGTTTGATAATAAAAAGGGGATTTTTATGAGGAAAAATGTGATCTTTTATGGGAAATATGATATTTTTATGGTTTTGGAGAGAGGGATTTGAGAAAAAGAGAGAGATAACTTTAGAAATAAAGAAAATACAAGATAAGTGGCCTCGATTTGATAGGAGGCCGCTTTCCTAGTTTTTCCTTTGAGATGAACGCCTAAATCACCCAAACTTGGGGTTGTGGACTCCTAGTGCAAATTCTTTCTCAATAATCTGATACGATTAGGGCTTTTTGTGGGGATCAAAGGTGGGATTTTTATGGCTTTGGACTTCCTAATCTAGGGTTTAATTGATGAAGAACTGATCTAAAAATACTAATTACTTCCTAGAATTATAGATTTAAGGAAACGAGCAACTAATTAACAAAAGGATTAAACCAGGGTTCTAAAGAAATAAAATTACCTTTGTCAATTCTTCGATAAATCCGTAGCTAGGGCCGGTCGGTCCCTTATTAGGGGAGGGATTAGCAAATGTCTAATTACCCCTTAACCCTCCACTTCTCTTGCGGAATTACAAGTTTGGGACCGGGTCCGTGGTGGACCCAAGTCGCCTCCTCCGTTGATAGACCCGAATCGGATTCTCCTCCCTAACCGCGCGGGCCGCACCCTCCTCTAGCCGAGCCGCATCATTACTCCCCCCCCAAAAGTGCCACCTTGTCCTCAAGGTGGAATTTAGGAAATTGGTTGCGGATCACTGTGGCAGACTCCCATGTAGCATCGTAGTCTAGTAGGCCTCGCCATCGAATACGCACCTCCTGTGTCCCGTCTGTAGCCTGCCGGATCCCTATCTGCTCCTGAGGCTCCAGAAGCACCTCCATGTCATCTGTTAAAGTGGGTGACAAGGTGGGTGATAGTGTGTGATCCCCAATGGCCATTCTCAACTGCGATACGTGAAACACTGGGTGAATGGTGGAGGTGGCCGGCAACTGCAGACGATAGGCCACCTTCCCAATCTGAGCTGTCACCTCGAAGGGTCCATAATAGCGGGCTGCTAGCTTCTCATTGCTCCGACGTGCCAAGGTCCTCTGTCTGTAAGGTCGAAGCTTCAGGTAAACCCGGTCTCCCATCGCAAACTGCTCATCTCTCCGGTGTGCATCAGCCTTGGTCTTCATAATTTGCTGGGCTCTCAACATGTGTTTCTTCTACTCCAGATATTTGTCACTCTCAGACAAATGCTCCTCTACCTGTGACACCGGTGTGGCCCCTCGGCTGTAGTGTATCAACTGGGGCGGGTCCCGACCGTATATGATCCGAAAAGGAGTGCTCTGTGCTGTCGAGTGGTACGAGGTGTTGTACCAATATTCTACCCATGCCAGCCAGCTGGCCCACTGCTTCGGCGCATCTGACGCAAAACACCTCCGGTAGGTTTCCAAACTCCTATTCACCACCTCTGTCTGACCATCCGTCTGTGGGTGATAGGCAGTGCTCCTCCGCAGCTTGGTCCCTGCACCTTGAATAACTCCTACCAGAAACTGCTAATGAACACCTTATCGCGGTCTGACACTATGGAGGCGGGAAAACCGTGCAAGCGAACCACCTCCTTCATAAAAGCTGCTGCCACCGTAACTGCAGTGTACGGGTGCCTGAGGGGTATGAAATGGGCATATTTGCTAAGCCGATCGACCACCACTAGTATAGAACTGTAATCCTCTGATCGCGGCAACCCCTCAATAAAATCCATGCTGATCTCCTCCCATACTCTCTCTGGTAAGGCCAACGGCTGCAAGAGTCCAGCTGGAGCCATTGCCAAGTATTTGTGACGCTGGCACACGTCACACTCTGCTATCCGCTGGGCAATGTCCTTCATTCCGGTCCAGTTTAGCTCTCTCACAATCCTCCTGTAAGTCTGCTGTATCCCGGAGTGTCCGCCGATGACACTGCCGTGGAACTCCTGGAAAATCATCGGGATGTGGACGGAGTCCCTGGGAATCACCAGTCTGCCGTGGTATAGAAGCCTCTGTCCGTCCATGCTGTACCCCTGGAAGTCAGCGGAGCCCTACTGCAGTGCCTCCCGTATCCTCGCTAGGTCCTCATCAGCCTCTATCTCCCTGCTCAACGGCTCCCAGTCCAGAAGGACCGGTGCTGAAATGGCCGTCACCTCTGCATGCTCCTCGCGACGCGATAAGGCGTCTGCCGCCTTGTTCTCCAGGCCCGATCGGTACTGTATCTCGAATGTGAAATGGACCAACTTGGAGAGCCACTTCTGGTGCTCCTCGGTAACCATGCGCTGCTCCAACAGATATTTCAAACTCTGCTGGTCGGTCCTCACTATGAACTTCCTTCCCAATAAGTAGGGCCTCCACTTCTGAATGGACAGGACAATCGCCATCAACTCCCGCTCATATACTGACTTCAGCCTCGCTCGTGCTGACAGAGTCTGGCTGAAGAAAGCAATCGGCCTCTGGTCCTGCATCAACACGGCGCCTAACCCATATCCAGATGCGTCGGTGTCTATCACAAAAGGTCTGCTGAAATCTGGAAGCACTAAAACAGGCACCGTCGTCATCGCCTGCTTCAAGGCCTCGACCGCCTTGGTCGCCTCCTCGCCCCAGTGGAAGCTGTCCTTCTTGAGCTGCTCGGTAAGTGGCCAAGCAATCATACTGTATCCCTGGACAAACTTCCTGTAGTACCCTGTCAGTCCCAAGAAGCCCCGCAGCCCCCCCGTAAGGTGGTAGGTCTCGGCCAGTCTAACATGGCTGCAATCTTGGCCCTATCCGCCGTCACCCCCTCTGCAGACACCACGTGTCCCAAGTACTCCACCTGCGAGCAGTGCTGCATGAGTTGCAGGACAAGGTGGTGCTTGAAGTCCGTGGGCCATCCATTCCACCAGGTCGATTGCAAGTCTCCTCCCGGGTCAAACGGATGGGATTGGTCCCCACCGCTTGCAACGACGTCCGGAAAACTATTGTTGGGCTAAAGCGGGATCCAGAAGGCGTTGTCGGGCCCCCACAAATACTCTGAAGGGTCGTTGCGCTGTTGGAATCCTTCCCCGGGCCCAATAGATGCTGAAATCCTGAAAACGACGCAGATCGGGACCCGTGCTGGGCCCAAGGGGGCCCCGAAGTGTTCGGCAGGGGCTGTCGGCCCCCACCTACGCTCTTCGTCCTCTTCTGAAGCTCCGGGGGTGTCGAACCCCCCTGTCGTGACCCGTCGTGGCCTCCCAAAGTGGCGGAGGCCCTTGCCGGCCCATGATTTGGGCCGGCGGGGCTTCGCCACTGCCCTTCGGGCCTACCGCAGCCCCAGGAGGGACGGGTCGCCCCTCTCTGGGGTTCGTCGGGCCCCACCGCTGCTGCCGGAGGGGCTGCCGCCCCCCTCCGGTGGTTGTCGCTCCTTCCCGCGGTGGGTAGGAAGCCGGGAAGGCCTCCCACCCTTGTGGATCCGCTCCGTTCTGTTGGTTGTACGGGTCGAAGCATCCGTCTTTTTCATTTTCTGGATATTCCTCGTTAAAAATCACATTTTCTGGATCTGAAATTTTCAGATCTGGATCTGAAAATTTCAGATCTGGATCGCCGACAGCCGCAGGCTTCAGATCTGCACCATTTTCCTCCGGCCCTTTCGGATCTGGATCTGAAAATTTCAGATCTGGATCTGATAATTTTAGATCTGGATCGCCGACAGCCGCAGGCTTCAGATCTGCACCATTTTCCTCTGTCTCTTTCGGATCTGGATCTGAAAATTTCAGATCTGTATCTGAAAATTTCAGATCTGGATCGCCAACAGCCGCAGGCTTCAGATCCATCTTTGTCTTTGCAGCGGAAAGGTAGCGACGGTCGATCTCCGCCACTTTCTCCTTGTAGCGACGATTGATCTCCGCCAAATCCTCTGCTATTTGACGGCGCGCCCTTCCCCTTCTCTCTACCCACGCGTCGATCAGATCCATAAATCGGGTGCTCGCCCTGGATCTAGTGCTCTGATACCAATTTGATACGATTGTGGCTTTTTATGGGGATCGAAGGTGTGATTTTTATGGCTTTGGACTTCCTAATCTAGGGTTTAATTGACGAAGAACTGATCTAAAAATACTAATTACTTCCTAGAATTATAGATTTAAGGAAACGAGCAACTAATTAGCAAAAGGATTAAACTAGGGTTCTAAAGAAATAAAATTATCTTTGTCAATGCTTCGATAAATCCGTAGCTAGGGCCGGCCGGCCCCTTATTAGGGGAGGGATTAGCAAATGTCTAATTACCCCTTAACCCTCCCCTTCTCTTGCGGAATTACAAGTTTGGGACCGGGTCCGTGGTGGACCTAAGTCGCCTCCTCCGTTGATAGACTCGAACCGGATTCTCCTCCCTAACCGCGCGGGCCGCACCCTCCTCTAGCCGAGCTACATCATAATCAAGCATGAGACCTTCCCCTAGCCGGCCCTAGCTCTAATATAGAGAAAATCGCAGAAAATTGAAAAACCCCTTAATACTAAAAATTACAAAAAAGACCCTCCTAAAATCAGAAAATTCCGAAAATGCCCCTGATGCGCCTAAATACAAAACTCTTCAGAAACACGATGCTCTTATCCAGCCCTATCAAGTTGTAGATACACGATAAAAAGTAGTTATTCTTATTCAACTCATTGAAGTAGCAGATATCCAGTAATCATACTTCACGTTGTGTTAGCATGTAGACTACAAAGAAAGGTGAAACAAAGGATAGCACGCATTAGTTGAAGAATGTTGACAACATTGCTGAATTTTTTAAAGATGGACAATTTATCTATCTAAAACGAGCAAGATTGATCATCTGCGTATATACATACGATAATAGACTGCTCAAGCTCCTTTACTGTATTCAAATTGCTTAACATTCCATAGTTTACATGCTATGCAGTTTAATTCTAGTATTTGTACTATGTTCAAAATGCTTGGTCATCTAAAGTTCAGAATTTTCGGAGCTCCCGTGAAGTTTATCTGGGACTGGGCATCTGGAAAAATAAGGAGCATCTTGTCATTTCTTGTCTAATTATTCCTGGTTTTTCTCCTCCGTTTGTGAAAGAAGTTATTTTCATTGTAATTTTACTGTGTATATGCTTAATCGAGTGCCACTGCAAGGCTAAATGCGTGCTTGTGATAACTTTTTAAAAATAATCATTGATAATCATCTCCTCACTCTGCTTGCGTGCAGAAGTTTAAATAAGCAAAAAGGTCTTAATCAGTAGGTGGGACTTTGCTTGTTATACATATTCAAAGTCAAAGAGTTTGATGAACTGTTATAGAATCATGAAACTTGTCTGCTTGGTATTAAGTTGCTTAGGTATATCTTGCAGTCGAAGACTTGTATTTAGTTTATCTTCCCCTGGTTACATGCACATTCTTTTTAGTTGATTATTAAACAATAATTCCGTGTGTTCTCTAGCGTACAATGTTATTGCTCATATTTATTGCTCATATTTATTGCAATAGCTAAGATCACAAGTTTGATATATATTGGTTATTTATTAGTTCACCAGTTCAATCCAAGACTAAACATCTCATGGTTTTGTATTAGCAGACTGCTTAAGCTGATGTAGCATATTCAAATTGTTTACAACACTGAGTCCCCTTTTGCGAAGTCTAAGCAATTTAAGTTCTATATTTCTACTATTTTTCCACGCGTTTCATTTACTAAAAGATTTAGAATTTTTCAATCTTCCACATCACTAGTTTTAGTTGAGACGCTGAAATTTTAATTTTGAAAGGCATCTTGTGAGTTTCATGTCTCATTCCTTGCTTTTCATGAAATATGGTTACTTTGAAGTTAGATAACTTCGCTATTTATTTAAGGGTAAATGACATTAAAATACCCTAACATTTGGGCCATATACACTTATATACTCTAACGTTCATTTTGGTAAACTTTGATACCAAAATCTAAATTTGATGTAGGATATAGGAGGAAAAAATATTGTCTGAAGAGGAGGCTGAAAACACTTTGCATCCCATATAAGCATGATTAAGACATAAAGCGGAACATTAAGAAATTAAAGGAACTTAGATACTTATAATCTTCATCTGGGTTGGAAGACATTATGTCACTTAGTTAATAAACAGGTTCCTCGACCTTGATCCCTGTAAACTTACTTACACAAATGTGATGGATTGTAGTGTGTATTAAGGGATAGGGAGAGGACCTGTTTTTAGATTCCCTAAATCAATCTGGTGCGTCCATCAAGCACTAGATCCAACGGATGAGATTGATTGGGAAGTTATAACTCCTAGGAAGTTATAACTATCAGGCCATAACCGAAAAACGGTTATTATAATAATAAATTAATTATTATTAAATGTTTTTCCAACATTCTCCCACTTGGCCTGATAATTCTTTAACATATTACATTATATGCATCCTCATAATTTACCAAGATATGATTGAAATAATAAGTGTGGGTTATGGCGGTTGTAAATCTATCATGAAAGACATACTTCCTTCCATATACCATAAACACTATCACTTCATCATATTAGGTCTATTCTTTATATATAAGTTTCATAATGGTCCACAATAGTGTTTTTGAAAACACATAAATTTCATAAATACATAAATGAGCTCAGAATGTTAAACATTATTACATCATCATTTATCATACCAAATACAACCAAGACCCATTCTATGTACATGTTCCCTAAATGTCTTTGGTTGTAATCCTTTAGTTAAAGGATCAGCAATAATGAGATATGTACTAATATGCTTAATAATTATTCTCTTTTTCTTAACTTCATCCTTAACATCAAAGTACTTCAATTCCATATGCTTGACGCCTCTTGAGTACTTGTCATTTTTAGAGAAAAATACGGCTGCGGTGTTGTCATAATAAATTTTCAATGGCTTATCAATAGTATCAACTATCTCAAGCCCAGAAATAAAGTTCCGCAACCATAATGCTTGAATTGTTGCTTCAAAACATGCCACAAATTCAGCTTCCATAGTAGATGAAGCAATAATGGATTCCTTAGAACTTTTCCATGATATAGCTCCTTCTCCAAGTAAGAATAAGTAACCAAAAGTTGACTTCCTACTATCAAGGCATCCAGCAAAGTCTGAGTCTGAATACCCAATTGCTTCCAAATGGTTGGATCTTCTGTACATGAGCATGTAATCTTTTGTTCCTTGGAGATATCGCAAGACTTTCTTTGAAGCTTTCCAATGATCAATTCCAGGGTTACTTTGGTAACGCCCCAGCATTACAACCGCAAAACTGATGTCTGGTCTTGGGCAAGTTTGCACATACATGAGACTTCCCACAACAGAACTATATGGAATAGATTCCATTTGCTTTTGTTCTAAGTCATTCTTTGGGCATTGCATAAGACTAAACTTATCCTTTTTTTGAATTGGAACAACTCCAGCAGAACAATCTTTCATTCTGAATTTCTCCAAAACTCTTTCGATATAGCCTCTTTGAGACAATCCTAATACTCCTTGTGATCTATCCCGGAATATTTCTATTCCTATCACGTAGGATGCCTCACCCATATCTTTCATCTCAAAATTTCTCGAGAGATAAGTTTTCGTATCACGCATCATACCCATATCATTTGTTGCTAGCAAGATGTAACGACTGGTTTTTCATGTATGGATTATTATATATATATATATATATATATATATATATATATATATATATATATATATATATTTGGTAGCTTCTTCTTGATTGTGATTTCCATTACCGTCTCCGTAGTTTCATTTTCGTTCGTTTCGTCGTGATTCTCTAGATTCTTTCGTCGGTCGGCGTGTTTGAAGTAAGTCATTCGTGACGGGCTTCATAACGTCGATATCTTAGAGTTAGAACGAGCCTAGGAGACTTAGGAAACCATCCCGGAGCTCCGCGCTCCATTTCGGAACTTTTGGTGCACGTTAGCCGGTATAAGAAGGGGCACCGACCGACTAGATGACGATCCAGTCGGTCGGAAAACCTTCTTGAACCGACTAGCGGGCTTGAAAAGTTATTCCGGAGTTACTGTTTGTCGTTAGTCGGTCTAAGAACGTTGGTTGACCGACTAGGTTGCAAACTAGTCGGTCAGCAATGCTTCTTTAACCGACTAACTCGTCTACTAATTTTAGGTATCTGTACTGTTCATTCTTAGTCGGTCTAAGTTCATCTTTCGACCGACTAGTTGTTAAACTAGTCGGTTAAGTTTTGTACTCAGACCGACTAATTCTTAGTTCTCTATACAGTCGAGTTACTGTTTACTCTTAGTCGGTCTAAGAACGTTCATCGACCGACTAGATGTCAAACTAGTCGGTCAGTAGTTGTTCTTTGACCGACTAACTCTTAGTTCAGGTTTTCGACTGGAGCTACTGTTTACACTTAGTCGGTCTGCGTTGGTCAACCGACCGACTAGTTCTCAAACTAGTCGGTCAACAGTTGTTCTTTGACCGACTAAGCAGTGCAGGAAACCCTAGTTTTGCCCTAGCCGCCACCAAACTCTATAAATACCCCTCTAAACGTTTTCTTCTCCTCCCTCACGACCTAAAACCCTAATTTCTCCCCCATTGAGCCCCCATCTTCCTCAAACCATTAAACCTTCATCCCAAGCTCATCCTTCATCATCCAAACCCTCCCTTGTCACAACCCACCTTCCATCTTCCCCAAACCTTCATCAAACCCCCAAGATCCACATCAAAACCCATTTCTCCAGATTTTTCCCTCATTTCCAGATCTGAGTCGGATCGTTCTTCCGTCGCCGTGGTTGCTCGGCATCGTTCCTTCGCTTCTTCACGGTAATACTCGATTTCTTTAGTTTTAGCATAACCCACATTGACATTGTGAAACCCTAATAAAATGGATTGTTAGATGATTAGGGTTCTAATAAGAAATCGATTTAGAATCGTTGTTCTAATGATTGTTTTGCCATAACAGTGATCCATCCGTAGTTTAGCTTGTGACGATCTTCATTGCTCGTCAACCCCGGTATCAGGCAAGTGAAACTTGCATCTCTTGATTTGGGCCATGTCTTAGGCCATTACCTTGCTTTAGCGTAAAAGAGACTAGACGGTGAAAGGATAGCCGTCTAGACGCCATTGACCCAGATTGACAATGAAGATTGGCCCGTCACTCTCATCATGCTTGTATGTCACGTTTACTTTCCCTTAACGGTACGCGTATTAACTGTCCATGTCATCCATGCATCCTTAACTGCTATTGCATTTTAACTGCCATGTTTAAATACAATTAACGGTACGCGAATATGTTCATGTCATTGCATTTTGCCTGTCACGTTTAAATACAATTAACGGTACGCGAATATCTGCTCATGTCATTGCATGCTTGAATACTCATCGTGATTGCGTAGCTTCGCTACATACTTGTACATTTTGTTACGGCTAGGCACCCACCTTGCGTGGGCACAATCCTATGCCAAATACACTTTCTGGCTCATGTTCCAGAAGACCAGCTCAGCACAGCCTGCGGGCAATAGGGCACTCGTTGAGTGATCCCTTGTACTTGATACTTGAACACGGCCTGCGGGCAATAGGGCACTCGTTGAGTGATCCCTTGTACTTTACTTGTACTTGACATTACATGTCACCCCTACCACTTGATACTTGCTACTTTACTTTACTTGTTACCACCTTACTTTACTTGCCATGCACCATACTTTAACTGCTAGGTTGCTAGTTTACCTTTCTTCCGTTTCCTTGCACAAGTCTTTCGACTTGCTGACATGTGCCCCTTTTCTCTTTTGGGTGACACATGTTAGAGCCTGAGCCCGAGTTACTTGTCGAGGACGTGGTGTTCGCTGACGCTGAGTCAGAAACCGCGTTGATCGAGGACTACGTTGACATTGGGGATCAGTCTTAGTGTCCTCGTTTAGCTTCTTTTGTTAGACTGCTTAGTTGTCGGTGCGTGACACCTAGTTTGATACTCTGTTATGTTTGTGTTGCTTTTGTTTGGCCTTGTTCTGGGCCTTGGACTCTTTCCTGTTAGCCTGGTGGCTTTTCTGTGATGTTGAATATTTTGTTGACAAACTTCGGGATTGGTATTTCATATCCGTCTCTTTATTATTATTATAGTTGTTGTGCCTTTTGCGATTACAGGGACCTGCTTATACTAAATTGACGCTTATCAGGCGTGCAGCTTCACAGCTCCACGTTTGAGCGGACCTTCTCACGTCTCGCCTCCATTTTAGGGAAGCGGGTCGTGACACAAGATGTCATCAACATATAGGACTAAAAACATAACTTTACTCCCACTGATCTTTCGGTATATACAGTGGTCAGCTTTATTTTCTTCAAAATCGAAAGATGTAATGGTATCATTGAACTTAATGTACCATTGCCTAGAAGATTGTTTAAGTCAATATATGGATTTCTTAAGTTTACACACTTTATGACCTTTTAACGGAAAACCTTCTGGTTGGTCCATATAACCTTCTTCTTCAAGATCTCCATTTAGAAAGGCAGTTTTGACGTCCATTTGGTGTAACTCCAAGTCAAAATAAGCCACCAAAGCGAAAATTATACGTGACGAGTCCTTCTTAGAGACATGTGAAAATGTCTCTTTATAGTCTATGCCATCCTTTTGAGTAAAACCTTTGGCAACAAGTCTTGCTTTGTATCGTTCAATATTACCATTAGAGTCACGTTTGGTCTTGAAAACCCACTTACAGCTGACTTGCTTCACACCCTTTGGTAAATCAACGTTATCCCAGACTTGATTATCGTCCATGGATTTTAACTTATCTTTCATGGCATCAATCCATTTTTCGGACTCGTTACCTTCAATAGCCTCCGTAAATGAAACTGGATCATTATTGATTCCAATGTCTGTTTCTTGCAAATATATTTCATAATCATTAGGAATAGCAGGTTTCCTTATTCTTTGAGATCTCCTCAAAGGTATATTTGTTTCAGACATTTGTGGGTTACTTTCTTCCATATGTGTATCATCATTATAGTGTTGTTCATTATTGCCAAGACTTGATGCAATATTGTAACGACCACTTTTCATTGTACTTTGTTCGTGCACGTGCTTTTGGCCGTGCACGTGTTTATTTTAGACTTTATTTGTTTGTGAACACTTTGTTGTGATATGCCGTTGTGAACGTCTCTGAGAGTATTAAATAGTGGCACTAATTTGGAACGACATTTCTCGAGTCGTTTTCCCACAATTTAATCTTATTCGATGAGACGTTGCGATTTTCACTTTTGACGGGAGATGTTTCTATTTTTAGTTTCGTCGTCCGACGTGAAAATTGAGATCCGTCTTCTTAGTTAGCTCCTTTTCGTCATCACGATCACCCCGATATTTATTTTATAATTTTTGGAGTTTATTTGACCATTTTTATATTTTTAGCAAGGTTTATAATATTTTTAATAATTACGTTTTAAATTATTTTCGGCCAAATAAAATTTATTTGAGTTTCAAACGTTTTAAATAATTTTTGAGCCAAATCTTAGCCCATATCTTGGCCGCACCCAATCCCTATGTGATTAGGAAGAATAGATTTGAATTTTAAATTATTTTAAACTCCTAATCCCATTAGGATTAGCCCTAGACCAAGTCAACCCCTCTACACTATATAAACAACCTTTAGGAAGACCTATTTTCGCAAGAAAATAACCCTAGCCGCTTCCAAAACCCAAATTTGACGTTGCGACGAATCGTCGCAACGTTGCGACAGCCAACCCCCGCACGACCGAGGAAACCAAGCCCGTTCCCCCGCTCAGACCGCTAGCCGCCCCCGCACCGCAGCCCCTGCACCGCTCCGCACCGACCCCGCTTCGTCCCCCGCTCAGCGCCGTGTCTGACCGAGGCGCATCTCCGCACCGACCGAAGCCCGCAACGTTGCAACGGTTGCAACGTTGCAGCGCTCCGCTCCCCCGCATCCAAGGCGCCCGACCGACGGCCCTCCCCGCTCCGACCGAGAGAACCAAGGCCGCACCTGCGCTGCATAGGCCGTCCCCCTGTGTCTGACCGAGCAAAACCCCCGCACCGAGGCTGTCTGACCGAGAGCCAAACGTCGCAACCCCGCACCCGTCACACCACTTGCCACCGTGGGCCCCCCAAGTTCTCTAGAGTTATTGTGGGTCCTCCATTGGTCCCTAGGACTACTGTGGGCCCCACCTAGGTGCTTGCTCTTCGAGGAATTGTCGCGTACGACGTTGCAACACATCGTAGCCCGTCGTCGCACGTGCTAGCTTTGGAATCTGGATTCGTTGCTCCGGTTGATGCTCTGAACTTTCCAACGAGGAATCTATATTGGAATCAGGACTTGGAGCGCATTCTTTTATTCCAACCCCTGGCGTCGCTACCCGACGCCAGTGTAGCTTTCGCGTCGTGTTAAGGTAACGCTTTGCACCCCTAGGACCCCCAACCCAATTGCATGCTAATCAAGACTAAAATCAGTATTTTTAAAGTATTTTAAATGTTTTAGAATTCACTAATCAAGATTAATAAAACGGATGTAGGCCGGTGGACTTGAGCACGTAGGATATCGTGACTTTGGACTCGTTGTACGGTGTTTCTCTGACGTGATACTTGCAGGCAAGTGAAACTTGCCAACTCTTGTGTAGGGCCATGTTTTTAGGCCACTTTCTTATTTTTAGCGTAAAAGAGACTAGTCAGTGAAATGATAGCTGGCTAGACGCCTACTTGATCTAGTTTGACAACGAAACTAGATCCGTCACCTAAATTGATCTAGCTTGACAACGAAGCTAGATCCAACTCTTTAACTTGTTGACCATGCATACTAAACTGGCACGTTTACTTTCCTTACCTGTACGCTTTACTACTTGCCATGTCATGTCATCCATGCATTGAATGTCGCATTCGTAGCACACGCTACAATACTTGTACTCGTACTTCCTTGTCCGGCTAGGTGCACCCCTATGCCATCGTGATAAAACACTTCCTGGCTCGTGATCCAGAAGATGGACGCCAGTCCATACACACGTGGAGGGGTAGGGATAAGCGATCACCTGAGCTTAGGAGTTGGCCCGCGCAGCCACTCTAGCCAGAAGGCGCAATCTCTGTGCACGAGGTGCTTACTTTACTTGTCTTGTACTAGTGAGTGTTTCTTGTAAAACTTGACATCCATGCCATGTTCGTACTTTACTTTACTTGTTGCACTCATACTTTAACTGCCATGTCATTGCATTCATGCTAGAACTGCTAGGTTGCTTACCTTCACTTTCAGTTTCCTTGCACAAGTCTCTTGTAGACTTGCTGACATGTGCCCCTTGCTCTTTTGGGTGTCACATGTTAGACCCTGATCCAGAGACAGTTGTTGAGGACGAGGTGTTTGCTGACGCTGAGCCTGAGCCTACGTTCGTCGAGGAGTTCGAGGACACCGGAGACCAGTCTTAGTGACGGTTGAGTTGCTTTTTCTTTAGGTTGCTGTTAGTTGTCGGTGCTTGCACCATTACTTTGTTTTCGTACTTTGTACTTTTGTTGGCCATGCTGGGGCCTCTTTTAGACTCTTTTATTTTAGCCTGGTGGCTTTTCTGCGATGTTGAAATTTATTATTATGGATATTCTGAGAGTTATTCTTTGTCTCATTTCCTTATTATTATCTTTGTTTCGTTTCGCGTTGCAAGGACCTGCAGTTTAAAGTGATTGACGCTTATCGGACTTGCAGCTTTGTAGCTTCAAGTCTGAGCGGACATTCTCACGCTTCGTCTCCACGTTTTTGGGAAGCGGGGCGTGACAGGTTTTGTTGGTGGCCCATGCAGGTCACTTCTTGCGATTACGAACTAACGGAACAACGATAATAACGGAATGTCCATTAAATAAATTGCAACATCTAAGTCATTAAGCTTTGAGTCTAATTTTTTTGTTCGTTTTCTATGTCATTAGATGGCTGGACGACGATAGACCCGATCTGGCAGTGGGCCCAATCGTGCTGAGGTACCGGATAGAGAGCCCACCAATGCTGAGATCATGAGGATGATGCATCAGATGATGCAGGTACAGCAGGGCATGCTCCAGAACACTCAGAGTGCTCCTCGCCACGAGCCAGGAGCGAAGCAGTTTCGGGAGCTGGGCCCGACTTACTTTGATGGATCTGAGGGACCGTTGGCTGCAGAGGAGTGGATCAGGAATACTGAGGATAATCTGAAGATGTCGAAGGTCAACCCGGCTGGATGTGTTGATCTGGTGAAGAAGCAGCTTAAGGATAATGCCCGAAATTGGTGGGATGCAGAGGAGGAGTTGTTGGTGAGCCCTATACCTTGGGCTACTTTCAAGTCTAGGTTCGATGAGGAGTACTTTCCGAAGGCTGCCAGGAGGGAGATGTTGCAGCGCTTCATTGAGCTGAAGCAGGGAAATCTGACGGTGGACCAGTACCACCAGGAGTTTACTAGGCTGAGTCGCTTCGCGCTGAAGATGGTGGAGGATGCTGAGGAGAAGGCTCAGAGGTTTCTGCAGGGTCTTTCCCTAGACTTGCAGAGCCTGATGTCTACGACGGATATGGAGTCATATCAGAAGTTGCTGGTAGCTGCTCGGAGACAGGAGAGGATTGCGAGGCAGAAGAGAGGACAGATTTCTGGAGCTGGGAAGAGGCCTATGGAGCCGATCAGAGGAGTGGCGAGGCCTAATCAGACGGTGCAGTTCAAGAGGCCAGGTGGGCCTACTCAGAAGACTTGCCATTTCTGTGGCAAGACCGGGCATGTTAAGGAGCAGTGTAGGAGGATGTTGGGACAGTGTCTGGTTTGTGGAGATCCTACACATACTATTAAGGAGTGCCCGAAGTCTAAGCAGCCTTGGAAGGAACCGGTTGCCGCACAGCCGTTGTAGCAGAGAGCACCTGTGCCTGCAGGTCGTGGACCAGCCCTCGTTCCGCAGAAGCATGCTTTTCAGCAGGCCATGCAGCCGAGGAAGCATGCCTATCTGATGACGGCAGTGGAGAACGAGGCTGTGGATGAGGTTATCGCAGGTAACTCTCAAACTAGTTGTTTCCTTCCTTAGATAGTTTTGATTGTTAGCTTATGTTTGTTTGATTGCATATGATTGTTTGTTAGAATAGGGTTTGATTGTTAGACTATTTGTTAGGTGTGATTTTGGTTTGCACATTTCCTGCACGAGTCCTCTTTGACTCTGGTGCATCGATGTGCATTATTTCTCGGAGCTTCGTGGAGAAGCATTCCTTGACGACTTCCCCTCTTCCCAAGAGTTGGAACATCGTTACAGGAAATGGCGTGATCTCGGTGCATCGTGGGTGCAATTATTGCCCTTTGGTGGTCTGTGGACATGAGCTTTACACTGATTTTATTGTCCACGACATCATCAACTACGATGCAGTGCTTGGAATGGATTGGCTTGCGGCTTCTATGCTACGATCGATTGTCGGAGGAAGAAGGTGGTGTTCGAGATCCCTGGACATCCAGTGTTTGAGTTCAGTCGAGGTAGCAGTTCGCTTGGTCCTGTCAGGTTTCGGGCCAAGGCAGTGGAGATTGTTGCTATGCAGATGGAGCAGGATAGACCAGCTGTGGTACGTGAATTCGACGACGTCTTCCCCGAGGAGATGTCTGGACTGCCGCCCGATCGAGCTCTTGAGTTTTCGATCGATCTTATTCCGGGAGTGCAGCCTATTTCGAAGGCGCCGTATCGGATGGCTTCAGCAGAGTTGGAGGAGTTGCGTAGGCAGCTGGATGAGCTTCTACAGAAGGGTTACATCAATCCTAGTGTGTCTCCGTGGGGAGCACCGGTGTTGCTGGTAAAGAAGAAGGATGGTTCGCGTCGCATGTGTGTGGATTACCGGGAACTGAATGCTGTGGCTATCAAGAATAAATATCCCTTACCTCGGATAGATGACATCTTTGATCAACTTGGAGGATCGAGGGTGTTCTCTAAATTGGATTTGAGGAGTGGCTACCATCAGCTTAAGGTGAAGAAGGACAACATCCCGAAGACAGCGTTCAGGACGAAGTATGGTCACTACGAGTTCGTGGTTATGCCATTTGGTGTAACCAATGCGCCTGTAGTCTTTATGAACCTGATGAATATGGTCTTCTACGACTTTCTAGACAAGTTTGTCGTTATCTTTATAGACGACATCCTGATCTATTCAAAGTCGGAAGAAGAGCATGCCTCACACTTGAGGACAGTGTTGGAGATCTTGAGGAAGCATCGTTTGTATGCTAAGTATTCCAAGTGCGAGTTTTGGCTGGATAGAGTTGCTTTTCTCGGGCATGTGGTGTCTGGTGATGGAATTTCTGTGGATCCCGAGAAGATTATGGCTATCAGAGAGTGGCCGGTTCCGCAGTCGGCGTCTGAGATCCGGAGTTTCCTTGGACTTGCAGGATATTATCGACGTTTCATTAAGGACTTTTCCTGGATTGCTGAGCCGATGACCAGACTAACGTGGAAGGATGTACCATATGTTTGGTCCGATGATTGCGAGAAGGCTTTTGGTATTCTGAAGGAGAGATTGACGACCGCCTCTGTACTTGCTGTGCCTGATCGGAGTGGAGGATTCGAGATCTTTTGCGATGCTTCTGGCAAGGGTCTTGGATGTGTGTTGCATCAGCATGGGCATGTGGTTGTGTATGCTTCTCGTCAGCTTAAGGCTCATGAGAAGAATTACCCGACACATGATTTGGAGTTGGCTGCTGTCGTATTTGCGCTAAAGATTTGGAGGCACTTCCTGCTGAGTGAAAAAGTGAAGATCTTCACCGATCACAAAAGCTTGAAGTATATCTTTACGCAGAAGGAGCTCAACATGCGACAACGTCGATGGTTGGAGCTCATGGCAGACTATGAGATTGACTTGCAGTATCACCCTGGCAAGGTGAATGTGGTTCCGGATGCGCTGAGCAGACTTCCAGCGGTGATGATGTTGACTTCACAGTGGAGATTGCAGCAGGATTTTTGCGAGACTGGTATCGAGATTATTCTTCCTGGAGAGACTTCTTCGTTGATGAGTATGCAGATACAGTTGACGATCATGGATAGGATCAAGGCTGGACAGGCTGGAGATGCTAAGCTTGTGAAGATTCGGGAGCAGGTGGAAGCCGGTCTGCGGACTGACTTTTTGATTCACGAGGATGGTTCGTTGAGATTTGGAGCCAGGTTGTGTGTGCCAGCTGGAGATATCAGAGAGGAATTATTGGTGGAGGCACACAGTTCGCCGTATTCTGTGCATCCTGGTGGCACCAAGAAGTGTTGGATATTGGACTCCCCGGATTTGGTTTTGGATAATGAACAAACATAAATATAACGTGAACTAACACTTTGTGAGCGCAGTTATGGAGATCGTCGCCAAATTCATATGAATATCAATTACGATGTCTCAAGACTTCTCAAAGCACGTGATCGTATGCCTAAAGCTTCGTTGAAGCTTATGGACCTTTTTAGAAGTCATGAAGATTCGATTGAAGCTATTGAAGACGGTATCGTCAAGTTTTATTTATAGTCTTTAAGCTTCTTTCGTATAATGTTAAGCCTTGAGTAGGTCTTACGGTTTAAATCTTCATAACGCTCATATCTTAGCTCTAGGATCTTAGTAGAAGTCCATACAATCCTTTCCGAAGCTTCGCGCTTCGATTCGGGACTTCTTGTGCATGTTAGTTGGTTCAAGAAGAAGAACTGACCGACTAGATGGTGATCTAGTCGGTCGGCAAAGCTTCTTGGACCGACTAGTTCTTCTCAGTTAATTCTAAACTCTTTACTGTTTACAGTTAGTCGGTCTAAGTTGACTCACCGACCGACTAGTTTGTGAACTAGTCGGTCAGTGATGCTTCTGTGACCGACTAGTTAAGCTTTCCTTGTACATGCACATTTGAGCCTAAGCTACTGTTTATCATTAGTAGGTCTGTGTTCATTGATCGACCGACTAGTTGATGAACTAGTCGGTCAACTTTCCTTCTTAGACCGACTAGTTTAGTTTTACTGTACATGCCAATTTTTCACCTAACTTACTATTTCGCGTTAGTCGGTCTATGCTCATTTGGCGACCGACTAGTTGGTGAATTAGTCGGTCAACATTTGTTCTTGGACCGACTAAGTCTATTTCTGCTCAGACTTCAGCTTTATCTGTTAGTCGGTCTCAGTTGAGTAACCGACCGACTAGTTGTGAAACTAGTCGGTCAGCTACTCTTCTTGGACCGACTTGTTCCTTATGTCTATGCTTTGATCTTTTCTCTGTTCACTCATTAGTCGGTATACGTTAATTGACCGACCGACTAGTTGATGAACTAGTCGGTTGGTGGTTGTTCTTTGACCGACTAGTTGGGTTCAGAAAAGAGCCGTTGGAGCATTTAATGACTCGAATTTCTTTCTCTCTCTCCTCTATCCTATATATACTTGATGGGCTGCATTCATTGCTGCCAAGGCTGATATTATTGCAAGTTTAGAGATCAAGAGAAATCATTCAAAGCTCATTCAAAGCTCTTTCATTCCATTCAATAATCTCTCCTCACTCTTACTTCTAAAGAGAGATTCATTGAGTGTGAAGCCTTCCAAGCCAAGTGCTTGATTCTAGGTCACCAACTTTCCCAAAGCTCTCCATCGCTGATCTACATCTTGGAGCTAGGGTTTGGTGCAACTTCTTCTTCCTCAAAATCATCCTTGCCCTAATTCGTAAGCATTACTCAAGGCATAGGTATTTTGTCGGTAAGAAGTTTTCTTATTTCATTTCAATTTCATATTGTAAGTTCCACTCTCGGTTGTGAGAGTGTGGTTGTAATCCCGGGTTGTGGGAGTCACAAATTACTTTGTGTATGATTTGACTTGTGGAGGTTTTTCACAAGTATTTCATAGTGGAAATCTTGAGTTAGGGTTTCTAACTCAAGTATCCGGAGGGGATCCGGGTGGTTGGGACGTAGGATCACCGGGAACAAGTCGGGGAGACTTGGGTGGATCCGAACCCAGTAATATCTATTGTTTGCATTGTTAATTTTGTTATTGTCTTCAATTTAAGCTTCCGCAAATTGATTTGGTAGTTGTTTGCACGATAATTAGGAATTATACTCCTCGTTATTTTTAAAGTACTA
Organism: Scilla litardierei; assembly: GCA_030789695.1. Lineage (NCBI taxonomy): Eukaryota > Viridiplantae > Streptophyta > Magnoliopsida > Asparagales > Asparagaceae > Scilla > Scilla litardierei. Next base: position 77,432,956 of record CM061142.1, on the reverse strand, counting down.
TTCACCCCCCTCTAGTACTTGTGCAATAGCTTGTAGGGCATTACATTTGGTATCGGAGCCTGATACTTAGCTATGTCTGCCAACGACAACAAGACCGTGCGTCCACCTTCCGACTATGGCACCTTCAGGAACCGTGAAGGAGCATCTTCGGTGATGGAAGGACATTCCTCAACGAGGCCTCCATTCTTCAACGGTACCAACTACGGGTATTGGAAATGCCGGATGGAAACCTTCCTCCGGAGTGCATCTCTATGGAGGACCACGATGAAGGAATATGTCGAGCCTGTCGAAGAAGACTTTGAGAAATGGACAACCGCGGAGGTCGCCGCGGAGGTAAGCAATGCCAAGGCAATGAACGCCTTGCAATGCGCATTGGAGCCCGAGGACTTCAATAAGATATGCACATGTAAGAGTGCATATCAAATTTGGAACTCCCTCCTCATACTACATGAAGGGACGAGTAGGGTAAGAGACTCTAAACTCGTAGTTGTTAACAAAGATTACGAAATGTTTCATATGCAACAGGGCGAGAAGATGAAGGAGTATTACGCTCGCTTCGTCGACATCATAAACGAGTTGGAGGCTCTTGGAAAAACATGCACCCAAAAGGAGAAGTGTTCGAAGCTTATCGAAGGACTTCCCTCCTCTTGGGAAAAGCGTACCTTCGCCATCGAGGAAGGTAATGATATGAATAAGTACACCGTAGTTCAACTAATGGGTACTTTAATGTCATACGAGGTACGCAAGGATAGCAAGCTAAAATTGCAGGAAAAGATGAAGTCCTACCTAAAGCAAGACGAGCCAAAGAAGAAGGCTATTGCTTTCAAGGCTGCTCCATCCACATCCACATCAACCGATGATGAAGACTCGGAAAACGAGTTGGACTTGGAGTCCATGTCACTCATGGCCAAGAAGTTCAACCGTTTCTTCCGAAAAGGTAACTATAAGAACAAAGCTAAATTTGGTTCTTCTAACGCCTCCTCCTCTCCTTTGTGTTTCAAGTGCAATAAGCCAGGACACATGAAAGCGGAGTGTCCTCTAAACAAGCAAAAGGAGAAGTGGAAGGCGCCAAAGTACGACAAGTCCAAGAAGTACAAGAAAGGGAACAAAAAGGGACTTGTCGGAGCAACATTCACCGACTCCGAGGATTCCTCAAGCGGAGAGTCGGACGATGAGCAAGTGGAGCAAGCGCACATGTGCTTCATGGTAAGAGAGGAGCATGATCAAGGATCCTCCTCTTCCGATGATAGTGACGACGAAGGCGATGAGGTAACTATGGATGACCTTAGGAATGCTAATTCTCAATTATGGTCTAAGTATACTAAGTTAGTAAATAGGTATACTAAAGTAAAAGATGACCTAGCTAGCATTCAAACCTCGCCTAAAACTATCATCACCAACAACGACACCGTTGTTGAAGAGTTAAGAAATGAGATTGTTAATCTCAAATCTAAACTTGAACATGTTTGCATTGAAGATCTGGAGGATCACAAGATAGCGGATTTGACTTCTCAAAACTCGACTTTGAGTATTGAGAATGAGAGTCTTAAATCTCGGGTTTATGTGCTCACATCGCAAGTATCCAATTTGGATACTTCTATGCGTTCTCTCACCGAGAAATATGAGAACAAATTAGGCCGAATTAATAAATTCAATAAGGGTAAGGACCATTTGGATAAAATCCTAAGTGACTTACTTCCGGTCAATCACCACATTGGCTTGGGGTATACGATGGGATGTTCATCCAAATCGGCCACTACTTTTGTTAGGCCAACTTCCGGTGACTCAACGAGTGGTAACAAACACTCTATTGGTAGTTCTTCTACCAATGGTGCTTCCACCTCGTCCACACCCTCTTTCGGAAAGAAACACACTTTGGGTGGACCTCCAAAGAAGGGGCATGCTTATATGTACACCAATACTATGCCACGTAGGAACACACGTCCTACTCCACCGACTCACACATATGATGATTTTTATGCAACACATTCTCGGGCACGTGCACACCATGTTAGACACCCTCACGCACGTGTTCCCCCACATGCATATGTTCACCCACCTCATCATATGAATAATTCTCGTCGTGCACCATTCCATCATGTTCCTTATGCCTATCCAAAACATGCATCACGTAGAAATCAACGTCGCATGCATGCACCCAATAGGATGAGGGCTCCCAAGATTTTCACTATTTGGAGCCCAAAGGACACAAGCATGGATGAAAAACAAGTGTATATGAATGCTTATTTTTCGGATGTTGTGCATAGTAGAAATTATGTGGGGAAGTCTAAGTCCAATTTGACTTGGCTTCCAAAGGTCTAATCTTTTGGACCCAATGACCTTGGGTACCATGATATGAAATTTTCTATCTTTAGGTACTCAAGGAAAAGAAAAAGAAAAGGAGCAACAAATTTAAATTTAGCTCCAAGGGGAATTGGATACTCGATAGCGGGTGTTCAAAACACATGACAGGTGACGCTAGTTTGCTCTCCGGAGTGGTTCCCATCGCAAATGGAAACCGCGTCGTATTTGGAGGCAACGAGAGCGGAACCATCATAGGTGTTGGTAAAGTGGGTAATCCTTCTAAACCCCTTATATGTGATGTTTACCTTGTTAAAGGATTAAACCACAATCTTATTTCAATAAGTCAACTTTGTGACAAAGGTTACAAAGTTAACTTTGCGAAAGGAATGTGCCATATTTTAAGAAAAGATAATAATGAATTATTGTTTTCCGGCACACGCCATAAGGATATATATATCCTAGATCTTCCAAGATCACATGAACAATGTCTTATTGCCAATACAAGTGAACAACACTTATGGCATCGACGTTTTGGTCATGTGAACTTTGGAACACTTTTTAAGCTTTCCAAGTTAAATTCTATTAGAGGCTTCCCTAAGCTTGTCTTTCAAAAGAAAAGCTTTTGTGACTCGTGTCAACGAGGCAAGCTTCCAAAATCTTCATTTAAACCTAAGAAAAGCATTTCTTCTAAGCGGCCTCTAGAGCTATTACATCTAGATTTATTTGGGCCAACTAGAGTTGCTTCATTAGTTAATGCTAGATATGGACTTGTCATCGTTGATGACTTTTCTAGGTTTACTTGGGTATTTTCATTGTGTAATAAAAATGAAGCTTTTGAAAACTTCACAATTTTTGTTAAGAAAGTACAAAATCTCTTAGGAACCACCATTGTCACTATTCGTAGTGATCATGGAGGTGAATTTGAGAATGAGTCTTTTGAGACATTTTGTGATGAAGTTGGTATTACACACACCTTTTCATTCCCTCGCGCACCTCCTCAAAATGGTGTAGTTGAGAGAAAGAATAGGACGCTAGTGGAGTGTGCTCGCACTATGCTTGATGATAGCCAACTTGGCCATCAATTTTGGGCGGAATCGGTACACACCGCTTGCTATGTGTTTAATAGAATACTTTTGAGGCCCGGCACTAAACAAACTTGTTATGAATTGTTGTTTGGTAGGTTGCCTCAAGTTAAACATTTTCGTGTTTTTGGTTCGAAATGTTTTATTAAGAACACGTATGGTAGTTTGGACAAATTCGATCCAAGATCCGATGAGGGGATTTTTGTTGGATATTCTTCGCGTAGCAAAGCCTACCGAATATTCAACAAACGAACCTCAACGATCGAGGAGTCGCTTCATGTGTCATTTAATGAAGGATTTGTTCCAACTAGAATTACTAATGATGATGACTCTATGGATGTCTTATGTGATTCAATTGGTAATTCTAATTCTAATAATTCTATTGATTCTATTGAGACTAACCCAACTAATGAAGTTGTTGAGAATGTTCCTAGTGATCAAGGTATTCCCAAACGGCTTCATACCGTTCGTGACCATCCTCATGAGCAAGTCATTGGCAATATCCATGATAGTGTCAAGACGAGATCGTAAGTGAACTACTTCGCTCATTGTGCCTTTGCCTCCTCGATTGAGCCAAAGAATGTTAATGAAGCATGCGAAGATAGCGCTTGGATCTTATCCATGGAGGAGGAACTCATTCAATTCGAGAGGAATGAAGTTTGGGAGCTTGTTCCATTGCCATCGAAGAACCACACCGTCATAGGGACAAAGTGGATCTTCAAGAACAAAACCGACGAAAACCAAGTCGTCATCCGGAACAAAGCTCGGTTAGTTGCTCAAGGCTATCGCCAAGAGGAAGGTATTGATTTCGAAGAATCCTTCGCTCCGGTAGCTAGATTAGAATCAATTAGATTATTATTGTCTTTTGCATGCCATAAGGATTTTAAATTATTTCAAATGGATGTTAAAAGTGCGTTTTTAAATGGAGATGTTGTTGAGGAAGTTTACGTTTCTCAACCTCCGGGTTTTATTAATAAAAAATTTCCAAATCATGTTTTTAAACTAAAGAAAGTGCTTTACGGCTTGAGACAAGCTCCTCGAGCTTGGTATGATCGCCTAAAGAATTTTCTTTTGGATTTGAATTTTAAAATGGGAGAAGCCGATTCTACACTTTTTGTTAAGCATTCGAATAATGATATAATTTTAGTTCAAATTTATGTTGATGATATCATTTTCGGTGCTACTAACTTTGCTCTTTGCGAAGAGTTTTCTAATGTTATGAAGGAACAATTTGAGATGAGCCACATGGGTGAGCTCAAATATTTCTTAGGTCTCCAAATTCGCCAAATGAACGATGCAATCTTCATCCACCAAACGAAGTACACGGTGGAGTTGCTAAAGCGATTTGGAATGGAGAGTGCCTCCGGAAAGAAGACTCCAATGAGCACGACTACGCATCTTGATAAGGATACGGGCGGTAAGGATGTAGACATTCGTCTATATCGAGGTATGATAGGTAGTTTACTTTATCTTACCGCAAGTAGGCCCGATATTATGTTTGCCGTATGCGTATGTGCTCGTTATTAGTCTCAACCTAAGGAGTCTCACTTAGTAGCGGTAAAACGTATTTTCAGTTATCTAAGTTATACACTTGATTTTGGATTACTTTATCCAAAATCTAGCACGTATGAGTTAATTTCATATAGTGATGCCGATTATGCGGGATGCAAATCCGACAGGAAAAGTACTAGTGGCACTTGCCATTTTATAGGAAATTCCCTTGTCTCTTGGTTTTCCAAGAAGCAAAATTCCGTATCACTTTCAACCACCGAGGCGGAATACATTGCCGCTGGTGCCGCGTGTGCTCAAGTTCTTTGGATGAGACACACACTTAAAGACTTTGGTATAAACTGTGATACTTACCCTATCATGGTTGACAACCAAAGTGCAATATGTCTTTCCAAGAACCCGGTACACCATTCCCGTTCGAAACACATAGATGTCCGACACCACTTTTTAGATGATCATGTTGCTAAAAAGGACATCATTTTAGTGTACGTTGAAACCCAAAAGCAAATCGCCGATATTTTCACGAAACCCCTAAAGGAGGACTCCTTTGTGCGGTTGCGTCGAGAATTGGGGATTATGGGTGAATCCGAGATATAGGATTCATGTTTCATTCAATAATCTTGCATGCTATTATATTTCGCAATATTTCGTTCATGCTAGACTTATTGGATTTTTCGGGATTTTATGTGATATTTTGAATTTTTGCTCGAATTCATGTTTGAATGTCGTATTTGATATTTCGATGTTTAATGGGGTAGTTTAGATGATATTTGAGAGGATTGCGATGTATCGTCCAAGTGTTTTAAGGAGAGAACTTAATTATCAACTTTTGGACTCATTTAGTCGGTTTCAGTTTAACCACCAACCGACTAGATTCGTATCTAGTCGGTTAGTAGAAGAACTCAGACCGACTAACTCAAGCTATTTTGAGTTTCCTCTCCAGCTTAACTCTTTAGTCGGTTCATGTTCAGTGACCGACCGACTAGATTGAGATCTAGTCGGTCAGTAAATGAACACAGACCGACTAATTCTTGTCAGTTAACTTGGGTTCAGTTACTGTTTGCAACTAGTCGGTTCAAGCTCATTGACCGACCGACTAGATCGTGATCTAGTCGGTCAGTGCTTGAACTGTGACCGACTAGTTGTGCCAGGGACTGTTTGGTCTTTTGAGCTCTCGACCGACTTAAGTTCATTTTAGTCGGTTCATTTTCATTCTAGTCGATTGCTTTTTATTCTCCAGCTCGAAAACCCCGTTCCTCCCTCGTGACCCTTCGTCTTCCGGCCTGTTTTCCGATCATCTCCGCCGTCGCCAGCCGTGGATCTGCAACCTAGGGTAACCCCTCTCACTCCCTCTCCTGTCTAGGGCTCATTTTCAGCTTAGGGTTAGGTATTTCTCTAGGGTTTCAGCTTCTAGGGTTTCAAACTGTTTTCTAGGGTTTCCTCATTTCGGCTAGGGTTTCTTCGCTTTGATCTCTCGTGCGTCGTGTCTTGCTTCGATTATGGCAAGAACACGTATCCCGATCACTCCATCTAGCCCCTCACCGATGACCGTAGAACCAACCTCTACGGACCCCGATCAACCTAAGCGAACCCCTCCGAAACGCCGTGCTAAAACCACCCAACCCTCTTCGTCTTCGCCTCCTCTTAAGAAGAAGAGGACGGCGACTGCGAAACCCCGAGCCAAATCTCAGCCCAAGCCCAAGCCAGTTATCTTTCGTGCTCCCACTCCACCCGGTGCTTCGGATTCCGACACCGAGTATATCCCCGAGCCTGAGACTCATAGGGAACCCACTCCTCCTACCCATCCCGAGTCTAGCTCCCGACCTCGTACGTCTACCCGTAAGCCTAAGGGAAAGGCTCCGATGCCGGTTGGCGGTGTCGATATCTCGTTGTGTCGCGACGACCCTATGTGTCTCGCGGCTTACAACCGTATCGAACATTGCCCACTGCTTCTGGAGCATTTCGTCCAGTTCAGTGACTTCTTAGGGTTAGCTGATCTTCTTTCGTCCTCGGGTCTTCTCGATTACCTTCGATATGACCCGAAGGCGAACCCTCACCCGTACCCTCGATTAGTAAAGCTATTCTATGCCAATAGGATCCGGGGTCAGTACGATGAGACCCACTCTGTTGAGACGACTGTTTTGGGGACTCCTATAGTCCTCACAGCAGAAATCTTAGGAGAGATTTTGGGTATCTCCTCGTCTGGCCTCCTCCCTTCGGACATTTCTGTTGATGATATTTCTTCCTTAGATCAGACCAGCCTTTCTGAGATTTTCCTTCAGATTCCTCCTGCCATGATTGGCGTGCCTTCCAAATCTTTCAAGCCAAATGCATGGGTCCTCAATCTGATTCTGAAGTCGTGCTTGCTTCCCAAGTACGGCTCCTCATCTCTACCGTCCCAGCCTTTTCTGAAGCTGATTTATGCCATTTTCATGGGGAGCTCGATTAACTGGGCTCACATTATACTCGATAAGATGGACTCTTTCGAGTGTATTCGCAAGTCCACGAAATCGGCTCATATCCCATTTCCGTGCTTGTTGACCCTTGTTTTCCGTCACTTCCGTGTCACCTTGCCTCGTGACAATGAGCGTCCCCTTGGTCCTCCCCTGAACGCGACGGCCGTCAAGAAATCTCTTGCGGCGCTCCGTCACGTTCAGAGGACAACACCTTCAGTGTCTGCCTCTGCCTCTGCCTCTGTTCCTCCCTCTGCTACCCTTGATGATGTTGTTCGGTTACTTCGTCGTCACGAGTCTCGTTTGGCTCGTACCGAGGAGGTAGTTTGCCGTATGGCTAGTCTGATGGGTATTCAGCTTCCTCCTTCTGTTTCTAAGGATGAGGAGATGGATGAGTTGGCTGAGGAGGACATTGAGGAGCTTTGTCGTGCTTCCACTCATGCCCCCGAGGGCACTTCTGGTACTGCTGCTGCTGGTGCTACCTCTTCTGGTGCTGCTGTTGCTGCTTCGTCTGCTGGTGCCCCCGAGAGCACACCTGTTGCCACCGCTCCTGCGGTGGATACTCCGACTGGTGCTCCCGAGGCTACTACTGTTGCTGCTCCAGAGATTGCCACTTCTGCCGTCGCTCCTGCTGATCTTCCAGACGTTCCTGCTGATCCAGTTTCCACCGCTTCTCCTACAGAGCCTGCTGCTGCTGCAGATCCTGCCGTTTCCTCTTGAGCTTCCTCGAGGACTCTCCGATGCTCCTTGGATGATACATCTAGTGTGAGAGAGTTTGGTTAGGATAGAGTGGGGTTTTGGATCTTTTTGATGATGTGTTTTGGATCATTTTGATACTTTTGATGATGTATTTTGATGTACCTTGATGATGTTGTATTTTTTTGTCACCCCGATATCTGTGATATGATGATGTATTTTTTTGTGCCCCGATCAGTGGATCGATGTTTTGTATGTCAGTGATGTTCTTTTTTGATGTACTCTGGTTCATATTTTATATATATATACATCGCAGTTGACATTTCATTCTATTGTACACAATTTATAAATTTTTTTATGTCTCTGATGTTTGATTTCGTCGCTCGACGATATTACCTTGGTTTAATAGAAATTTCTTCTATGGAAACATAGAATTGTTTTCCATGCACTAAATTAACCAAGAATGTTGATATTGGAGAGTATATTCCATAACTCAATCCGTAAAATTGATTTGAGTTTTGATGATTTCGTTTTACGATTTTCGACTATGGTTTCATTGACACGCCTTGATTTCATTCGTATTTTTCTTTGGTGTCACTTGAACCGTCGTCGTATTCTACGACTCCCGTGCTTTTTTATTTGAGGCCATTGTTGTTGTCGTTGTTATCCTCCCGCTCTTTTTGCTTATGCCAAAGGGGGAGAGATATAATAATAACGATGTGCTAAATGATAATTTAAAGCATTTTTCCAAGAATCTAACTTGATGTGTTAGATTCAGGGGGAGTTAAGATATATAAAAGGATTTTCAAATCCGATATTTCAATTACCTACATTTGGTATTCGATAATTCAATAATCGTTTCTCATTTTATATACTTCACTCGTCTGCTTGATGCGTATTATTTTTGTTTAAATTGGAATTAACGTGTCATCAATGCATGGGGAGTAAGTAAATTTCATTTGAATTATTATTTTTGATTATTATTTATGTTGGTTTGTCATCACCAAAAAGGGGGAGAATGTTGGATATTGGACTCCCCGGATTTGGTTTTGGATGATGAACAAACATAAATATAACGTGAACTAACACTTTGTGAGCGCAGTTATGGAGATCGTCGCCAAATTCATATGAATATCAATTATGACGTCTCAAGACTTCTCAAAACACGTGATCGTATGCCTAAAGCTTCGTTGAAGCTTATGGACCTTTTTAGAAGTCATGAAGATTCGATTGAAGCTATTGAAGACGGTATCGTCAAGTTTTATTTATAGTCTTTAAGCTTCTTTCGTAGAATGTTAAGGCTTGAGTAGGTCTAACGGTTTAAATCTTCATAACGCTTATATCTTAGCTCTAGGATCTTAGTAGAAGTCCATACAATCCTTCCCGAAGCTTCGCGCTTCGATTCGGGACTTCTTGTGCATGTTAGTTGGTTCAAGAAGAAGAACTGACCGACTAGATGGTGATCTAGTCGGTCGGCAAAGCTTCTTGGACCGACTAGTTCTTCTCAGTTAATTCTAAGCTCTTTACTGTTTACAGTTAGTCGGTCTAAGTTGACTCACCGACCGACTAGTTTGTGAACTAGTCGGTCAGTGATGCTTCTGTGCCCGACTAGTTGAGCTTTCCCTGTACATGCACATTTGAGCCTAAGCTACTGTTTATCATTAGTCGGTCTGTGTTCATTGATCGACTGACTAGTTGATGAACTAGTCGGTCAACTTTCCTTCTTAGACCGACTAGTTTAGTTTTACTGTACATGCCAATTTTTCACCTAACTTATTGTTTCGCGTTAGTCGGTCTATGCTCATTTGGCGACCGACTAGTTGGTGAATTAGTCGGTCAACATTTGTTCTTGGACCGACTAAGTCTATTTCTGCTCAGACTTCAGCTTTATCTGTTAGTCGGTCTCAGTTGAGTAACCGACCGACTAGTTGTGAAACTAGTTGGTCAGCTACTCTTCTTGGACCGACTAGTTCCTTATGTCTGTGCTTTGATCTTTTCTCTGTTCACTCATTAGTCGGTATACGTTAATTGACCGACCGACTAGTTGATGAACTAGTCGGTCGGTGGTTGTTCTTTGACCGACTAGTTGGGTTCAGAAAAGAGTCGTTGGAGCATTTAATGACTCGAATTTCTTTCTCTCTCTCCTCTATCCTATATATACTTGATGGGCTGCATTCATTGCTGCCAAGGCTGATATTATTGCAAGTTTAGAGATCAAGAGAAATCATTCCAAGCTCATTCAAAGCTCTTTTATTCCATTCAATAATCTCTCCTCACTCTTACTTCCAAAGAGAGATTCATTGAGTGTGAAGCCTTCCAAGCCAAGTGCTTGATTCTAGGTCACCAACTTTCCCAAAGCTCTCCATCGCTGATCTACATCTTGGAGCTAGGGTTTGGTGCCACTTCTTCTTCCTCAAAATCATCCTTGCCCTAATTCGTAAGCATTACTCAAGGCATAGGTATTTTGTCGGTAAGAAGTTTTCTTATTTCATTTCAATTTCATATTGTAAGTTTCAGTCTCGGTTGTGAGAGTGTGGTTGTGATCCCGGATTGTGGGAGTCACAAATTACTTTGTGTATGATTTGACTTGTGGAGGTTTTTCACAAGTATTTCATAGTGGAAATCTTGAGTTAGGATTTCTAACTCAAGTATCCGGAGGGGATCCGGGTGGTTGGGACGTAGGATCACCGGGAACAAGTCGGAGAGACTTGGGTGGATCCGAACCCAGTAATATCTATTGTTTGCATTGTTAATTTTGTTGTCTTCAATTTAAGCTTCCGCAAATTGATTTGGTAGTTGTTTGCACGATAATTAGGAATTATACTCATCGTTATTTTTAAAGTACTATTCACCCCCCCTTAGTACTTGTGCAGTAGCTTGTAGGGCATTACAAGATGTACAAGGATCTTCGTCTGAACTTTTGGTGGCATGGTATGAAGAGGAGTGTGGCTCGGAGTGTAGCCAAGTGTTTGGTTTGCCAACAAGTAAAGGCAGAGCATCAGCGTACGACAGGGTTGCTACAACCGCTTCCGATTACAGAGTGAAAGTGGCAGCACATCACTATGGATTTCGTGACTGGACTACCTCAGAGTCCGAAGCAGAATGACGCGATTTGGGTGATCGTAGACCGATTGACCAAATCCGCGCACTTTATTCCCTTCTGAGTAGGACAGTCTACTGAGACGCTAGCGAGGAGATATATGGATGTAAATTCTTTTACTCTCCGTTTTATTTCCTTTTCCTAGTTTAGATAGTGATGTAACGTGAATCGTGCAGGAGATCGTACGACTTCACGGAGTCCCCGTGAGTATCGTGTCGGACAGAGACACGAGATTCACATATCAGTTTTGGCAGAGTCTACAGAAGAGCTTGGGTACGAGTCTGAGTTTCAGCACGGCGTACCACCCGCAGACGGATGGCCAGTCCGAGAGGACGATTCAGATTTTGGAGGACATGTTGAGAGCATGCATGTTGGACTTCAAGGGATCTTGGGAGGATCATCTCCATCACGTTGAGTTTGCCTACAATAACAGCTACCAGGCGAGTATTGGAATGGCGCCTTTCACCGCGCTATATAGAAAGAAATGTCGATCGCCACTGAGCTGGGATGACATTGGAGATCGGGAGCTGTTAGGACCTGAGATGATCGTGGAGGCCGTGGATGTTGTGAGGAACATCCGGGAGAAGCTGAGGATTGCGCATGACCGTTTCAAGCATTGGGCCGATGCCAAACGGAGGCCTTTGGAGTTTCAGCCTGGCGATCACGTCTTTCTGAAGATTTCTCCGAACCGCGGAGTCATTCGATTTGGGAAGAGAGGCAAGCTGAGTCTGAGGTACATTGGGCCGTTTGATGTTCTGGAGAGAGTTGGAGCTGTGGCTTATCGCTTGGCGTTGCCACCGTCGCTGGTGGGAGTTCACGACGTATTTCACGTATCTCAGTTACATCGATACGTTAGTGATCCATCCCATGCTGTGGATTTCTCGGAGATTACGGTTCGTCCGGATCTATCTTATGATCAGCAGCGCGTTGAGATTCTGGATCGTCGACAGAAGCAGCTGAGGAATAAGACCGTCGACTTGGTTCGAGTGCAGTGGCGTCATGGTTCCCCCGGTGAGTCCACCTGGGAGCGTGAAGATGAGATGAGAGGGCGCTTCCCGCACCTTTTCCCGAGCAGTGCTTGATGTTGATTCCGAGGACGGAATCATTTCTAAGGTGAGGAGGATGTAACGACCACTTTTCGTTGTACTTGATGGAAATTGAAGTCCACCCCAAGTTATTTTGATGATGAGCACACCAAATGAAAGCTTAGTGTACTAACTACACTACACTTAAGATGTGCAGAATTTGCGAAGCTATACTCATACTCAAAGAAGCACACTTCAACGCTCAAAGACAAAGACGAACATGACTAAACTCAAGTGATGAAGCTCAAGCTCAAACAGAACAAAAAGCACAAAGAGAAGCTCTCTTTCACTTCATCAAGTTGACCAAACTTCCGAAGACATGTTCTGAGTCTAGAGTGAGTGTGTCGTGTCTTTTAGGGTATCTGTTAAAGCCATATCAAATAGACAAAACACACACACACACACAAATAATTTCGAAAATACGTTTAATTATCTTCAAAATATTTTCGAGAGCTTTTTCCCGTCACTCCATAATTTTCGTAGTGAAACTCCACGCACCCTGGAGCTAACTACTTGTCTGACTAGAAGAATAGCAGGAAAAACTTCTCTGGGAGTCGACTACCAAAAGTAGGGAGTCGACTACTTGTCAGAGATCGAAAACTCCTGGAGTTCTCTGGGAGTCGACTACCTATATGAGGGAGTCGACTACCAGCTGTAAATTTCAGACGTTTTTGAATTTGAATTTTGAAATCTTTTGAGCAATTTACTCCGTAATTTTTGGGACAAAAGTCAAACGAAATTTGAAATTCAAATCTCAGTTTTTCCCTATAAATAGAGCTGAATTCTTTTGTGAAAAATACCACATTGAAAATCAAATCTATTGTGAATACTCTCTTGAATTCAAAGCTCTCAATTTTCTCTCTAGCCAATTTAATTTTTATTTGATCTTGCAATACTTTCTTATTCTTTTTTGAAGATCATACTCTTACTTTTTATTGGCTAAATCGTTTTCAAAATCCTTACTATTATTTCTCTTTAATTTTATTTGAAAGGATTTTTGAAAAGCTCTAGATCACAAAGAACTTCTCTCGTATCTTTGTGTGATCTAGACTATCATTCTATCAAGCCACTACACAAATTGTCTTAACTTTGATTGGCTATAGAATCGGGTGTATAAACCAATCTCCATCATTTATTGTGGTGTATTGGATAAATTCTCATTGTGTTGATTGTTGGAACACTAGACAAGTCTAGTTGTTGCCAGTTGGAAAGTCCTCGGTTTGTGAGGCAAGGGCAAACCCTAGACAAGTCTAGGTGTTGTGGTTGGAAATCCTGGTCAAGGCTAGGTCGTTGGAAATCCTAACGAGTGAAGTTAGGTAATTGTATTTGCCAAGGCAGATAGTAAAAATCTCGTACCGGATTGATCGGGGACTGGACGTACCCGGGTTGCGGGGAACCAGGATAAAAATCCTTTTTGTCTGCGTTTGTTTTTCTGTGATTTGTTATCTTTCTTGTACAAGCATTCTTTACTTATTAATTGTTCATCTTTAAAATTCATTGTTGACTTATTGAAAAGATTGTATCTTTAATTTCCGCTGTGTATAAATCTATTTGTAAAGATCTATTTGTCAAAGTTATATTTATCTGATCTTAATCCAATCTCTTTCATATCTTGTTAAGATTGTTTTGTTGATTAAGAACCAAGCGTAGATCACTCTACTTGGTTTCTTAGGCAACATTAGAAGGAATTTATTTGTGTTAATATCGTTGAGCGAAAAAGTTTACTATATACACAACACTATTCTACCCCCCTTCTAGTGTTGTTTGCCATCCACAGGATCCAACACTTGGTATCAGAGCGAGGCTACACAAGTGATGGCGTCAACTTCTTTTCACTCTGAAGGACTGAATATCATGTGACCACCTCTATTCAACGGAACCAACTACGCTAGCTGGAAGATCCGAATGAAGACTCACCTAGAGTCATTGGACATTGAAGCTTGGATTATTACCAAAGTCCCGTACATCGCACCCACCGACGTTGAGTTTGGAAAATGGTCTGTCGATGACAAGAAGAGAGCTAATCTCACTGCAAAAGAAATGAATGCTCTGTTTTGCGCTGTTACAGGAAATGAGTTCAATCGAGTCTCCCAATGTGAAACATCACATCAAATATGGCATACTCTTTAAGTAAATCACGAAGGTACTGAAAAGGTAAAAGAATCTCGCATAAACGTTTTACATTCAAAGTTCGAATCTTTTAAAATGGAAGAAGGAGAGAGTATCACCGATGTGAATACTCGTTTTACTAATATTACAAATGAGCTTGCAGGACTAGGAAAGAAACTTTCCGAGTATGAACAGGTAATGAAGATACTAAGATCCCTCCGACCCGAGTGGAAGGGAAAGACTACGGCCATTCGAGAAGCGCATAATGTAAAGGACCTCACCATCGAAGAACTGATGGGAAATCTCATGGCATATGAGATTGAGCTTGAAGAAGACAAGAAAATCGAAGAAAAACCAAAGAAGAAGAATCTTGCATTCAAAGCTCAAGAGGAAGATTCCGACTACACGGACAAAGAAGACCATATCGCGTTCATCTCAAAGAACTTTAAAGAGTTCATCACTAGTAAGTATGGAAAACGATCTTTTAGACCCACTAACGGTATTATTTGTTTTGGTTGTAATAAACCAGGGCATGTCAAGAGAGACTGTCCATTGGAAAGAAACAACCGTGACTCAAGAGATCGTGGGAAGAACAAAGACAATAATGAGAGGCGAAACAATACAAGAAACAAGTTTCGACGACCAAAGAAAGAAGCTTATGCAGCCTTCGACCAGAGCGACGACTCTTTATCCGATGAATCCTCAGAAGAAGACAATGATGAAAGAAGAGAGACGACACACATGTGCTTCATGGCATCTACATCCTCCAAGGTAAGCTCGCATCATGATTCATCTAGCGACAATGAGTCATCGTCAAGCGATGATGAAGACTTGGATTATAGGGGAGCATATAAGGAGCTATGCAAAATGCATGAAAAGCTCATTAAAGAACATAGAAAAACACTTAGAAATATTAAAAGAGAGACTAAAGAAAAAGAAGAAGTCATTAAAGAAAATAGTCTTCTTAAAGAAAAGAATGATCTCCTACAAAAAGATATTTTGCTAGTAAATGAAAAAGTTGAAAATCTAAATAATCTTCTCGTATCTGTCAAAGTTAAATACGACGCTACGATGAAAATTATTGAGAATTTTAACAAAGGAAAAGGGAAGCTAGATAGTATAATAGATAATCAAAAAGTTTCATCTAGCAAAACCGGACTCGGCTATGATTCACATCATACCAAGAAACGGGTTAAGCATACTAGAACGCATCATGCTAACAATAATGTTTTGAGCATCTGGGTACCAAAGAGATTATCTGATCAGCGAAAAGAAAGGTACGCTACTAACTTTGTTCAACAAATTCATCTTAACAAAAATTATAAATATGTTGTTCATGAAGGAACTAAACCTTATTGGGGTTGGCTTCCTAAAGACTAACCCCTCGGACTCAAAAACAAAGAGTACCATAAAACGCTTATTTATTTTCAGGTACTCTAAAAGGATGAAAACAATGAAGAAAATTCAAGAAACGGCTGAATCAGAACAAAAGTTTTTTTTAAATTACTTATATATATATATAAATATCTTAAATGTGTTATAATGAGTTAATATGTGTATATGATTGTGTTTTATTCTTAAAATATTTTTTTTGAAAGCTCACTCAACCTGGATCAAAAATTCCCCGGGACGAGAAAACGACTCAACACAGCAGGGAGTCAACTACCTACAGGAGGGAGTCGACTACCCGTGCGAAAATTTCTGGGTTGCTCTTTTTTTACTAACTCCAAATGGGTTCTATTGAGTGGATGGATCCAGATCCGTTAAGACAACTTACCCAATAAGCCTAAAACTCATCCTAGCCATCCAAATCTTGATCTAAAGGCCCTCTCCTCTCCACATCTCTTCATCCAAACAACAAAACCCCAAGAAAAACCCTAGAGGTAGCCGACTACCCCTCTTCCTCCTCCTCTTCTCTTGATTTTTCACCTTGGTGCTTGGACTTTTTGGAGCTATTTTCTCATCTTCCTCCAAAGTTACTCAAGGTAAAATTTTTCTTACTCCATGATTTTTTATTATTTCATTTCTCTTGGTTATCTAGTAGTGTAAAAATGTTATTTTTCTTCTTTTACTCTATCTAGATGCCTATCAAGGGGATTTTCTCCAAGAAGAGGAAAAATACCACATAAATTGATTCTGAAAAGGAGATTATCTTACCCTATCTTTTCAAAACTACTACCTATGAGAAATTTGTTAAGATCTCAAAGAAACCAATCTTGCATGAACGATTTATCAAACTTAATGATGTTATCAATTATGGCATTGACAGTCTGTTAGATTTTCAAAACTTAGCAAACTTGTTCTCTTCTGAAAATGTGTATCTTTGTTATCCTAGGCTTGTTCATCTTTTCTATGCAAACATGGACTATGATCTTGTTAAAAATCGTTTCATAACAAAAGTCCTTGATACCAAACTTGCAATAACTGTCAAATCCCTAGGAGAAGCCCTAGGAATCCCATACTCTGGCATGCTTCTTGACAAAATCGAAATGACTGATGAGAACATTCTAGAAAGAATGTATTTGCCTGGTAGACACTATCAAACCAAACTTCCATGTAGCAATCTTCGCTATCCGGCGAGGATCTTGGCTAATATTTTGTCTTATAACATAAATCAAAAATCTGGAAGCCATGCTATTCTTTCTGAGAAACAAGCTAAGTGCATTTATGCCATCCTAGGTAACATTCGTGTTAATTGGGCTAAAGTGATTATGGATTCTATCCTAGCCTCAGCTTCTTCTGATAGACCCTCCTCCACCCTTTCTCATGGACACTATCTTACTATACTATTCATTAGCTACAATGTGCCACTGGATCATGAAACATCCATTCTAGAACCTGTTCGTGTCTTTGATGTACATGCTCTTGGGAGAATGAATCTCCACCATGACCTTGATGAAAATGTCCCTGAAGAACAAATTGCTGCCGAAGGAGGATCATCATCCTCAAGGAGAGGTAAGAAAGTTGTTATTTCAGATTCTGAAGAAGAAGGAAAAGAAGAAAAAGGAAGCGGCGAAGAAGAAGAAGAAGAAGAAGAAGTTCCAGCATACATCCTTGAACTTCAGGAAATGCTTCTGAAGAAGATTGGAAAATTGAAGATCTCACAAGAGAAAGGATTTGAAAATCTCAATCAAAAGGTGGACGACCTCAAGGAGATCGTCGTGAAAAGCAACAAGATGACTGAGGAAACGCTTGTTATGATCCTTGAAGAGATCAAGGAACTGAAGAAGAACAGCGGTCATCCTTAGCTTCATGAACTTAGCTTCATAAACAATGGTTCTCTTTCAAAACAATGATTTTCTAAAAACTATGGCTTGTAATAACTCTTATCGTGTGATGCTAGCTATTATGAAATTATCTACTATACAATACTTAGTTGTTCCTCTGAACTAACATCTCCCTTGCATGCATATGAAATTGAATTCCTCTCCTAATTATTTTATGCTCTGTAGAAATTATTTCTTTGTTTTTGTTGATGACAAGGGGGAGGAAAATATATGAAATGCTAAAATGAAATTATATGAATTGTATTGCTAAACAGCTTCGATGCAGGGGGAGAACCGCATCAAAGCAGGGGGCAGTAAGTATACTTAAATATTTTCATCTTTAACTTACTTCATTTTTTTCATTTGGGTGCCATCATCAAAAAGGGGGAGAGTGATGGAAATTGAAGTCCACCCCAAGTGATTTTGATGATGAGCACACCAAATGAAAGCTTAGTGTACTAACTACACTACACTTAAGATGTGCAGAATTTGCGAAGCTCTACTCATACTCAAAGAAGCACACTTCAACGCTCAAAGACAAAGACGAACATGACTAAACTCAAGTGATGAAGCTCAAGCTCAAACAGAACAAAAAGCACAAAGAGAAGCTCGCTTTCACTTCATCAAGTTGACCAAACTTCCGAAGACATGTTCTGAGTCTAGAGTGAGTGTGTCGTGTCTTTTAGGGTATCTGTTAAAGCCATATCAAATAGACAAAACACACACACACACACACAAATAATTTCGAAAATACTTTTAATTATCTTCAAAATATTTTCGAGAGCTTTTTCCAGTCACTCCATAATTTTCGTAGTGAAACTCCACGCACCCTGGAGCTAACTACTTGTCTGACTAGAAGAATAGCAGGAAAAACTCATCTGGGAGTCGACTACCAAAAGTAGGGAGTCGACTACTTGTCAGAGATCGAAAACTCCTGGAGTTCTCTGGGAGTCGACTACCTATATGAGGGAGTCGACTACCAGCTGTAAATTTCAGACGTTTTTGAATTTGAATTTTGAAATCTTTTGAGCAATTTACTCCGTAATTTTTGGGACAAAAGTCAAACGAAATTTGAAATTCAAATCTCAGTTTTCCCCTATAAATAAAGCTGAATTCTTTTGTGAAAAATACAACATTGAAAATCAAATCTATTGTGAAAACTCTCTTGAATTCAAAGCTCTTAATTTTCTCTCTAGCCAATTTAATTTTTATTTGATCTTGTAATACTTTCTTATTCTTTTTTGAAGATTATACTCTTACTTTTTATTGGCTAAATCGTTTTCAAAATCCTTACTACTATTTCTCTTTAATTTTATTTGAAAGTATTTTTGAAAAGCTCTAGATCACAAATAACTTCTCTCGTATCTTTGTGTGATCTAGACTATCATTCTATCAAGCCACTACACAAATTGTCTTAACTTTGATTGGCTATAGAATCGGGTGTATAAACCAATCTCCATCATTTTTTGTGGTGTACTGGATAAATTCTCATTGTGTTGATTGTTGGAACACTAGACAAGTCTAGTTGTTGCCCGTTGGAAAGTCCTCGGTTTGTGAGGCAAGGGCAAACCCTAGACAAGTCTAGGTGTTGTGGTTGGAAATCCTGGTCAAGGTTAGGCCGTTGGAAATCCTAACGAGTGAAGTTAGGTAATTGTATTTGCCAAGGCAGATAGTGGAAATCTCGTACCGGATTGGTCGGGGACTGGACGTACCCGGGTTAGGGGGAACCAGGATAAAAATCCTTTTTGTCTGCGTTTGTTTTTCTGTGATTTGTTATCTTTCTTGTACAAGCATTCTTTACTTATTAATTGTTCATCTTTGAAATTCATTGTTGACTTATTGAAAAGATTGTATCTTTAATTTCCACTGTGTATAAATCTATTTGTAAAGATCTATTTGTCAAAGTTATATTTATCTGATCTTAATCCAATCTCTTTCATATTCTTGTTAAGATTGTTTTGTTGATTAAGAACCAAGCGTAGATCACTCTACTTGGTTTCTTAGGCAACATTAGAAGGAATTTATTTGTGTTAATATAGTTGAGCGAAAAAGTTTACTATATACACAACACTATTCAACCCCCCTTCTAGTGTTGTTTGCCATCCACAGGATCAACAGTACTTTGTTCGTGCACGTGCTTTTGGCCGTGCACGTGTTTATTTCAGACTTTATTTGTTTGTGAACACTTTGTTGTGATATGCCGTTGTGAACGTCTCTGAGAGTATTAAATAGTGACACTAATTTGGAACGACATTTCTCGAGTCGTTTTCCCACAATTTAATCTTATTCGATGAGACGTTGCGATTTTCACTTTTGACGGGAGACGTTTCTATTTTTAGTTTCGTCGTCCGACGTCAAAATTGAGATCCGTCTTCTTAGTTAGCTCACTTTCATCATCACGATCATCCCGATATTTATTTTATAATTTTTGGAGTTTATTTGACCACTTTTATATTTTTAGCAAGGTTTATAATATTTTTAATAATTATGTTTTAAATTATTTTCGGCCAAATAAAATTTATTTGAGTTTCAAACGTTTTAAATAATTTTTGAGCCAAATCTTAGCCCATATCTTGGCCGCACCCAATCCCTATGTGATTAGGAAGATTAGATTTGAATTTTAAATTATTTTAAACTCCTAATCCCATTAGGATTAGCCCTAGACCAAGTCAACCCCTCTACACTATATAAACAACCTTTAGGCAGACCTATTTTTGCAAGAAAATAACCCTAGCCGCTTCCAAAACCCAAATTTGACGTTGCGACGAATCGTCGCAACGTTGCGACAGCCAACCCCCGCACGACCGAGGAAACCAAGCCCGTTCCCCCGCTCAGACCGCTAGCCGCCCCCGCACCGCAGCCGCTGCACCGCTCTCCACCGACCCCGCTTCGTCCCCCGCTCAGCGCCGTGTCTGACCGAGGCGCATCTCCGCACCGACCGAAGCCCGCAACGTTGCAACGGTTGCAACGTTGCAGCGCTCCGCTCCCCCGCATCCAAGGCGCCCGACCGACGGCCCTCCCCACTCCGACCGAGAGAACCAAGGCCGCACCGACCCGCTGCGCTGCACAGGCTGTCCCCCTGTGTCTGACCGAGCAAAACCCCCGCACCGAGGCTGTCTGACCGAGAGCCAAACGTCGCAACCCCGCACCCGTCGCACCACTTGCCACCATGGGCCCCCCAAGTTCTCCAGAGTTATTGTGGGTCCCCCATTGGTCCCTAGGACTACTATGGGCCCCACCTAGGTGCTTGCTCTTCGAGGAATTGCCGCGTACGATATTGCGACACGTCGTAGCCCGTCGTCGCACGTGCTACCTTTGGAATCTGGATTCGTTGCTCCGGTTGATGCTCTGAACTTTCCAGCGAGGAATCTATATTGGAATCAGGACTTGGAGCGCGTTCTTTTATTCCAACCCCTGGCGTCGCTACCCGACGCCAGTGTAGCTTTCGCGTCGTGTTAAGGTAACTCTTTGCACCCCTAGGACCCCCAACCCAATTGCATGCTAATCAAGATTAAAATCAGTATTTTTAAAGTATTTTAAATGTTTTAGAATTCACTAATCAAGATTAGTAAAATGGATGTAGGCCGGTGGACTTGAGCACGTAAGATATCGTGACTTTGGACTCGTTGTACGGTGTTTCTCTGATGTGATACTTGCAGGCAAGTGAAACTTGCCAACTCTTGTGTAGGGCCATATTTTAGGCCACTTCCTTGTTTTTAGTGTAAAAGAGACTAGTCAGTGAAATGATAGCTGGCTAGACACCTACTTGATCTAGTTTGACAACGAAACTAGATCCGTCACCTAAATTGATCTAGCTTGACAACGAAGCTAGATCCAACTCTTTAACTTGTTGACCATGCATACTAAACTGTCACGTTTACTTTCCTTACCTGTACGCTTTACTACTTGCCATGTCATGTCATCCATGCATTGAATGTCGCATTCGTAGCACACGCTACAATACTTGTACTCGTACTTCCTTGTCCGGCTAGGTGCACCCCTATGCCATCGTGATAAAACACTTCCTGGCTCGTGATCCAGAAGATGGACGCCAGTCCATACACACGTGGAGGGGTAGGGATAAGCGATCACCTGAGCTTAGGAGTTGGCCCGCGCAGCCACTCTAGCCAGAGGGCGTAATCTCTGTGCACGAGGTGCTTACTTTACTTGTCTTGTACTAGTGAGTGTTTCTTGTAAAACTTGACTTCCATGCCATGTTCGTACTTTACTTTACTTGTTGCACTCATACTTTAACTGCCATGTCATTGCATTCATGCTAGAACTGCCAGGTTGCTTACCTTCACTTTCAGTTTCCTTGCACAAGTCTGTTGTAGACTTGCTGACATGTGCCCCTTGCTCTTTTAGGTGTCACATGTTAGACCCTGAGCTAGAGACAGTTGTTGAGGACGAGGTGTTTCCTGACGCTGAGCCTGAGCCTACCTTCGTCGAGGAGTTCGAGGACACCGGAGACCAGTCTTAGTGACTGTTGAGTTGCTTTTGCTTTAGGTTGCTGTTAGTTGTCGGTGCTTGCACCATTACTTTGTTGTCGTACTTTGTACTTTTGTTGGCCATACTGGGGCCTCTTTTAGACTCTTTTATTTTAGCCTGGTGGCTTTTCTGCGATGTTGAAATTTATTATTATGGATATTCTGAGAGTTATTCTTTGTCTCATTTCCTTATTATTATCTTTGTTTCGTTTCGCATTGCAAGGACATGCAGTTTAAAGTGATTGACGCTTATCGGACTTGCAGCTTTGTAGCTTCAAGTCTGAGCGGACCTTCTCACGCTTCGCCTCCACGTTTTTGGGAAGCGGGGCGTGACAAATATTTGGAACAACACTTGAAACAACTTTAGAAGATGGAACACTTACGATCATAGGTGAAGGGGCATTTACTGATAAAGGAATGTTCATCTTAGTTTCCTTTACATTCATATCATGTTGTTCCATGCTCCCACTAAACTTTTCATTCTCAAGGAATTTTGCAACACTAGTTTCCATGATACTTGGATTATGATTAGGACAATAAAAAATATACCCTTTTGATTTCTCTGGGTAACCAATAAAATACCCATTAATCGTTCGAGAATCTAACTTCTTTATATGTGGATTATTAATTCTTACTTCTGCTGGACAACCCCAAACATGTAGGTGCCTTAAACTAGGTTTCCTACATGTCCATAACTCAAAACGAGTTGTAGGGACAGCTTTACTAGGAACCCTATTTAGCAGATACATTGCTGTTTTCAATGCATACATCCACAAGAATTTGGGTAAAGAAGAGTTACTCATCATACTTCTAACCATATCCATCAATGTTCGGTTACGCCTTTCAGCCACACCATTTTGCTGTGGTGTGTATGGCAAGTGTATTGTGCACAAATACCACGTTCTTGAGAAATTTTGCAAATGGACCAGGACATTGTCCCATTTCATCATGTTTTCCATAATATTCACTACATCTATCAGATCTTACGATTTTCACTTTCATGTCTAATTGCCTTTCAACTTCATTTATATATTTTTAAAAGCATCAATTGCTTGAGATTTTTCCTTTAGCAAGTAGACATAACTATAACGTGAAAAATCATCAATAAAGGTGATAAAATATTGCTCTCCACCAAAAGATGGAGCATCAAAAGGTCCACATCTGTCAGTGTGTATTACTTCAAGGAGCTTAGTACTTCTTGTGGCTACTTTCTTGTTATGCTTAGTTTGCTTCCCCTTAATGCAATCTATGCATAATTCAAAATCCGTAAAGTTTAGATTGGGAAGAATTTCACTCCTTACCAATCTCTGTAGTCTTTCCTTAGATATATGACCTAATCGTTTATGCCATAAGAATGCAGAATTTTCATTATGCATTCTACGCTTAATATTCATAATATGATTTACATTTAACACGGATTCAGAAAATTCATTATTAAGCTTCAACTTATACAATCCATCAATAAGTACACCTGAACCAACAAGTTCAACTTGATTGTACAAGTCAAAACATCCATGTTCAAATTTACATTTATAACCACACAAATCCAACTTCGGAAGGGAAACAAGGTTCCTTATAATTGTAGGAACATAAAGAGTCATGCTTAAGTCCAATTGATAGCCAGTATCAAGGACTAGACGATAAGTTCCTATGCCTTCAATAGGAGCCTTCATGCGATTCCCCATAAAGAGATAGTTCTTACTGAGGTTTGTGGTTTGGATCGAAAGGAATCCCTGCATCATATTGCATACATGAGTAGTAGCTCCAGAATCAAGCCACCAAGAATTAGAAGGAACATTGATCAAATTAGATTCAAAAGTACATACATAATGTTCTAATGTACCTTTCTTTTCAAACCATGCCTTACGTTTGAGGCAATCCTTCTGCCAATGTCCTTCCTTTTTGCAGAAACGACACCTATTTGCATAATGTTCCTTCCTTCTGCCAATGTCCTTCCTTTTTGCAGAAACGACACCTATTTGCATAATGTTCCTTCTTTCCAGAATGATCCTTCTTTCCAGAGTGTTCACCTTTAAAAAATCCTTTTTTCTTTAACAGTATTACATCATCATTTATCATACTAAATACAACCAAGACCCATTCTATGTACATGTTCCCTAAATGTCTTTGGTTGTAATCTTCACCTGGGTTGGAAGATATTATGTCACCTAGTTAATTAAATAGGTTTCTCTATCTTGATCCCAGAACTTACGTATACACTACATTTTCCATCACAAATTGTGTACGTATGTTCTGGGATCAAGATAGAGAAACCTATTTAATTAACTAGGTGACATAATGTCTTCCAACCAAGGTGAAGATTATAAATTTCTAAGATCCTTATTTATTTAATGTTTCCACTTTATAACTTAATAATGCTTACATATGGTATCAAGGTAGAGAAACCTGTTTATTAACTAAGTGACATAATGTCTTCCAGCCCAGGTAAAGATTATAAGTATCTAAGTTCCTTTAATTTCTTAATGTTCCGCTTTATGTCTTAATCATGCTTATATGTGGTATCAGAGCGTTCACCTTAAAAAAAAAAATCCTTTTTTCTTGAATTTCTTACCTTTTGGCTTGAGCAACTTTGTAGTTCCATGAGTGGTTAGGTTAATGGAGTGTCCTCCCAAGTTCTTTAACCTATTTTCCTCCTGAATGAGTTTTCCTGTTAATTCATTAATATCCCACTTATCCTTTATAGTGTTATAATTAATTTGGAAAGCTCCATACTCAGAAGGTAATGAGTTCAGTATAAACTGAACAAGGAAGGAATCATCCACTTGCATACCCAATGACTTAAGTCTTGCTGCAATGTTTGTCATTTCAATGATATGTTCTTGCATGCTCTTAGTCCCATTGAATTTCATGGACGTAAGTTGAGACATTAATGCACCAACAAGAGACTTATCCACAGAATGAAAGCGTTCTTCCACAAGCTTCAGATATTCGCTTGCTTTTTCAGTTAGTGGGATTGTGGTCTTAATGTTATTTGCCACAGTCATTCGCATAAACATCAAGCTTAACCTATTAGACCGTTCCCAACATTTCATCTTGAATCCCTCATCCTCAGTGCTATCGTCTATGATAACAGCAGGGTTTTCCTCTAGTAAAGCTAAGTCAAGATCCAAGACACCTAAGTGAAACTTGACTTGCTCACTCCATTCGGAAAAGTTCAAGCCATTACATATTGTTACGGATGAGGCTTGCGAATGAAGAGTAACAGCTGCAAAAATTATCATAAAAACTTACAAAAATTGAGATAAACATATATTTCAATATGCTGTAGAATTTTCTTTGGAAAATTCTACAACATATAATTACAATTAATTGCCATAAATTTATTCATACGAAATTGATCATCTCAAAGAAACATACATGATATCTTTGAATAAAAATGTATCTAATTCAAGAAGTTCAATTTTCATTCTTATGTTCATTGATCATAGAAAATTTAATTTCCTTTGGGAAATTTTAAATTCTAACAATCAATGAACTGTCGTTTATTCATATACTTATTATTCATTAGTGGCATGAATAAACAATTATAAAATGACCATATCGAATTTTGGTCACTTTGATGTACCTAAATCTTTATAACACATAAATTCATTTCTCAAGTTTTGCTTATCATAATAATGAAATTTATTGGGCCATCAAAATGTTAAGGCAAAACTATAAAGAATAAACAAGTACCCCTAATAGTTTAAGAACACACCAAACTAACAGTATAAGCAATGATGATTTGCCAACTAGTTTGTGAATAACAAATTAAGTGCATGACAAACTAAAAACCAATTAAAATCATGCTTGTACCAATTAATCTGTTATGGATTTTAGTGTATAAGAGATTAAGTGCATAACAGATTTAGTTGGATTTTATGCACAGTCACATGTGTACCGAACTTCATATTTAATAAATCAAAATGTAGAGAAACTTAACCATTAATATCATTTAGACGCAACACAGCGACATAGATAACAGTGGCTCTCTGGCTTAAAGCGTTAGACATACTTTGCCAACATTCTACATGATGCGGGTTCAAATCCTGCTACCGTTGGTTTACTCATTTTCTTTCTTTTTTTATTTTTTATTATAATTTAAAAATCATAAGTAAAGTTAACTATGCATTGATTCAGAAATCAACACAAGCCGACTTTGGCACTGTGGTCCCCGGAAATAGATCATTTAAGCCTTGGTTTCAAATGACGAGGGTTCAAAACCCATGGACGTCAGTTCTTTAAGCGTTTTTGGGAAAAAAATTATAAATATCACAACGTTGGCTCTGATACCACATATAAGCATGATTAAGACATAAAACAGAACATTAAGAAATTAAAGGAACTTAGATACTTATAATCTTCACCTGGGTTGGAAGACATTATGTCACTTAATTAATAAACAGGTTCTCTACCTTGATCCCTGTAAACTTACTTTCACAAATGTGATGGATTGTAGTGTGTATTAAGGGATAGGGAGAGGACCTATTTATAGATTCCCTAAATCAATCTGGTGCGTCCATCAAGCACTAGATCCAACGGATGAGATTGATTGGGAAGTTAAAACTCCTAGAAAGTTATAACTATCATCCCAGACATAGGAAGACTGATGGAATGCATGTATTTGGAGGCCTCTTCAGACAATATTTTCTCTTCCAATCCTATATCAAATTTAGATTTGGGTATCAAAGTTTACCAAAATGAATGTTAGAGTATATAAGTGAATATGGCCCAAACGTTAGGGTATTTTAATGTCATTTACCCTTTATTTAATTATCAATACAGTACCACTGTTAAGGTTTACATGTTTTTAACTTTTATTTTTTAGAGTATGAATTGATGATAATCAGCTCTGTATTCAAAGTTAAAACCGAGCCAAGAAAAGTCATAATCACCTAGTGGATACTGCAATTGAGAAGAATATGGTAGATCCCTTAGATCTAGTGGAGATTTAAGCTTTGATCTCGAATCGAAAGCTAGGAGACCGGTCCACCTCTCGAAAGTGGCTAACTTTATCTTTGTATTTCAGTTTTTATCAACAACAGATGTAGCATAAACATCATTACATTCATTCTTTAGATATTTCTGTAGATCGCTTGGGCCTCGTATCCCCATTTGCATAGCGGATTGCAAAATGCCCTCAGTTGTTGCTCCTTGCCATCCCGACAACTTGCACCCTTAGCCTTAATTATCCTTCCGCAAAGACGGTCACGACAGGGCAATGTCGGCTCCACCATCATTTCCTCCGTCCATGTTCTCCCGATCATATCGGTAACCTCTATGTGGCATTTGTCTACTAAAGGGTTGCTCGATCGCGTGCACTCTGCAGCCTGAGATGTGCCCAAAAGATATCCAGAGCAAAGTTTGTTAAGGAATTCAATAGCATCAGATCGTGTAGCCAGATGGGGAAACATAACAAGCCCACCTAAATATGCTACAACAGAGTGGCCGCCATGCATTGCACGCTTGAGGTGATGCAGTTCCAAAACCGCGTCCATGGAATCCATGAAAAGCTCTTCTACACCGAGAATAAAATTGGCATCCAAATTGCTGCTGTTTGCGCACTATCGAAGAAGAGACAAAGAAGAGACAAGTAAGCTTGCTTGTATGTACATCGCATCCTTAGATCCTCCTTTCTGACATCAACGCAACTCTGCACGAGATTTTCCTCAGTGGCATTATAAAACATTTTGCAGCTGAGAAACTTTACGTCACACATTAATGCACGATTTCTAAGCAGTCATCAAGTTAATCAAGATAACCGATACATTATATGTTTATTAGATTTGGAATCTAACCAACTAAATAATTAGACAGAAGTGAACTTACGTTGTCATCAACCTTACAATGTCCTTGAGAGGAGTGAAGGATTTTGAAGTAATTAACTGCCTAACAACTTCAATGATCATATCTTGCGGGAGAGAGCTGAGGGTAGAAACCCGCATATACGTTTTCTTCATGTCTGTTGACCTATTGTGATTAAGATTTTTCGTTACATCCTCCATGCTGAAAAGGTTTTTGAACGAGCAATGATTAAAATTAGAGAAATTAGGTTATGCATTTTTAACAGAATTCTTAGAGTGCATCATGTCTGAATTGAAATTTTGATGTCATCAAAGCCATAACCATCCACAGGTCGAGGCTTATGTAGTGGTTGAAGGAGCCCTTTTTATTTGTATAAAATCATTGTGTTTTGTTTCCTCTTACGACACTCATTAAAAAGAAGAGGTGGCTAAGTAAAAATGAACGAAAACTTAGGTGTTCAAACATAGCAAACATTAAATATGAATATAAAAGTAGATGGTAATGAGATAAAAGAATTCAAGATGCGAATTTTCTTATTATACAAGAAGAGTGGTGAATAACAAACACATGATACATTAAGTTTAGCTCACACCTAAATTATTTCTCCGCATGAGTTTGACTAGTCTTTTTTAATTCATTTATTAATAATAGGGTAATAAAGATATCGGTGCACTAATTAAGATAATGTGTGGTTTGCTATATATGAGCTATGTTATGAATCATCATCTGGGGGAGGATGCCCCAGCTCTTTATTTATAGCATTAGAGGAGCATACATAGAAAAGATACAATAGATACAGGCGTATCTATAAGATAAGCCGTGATCCTAACCAACTCGGTATTATCCATTCACAACACTCTCCCTTATCCAGATATAGGTGTGGACTCTGCTCATGAATACTTCAGGATTCTGAGTGTTGTAGGAGTTGAATACTTCAGGATCCTGAGTTAGTTAAGTTTGCCTAGTTAAAACCTTTAGGTATGGAATACCTGTTAGTTCTTGGGTTCAAGACTAACGTTGTTTTGATGATGATCAATACATTATATTAGTGTGATAATCAATCTTATGTTTTAGTCTCAGTTTATCTTAATGATTATATGTTGATGAGACAAAGCATAATGCTTGGAGGATATTGCAAGGAATATCTTAAAGACCTCCAAGAGTGATGGTGTGCTCAAGCTTGGATGAAGTCATGAAGATCATCTAATGAAGCCAAAGCTTGGAGCATGATGATGGATGGACATCTAGAGAAGCATTGTCAAAGCTTGGAGCTTGATGAAGGGAAGCTCATCAAGGGGTGCCAAAGTGTGGAGATGATTGGGGAGCATCAAGGTATCGTGAGCTTGAAGACTTAGACTCTAGGAGATGCAATATGTAATCCATGTAATTTCTATTACTTGCATTTCTCTTTTTGAGTCTAGGATTATTGTAATGCCTTGATAGATGGTCATACTCTCATACACTTGCATTTAACCATCTTAGTGAGCCTTAGGATTATCATAGAATCCAAACCAATAGGTTCATCTAGCCCAAAGACTCAATTGGAGTCTCTGGCTCTCCAACAGTCGTCTGATGAAGGTTTTACAGTCGATTGGATGATTCCAGTAGCCTGTCGAAACTTCTACAGTCGACCATGGCGTACTGCTCAAGTCAACATTTTTATTAACTCTTCTTGAGCTTTTCGCATCAGTCGACTGATGTTCAATTTATAGTCGCCTGTGTTTCTACAGTCGCCTATGAATTGGTCGACAGTCGACTGTGCGCATCTTGCATTTTCTGGGCTTCATCCCAATTTGCAAGACAGTCGACTGATGATGTTTTTACAGTCGCCTGTGAAATGGTCAACAGTTGTCTGCAAGGCGTAAGTGCGAAAATTGCATCTCTCTCTGTTTTACTTCCATCCTCTGTAAAAGTCGACTGGTGAATGATATACAGTCGCCTGTCTATTTTACAGTCGCATGTACTTTGGTCATCAGTCGCATGTATGCATACTGGTAGTAAGTTGCATCTATCTGTTTCTTGTCCATCCTTACAGCAGTCGCCTGATGAAGGATATACAGTCGATTGTTGTGTCTTCTACAGTCGCCTGTGTAGTCTTCTACAGTCGACTGTCCTGGCTCAGATTATAGTCATCGGGATTTTTCTAGCCATTGAACAGTCGACTATCATTTGTTCATCAGTCGACTGTCTGTTGATCACTCCTTATTTTACACTTTTTTCCCGCATGTTTGCATGCCATTTAGATCGCCCAAATCACGTTTTTCACAATATATCGACGATATTGCGATGCTTTTCACGATTTGTTGTTTTTGTCGCATTTCAGGTGATTTGGCACGATTTGGAGTGATCTCGAGATGCGCTTACTCTAGACGGTCACCGACGACCTCCCCAAGGGGTATTTTGCTGTTGGAGAGGAGCGGAAGAAGAATGGACGTCGCAGGAGCGACGAGGAGGCCAAAACAAGCTGATTGGGCATTTTTTGTGTCCCACTCGGCCGAGTGGAGGAGCCACTCGGCCGACCAGCGAGACACCGCTCGGCCGACCAGATCGGACACGATTTACATGTGCACTCGGCCGAGCGACGGAGACCACATCGGCCGAGTGACGACATCTCGTCCGCCCGAGTGGCGCCCAGACGAAGCTGTTCAACAATGACCAACTTACTGTTTTTCGGTTGCCTGAGCTTCAGAAGACCAACTCGGCCGAGTGGATAATCCCGTCCGCCCGAGTACCATGAAGCCATCGGCCGAGTGACGACAACTCACTCGGCCGAGCCGCCCCCGAAGTAGAGACCCCTGAAGGCCCCGACTTTCTGGAAAATTACAGGGTTTCTCACTCGGCCGAGCGACTTTTGTCACTCGGCCGAGTGCGACGCGCTGCCTGTAGCGAAAATTGCGGAAAACAGGCTGCGCAGGGGTATTTTGGTCACAATTTTTGGACGATTTTGGGGGGTATTTAACCCCTGTTTTTACCCTAGTTTTAGAGAGCTTCTTCCTAGATTTTTTGCAGCTTTTGGATTCACTTTTTAGTTTTATTCTTGAGATTGGAGAAGAGACAAAAATCTTATTTTTGTTGGAATAATTGAAGAACTCCATTGGTTTGTCTATCTCTTCTCTAAAAATTCTATTTTTATTGCATATCTCAATATTGTGATGATTTCTATTGCTTATTTCATTGATTATTTTTGTGATCTTGCTATGAATCGTGAGTAGTCGCCACGTCTTGGGGCGTGGGGATGAACCCTACAAGCCCAATTTCATATTTGTGATGAATTAGTAGAAATTTTGCTAGAATTGATATCTAGGGATTAGATTGGGATCAATTTACTACGGTTAGCTAGGAGTTCATACCGATTGGGATTTGCAAGAGATTGGATCCCAATTCGATAGGAAACCCTAGAAATCCGAATTGGGTTGGAATCGAATTTCCGTAGTATCGGTTTGCAAGAGATTGGACCGATACTAGGGTTTCCGGTTGCAATTCCGTGCCAATACCCGTTTGCAAGAGATTGGACGGGTAGGAACTATCCCAACCTAGATTGCGAGCCGAGTTTGCAAGAGATTGGGCTCGGTGCGCGATTGGACGATGATGTTGATCCTAATGCTAGCTTCCCTAGGCTAGGGTTTGCAAGAGATTGGACCCAAACCTAGGATAGCTATAGACCGGCAACAGCGCGAGAGCGTGAGCTTGGTTCTACATTCAGTTGCAACTAGTTCATCCAAAATCTTAATCTAGCAATTTTGATACCGATGAACCACATTTACGAGATACGGTGAGTAGTGGGGATTCCCCATTCCCTAGACGTTCTTTATTTGATTTGATATTTCCGCACTTTGTCTGACGATTGTGACAGGATCGCCAAAGGCAAATCTCTCTTCTTAAATAGCCAGGTTGATTGGAACAAGCACGGTCATTCGTCCTCCCTGTGTTCGATATCCCGCTCGCTGCTATACCATGCGCTTGCGGTAAAACTACAACCGTCGCTCCGGGTGTGTATCCGGGGTGCGATCAAGTTTTTGGCGTCGCTGCCGGGGAGGCGATTGCGTTTGATCTTACCACCCTAGCTATTTCTTTATTATTATTATTATTTTATTTCTTTATTTTTTCCTAACCCTTCCACGGTACTAATCATTTCTTTGAAACTCTGTTTTCCCTGTGCATGTACACGAGATCTACGGCGGACCCTGAAGCTATATTATTTGATCCCGAGATCGAACGTACCGCGCGGAGACTTAGAGCGGAAAGGAGACAAAATCCGGAAGGGAGGTTTATGACCAACCCGGAAACTGCGGACCAATTAGCGGCAAGGATGGTGAGGATAATTTCTATTCGAGATAGGCTTCGGCCTAAGACCTCTTCTACAACCTCATCCATTGCCATGCCAGAGTTGGCGGCTGACAAGAACTTCGAGCTAAAGACTGGACTAGTGGTTCTGATGCAGCAGGATCCATTTCATGGGAATGACCATGAAAATCCTCACTACCACATCCAATTATTCTTGTCGAAGTGCGCCACATTCCAGATGCCGGGGTCTCCATCGATGCCATCAGACTGCGTCTCTTCCCCTTCACGCTAAAGGACAAGGCACTCTATTGGTTGAGGACGCAAGCTGAGGGTGTTTTCACCACTTGGGACGAGTTGGCGAGTGCATTCATTGACAAGTTCTATCCGCCCTCCAAGACGGTGAAGATTCAGAGCGCTCTCATGTCCTTCAAGCAAGGACCCCAAGAGACGCTCTATGAGGCTTGGGAGCATTTTAAGGATCTGCAGCATCAATGCCCGCACCATAGCATAGAAGATTGGGAGCTAGTGCATAGCTTCTACAACGGTCTCCAACCGGGGACCAAACAAATTATTGATGCCGCGGCGAATGGTGCTATCTTATCAAAGACTCCCGAATAAGCTACGGCCCTAATTGAGGAGATGGCCTCAAACAATCAACAATGGGGCGATGAGCGAGGGCACTCCACGTCCTCCTTGAAGCCGACTAGTATCTATGAAGCGAAGGCCGTAGCGGAGCTTACAAGCAAGTTTGATTCTCTCCACAAGGTAGTGGAGAGATTGGAGAAGTTTATCACGGAGCCCCAAGGAGCCCCTTCCACCTCCGCACCAACGAACCAAATGTGTGATTGGCAAGACCAATCTCAAGCCATGTATGTGGGAGGAGAGCAAGGAGAAGGATCCTTGGAGCAAGTACAATATGTCGCGGGGAACCAAGGGTATTGGGCCAACCCGGCCGCAAGAAATCATCTCGGATTCTCTTACGCCAACAACGAAGGAGCTTTGAACCCGCCACAACCACCACCTCAACAAGCCCGACCACCACCACCACCCCAACAAGCCCGACCACCACCACCACCCCAACAACAACACTATCCGCCGAGGGGGCCTACACAACAA
Source organism: Scilla litardierei (assembly GCA_030789695.1). Taxonomy (NCBI): domain Eukaryota; kingdom Viridiplantae; phylum Streptophyta; class Magnoliopsida; order Asparagales; family Asparagaceae; genus Scilla; species Scilla litardierei. The sequence continues at coordinate 77,399,660 of CM061142.1, read as the reverse complement.
AATTTTCAACCGAAGCAACAAGTTCCACCATATAGGCCGCCCGGATACAACCAAGGGTGGAGGAATCAAAATCAAAACCCTCCACAAGCTCAACAACGATCCGATTTCGAAGCTAGAGTGGAGGCGTTTATGGTCGAGCAAAATAAGGTCAATGCTACCTTGAAGGCGGGGCAAGACTCCCTTAATACCGTTGTGGCTCAAATATCGGAGCAATTGGCCTTGCTCAATCGGAACACTCAACGATTGCCGACGCAACCCGAGCAAAACCCACGGGGCAACACCGGCCACATCAATGCCGTAGTTGCCGTTACTACTATAGGCGGGAAGGATACCACCCCCGCCATGATTCCTACCGAGGAGCCAGTGGAGGAAAGTTTGGAGCCAATTGAGCCGGTAGTTGAAATTGATAAGGAGAAGGAGCCACAAGAAAAGGAGAAATCTAGAGCGGAGCAATTGAATGAGGAAAGTCACTTCATGCCACCGGTACCATTCCCCCAAAGGCTTGCTAGAGCGAAAATGGAAAAAAGGCTAGCAAAGTTTCTCGAGTATCTAAGAGGGGTTAGCCTCAACATTCCCTTCCTCGACGCCATCGTGGAAATCCCCACATATGCTAAATTCTTAAAGGACTTGATTTCGGGGAGAAAGAGGAAGGAGAAGATCATGCTAGCCGAGGAGGGCTCTTGGTTCACCAAGAGAGAGAAGGAGCCGGCCAAATTTAAAGACCCGGGGAGTTTTCGGATTCCTTGCACCTTGGGCGGCGTCCCTCTTCAAAAGGCATTGGTAGATCTAGGGGCTAGTGTGAGCCTCATGCCTCTCTCCATGTTCTTAAGGCTAAACACCGGGAAAAAGTTGAAACCTACCGACATGCGCATTCAATTAGCCGATGGGCGAATAACAAGGCCGGTAGGGATCGCCGAAGACATCCCGCTACAAGTCCCGGGGGGGGGGGGGGATATGCTTGCCATGTGACTTCGTGATCATGGACGTTAAGGAGGAGGGAGATACGTCATTGATACTTGGACGCCCGTTCCTCGCCACCGCCAGAGTCATTGTCGACGTGCGCGAAGGTACCCTAACTTTAAACGTCGGCAACATCGAGGTGGAGCTTCACATTCCTAAGGCTATGAAACACATGCCTTACCACGAGGAACTTGACTACATGGACCTCCTTGATGAGGTAATTGAGGAGGCGACCCCCCACTCGATTGGCGCTCTTTTCGATGAGGATTTCAAGGAAGGCCCGGATTTAGGCCGAGATGAGAAGATAGATGATTCCCTCGACTTCTCCGCTGAAAATGATGAAGGCGACGCTGATGTCGTAAGGATTCGAGAGCTCTGCAAGCTCTCGAAATTGAAGTCTCCGAAGAAAGCTCCGCCGGTACAGAAATCGGCGTCACCGGTAAAGCCGTTGACCGGAGCAAATGCTAGCTTGGGGGAGCCTCCCCCCAATACTATTCGAGACGGGAGACCACCGAGGGAGAACGCGTCGTAACTTCCAAATCCAAGCGTTCTCACCGGAAAGTTTGATGGGTGCATCTCATATGCACCAAACATCCCGCATTAATTGAAAATCATAGGGGGTCGAGCTCACGACCTTAAACGAGCACTTGTCGGGAGGCAACCCGACGGTTATTTCTTTATTTTTACTTTTTCTTTATTTTTGTTTTAGAAATTTTTAGTGTTTTGAGTCGTTCGCCCCAAAAATTTTGTGATAACGGGTCCTATTTTTCTTGACAGGAGAGGAGATAGGTAAATCCATAATGAGGAGGATGAACGAGGCGACGAGGAGCGCCCCAGGAAGGCGCTCGACGCTTAGGAGGAAGATGAAATCGACTGGAGGAAGAAGGACGGAGTTTAGAGCCCAAACGAAGACAAACAGCAGAAGACAAGGCTCACTCGGCCGAGTATACTAGTCACTCGACCGAGTACACAAGTTCGTCCGGCCGAGCCGCTCACGAACGAGGGAAGTCTGCTGTACCCAACTCTCTGTTTATTTTCCTGATTTCAGTATAACTGCTACTCGGCCGAGTATATATTTTCACTCGGTCGAGTAAAACGGATACGCTCCTAGGGCGAGTCTTGCCGAGTGGCTTGAGCCACTCGGCCGAATGGACTTACTCCACTCGGCCGAGGCTGGCAAGGCCACTCGGCCGAAGCGTAAGCGAGGAGGATTTTACATTGATCCCACTCGGTCGAGTGACCTAGTCACTCGGCCGAGTCGTAACTTTTATTATATAAGGGGCGAGGGGGGCACGTTTTTCGAAACACAAAAAACCCAATCGCCCGCGACCCTACGCATTCCCCTCGCCCGTTCCCCTCGCTCTCGTCCCCACTCGCCCGACCGGCCACCTCGCGCCGCCGCTCGGCCCGCCACCGCCGGCCGAGCACCCGTCGCGCCGCGCCCGAGTCGCCGGCGGCGGCCGCCGCTCCGATCCCTCCGGTATCGCCTATTTCGCCTTTTTTTCCCTCTTTTTGTGTATTTTTCGAGGATCCATGTGTTAAACGACCCCTAAACCCAAATTGATTTCTATATCTGTCTATTATACCCCTAATGCTCCATACATTTTGAATGTTACCCGCTGATATCTCCATTTCATGCGCAGGTTGTTTTTGGGAGCTTAGGGGAGCCCAGGGGAGCTTCTACGGACTGATTTGGGCTTCGCGGAGGCGCTGTCTTCGCACGCTTCCATTGCTTAGCACTCGCGGCATGTCGGGGTACACTCTTTCCTTTATTTTACACACGCCACACTTTTCACGTTTTTCGGTGCGCGCTCGGGGCCCATATGCCGCCCCAGACACGGCCGCGGTCGAGGAAAGCTTCCACCAAGCGGAAGCGGTCGGATGACGCCGGCCCCTCCCACGAGCTGGAGGACTCTCCTCCGCCTTCTCCCACACACCCCGTCCACCCAGTACAGCCCGCAGGCCCCGCACACCCCGCACAGCCTGCAGCGCCCGCACAGCCCGCACAGCCACTCCCTGCTGCTCCACAGCCACCACCTCCGGCTCCACTGATCGGGCCACTGGGGATCACGTTCCGGAACGACGCACACCGCGTCGCTTTCGAGCGTATCTCCCAGCGCTCGATCGTACCCTCCAGGTTTGCACACCTTGCCGACCTAGGACGCCTGGGGGTACTAGAGGGGATGCTCACGTTGTACGACAACGTGGGCTGGGGAGATTTCTTTCAGGTGTCGGCGGATACGTTTACCCGCCCGACACTTGAGGTGCTTAGTTCGATCGCCAGGACCGACGAGGGATGCTCGTTCCGGTTCATGGACCGGGAGTGCCAGGTCACTCTCGGCCAGTTGAGAGCCTTCTTCCCGTGGCCCGATATCCCCGGGGCCGACCGTGGTTACGCACCCACCCATATCCCCCCACCTTCCTTTGACGCCGGTGCCTTCTGGGCCCGGATTACGGGTCTCCACGCTGCCTTTGACCCTAGTAGGGCCAAGGCCTCGGCCATTGTCCATCCCTGCCTATGTATTGCTCAGCGCCTTATGGCGACGACCTTTTTGGCCAGATATGAGCCGGGCACGATGTCTACGCCAGAGCTCTACATGCTCTACGCGATGACACGGCCCAGAGCTCTATCTAAGGATGGCGATGAGCTGGTCCCTGCCGTCGTGATCGATGTCGCGGCATGGTTTTTAGACCGCATCATTGTATCGGTGGGCGCTCGCTCACCGATATGCTGCGGCGGCCTGATCACCTTGCTTGCTCTTATTACCGGCGAGGACTTCCCCGACGACCTGCGACGAGCACCGGGCCCCACTTCTCTGTCGATTGATGTTATGGCCCGGATGAAGATGCTTCGTCCGCACGGTGAGCGACACTGGGTCTGGTTGCACGGCCCTTACGGTGCCGATTACATGATTCTTCCGAGCCCTGCTCGGACTCAGATTGCACCAGCCCATGTGGACTGGCTCCCTGCGATGGATGTTCTCATCCCAGCTGCTTACGTGCTCGAGGCCGAGGAGGCCGAGCAGGCCCCCGCTGCCCACGCTGCCCCCGCAGACCCTGTTGCCCCTACCGAGCCTGCTGCCGAGCCTGTTGACCCAGTGGCCCCTCAGCCTACCCCCGATGTTTCCGCCGCTCCTGACACCTCTGTCGGTGTCGGGAGTACCTTAGCTGAGCCCGCTTCCACCACTCCCACGGCTGTCACCACCACCACCGGCCCTCTGTCTGCTGAGCCTGTTTCTTCTGCCCCACCCGAGCGCCCGCCGACCATAGTTGAGTGCGGTGAGCCCTCTTTTGCTACGGCCGTTGAGACCTCTGTCTCCGCCTCTGTCTCCACTGCTGCTGTATTTTCCGAGAGCGTCGTGGCGTCTGTCCACACTTCTGTGCCACTGACCTCTCTGGCCGCCTCGCTGCCACTTTTGCACTCTTCTTTCGCTGCTGCTGTCTCCACCTCTCACCAGCCGTGCCCCGGCCTCACACTGAGGCCATGCCCACATTCGTGAGTGCAGCCCCTTTTGTTCCCCTACCCGCTGAGCCCGTCACATACGCGACCCGAGTACGCCAGCCCCGACCTGCCCAGCCCCGACCGGTGCGTCCCTCTGCACCACCTCCCCCTGACACTGTACTTCAGAGCATTCGTGCTCTAGAGGGGGCGGTGAGTGGTCTAAAAGGTGAACTTAGGACCCTATCCTCCACCGTCTCTGCGATGGCTGGCCGCTTCGAGCTGCTCCCGCAGATTCACTACTGTCTTACCCAGGTCCTGGAGCGTCTTCCCCGCATACCCGTACCCACCCAGCAGGTTCCTACCCCCGCTTCCACACACTCTCAGCCTGCTACCACTTCCACACCCACCCCCTCTCAGCAGCCTGTCCAGCCACCGCCACCACCTCCGCCTCAGGACGGAGACGGTGCAGCACCACCTTCTTAGGCACCCTTGATGCCATCGATTCTTTTTGCCGTTGTGCTGCCCGTCTCTGCTGGGTCCTGATGCATTTTTTTTCCACCCCCCTCCCCTCACTACTTTTGGGATTCTCATTTTGACCGTATCTTTATATATCTTTTCTGGGAGAGAGGGAGAGTTTTTGGTGCCACTTATATATCTGTATCACTCCTTGCTTTGCATGCATCATGTCCGCATCATATTTTTCATTTCTTTATTTTTCTTTTGACTTTTTCCCTCATGCATGCATCCTCACTTGCCCCTCACATTTCTTGTCTCTCGGTGTGCCACACTTTGCACATTGAGGACACTGTGCCATTTAGCTTGGGGGAGTGAGTTCTCACGCTCTTTTTCGACTTGCCACCTTTATTTTTAGTTTTTCACACCATTTTTCGCTTTTGCACTCATTTTCATCATTTTTCTTTCATTTTACCATGCATCACGTTTTTCTTATTTTTCTGTGTGCCGCATTGTAGATAGTTCTATTTTCCCTTTATCTTTATTTCTTTTTCATCTCATGCTAGAGATGACTTTTCTACGATGATGATGACGTGGGATTTAGCTTACTCTATATGCATGCTATATTTGTCATGTCTTAGATTTTATTTTTGATATCATATGCTATGACTTGCCTTGCATCTGGAGATAGTTACCCACACTTTTGCCACATGAAAATGGATGAAATTTTATTATTAGCTTAGTCTGAATATTCATATGTATGTTATCACAGAAAACACACCAAGATTCACGCATTGAATGCCTATATCTGGAGTACTGATTTCTTTTCCTATATCACTTCTATATGCATGAATTGTACACTTCACTTCAGGATGATTGAATGATGTTAGCTATGATAAATCTGGATTAGTTAGTTTTTTTTGTGATCGAAACTGAGTAGATTAGATTACCCTGCTGAAGTTGTCGTGCACGTCTTATAGAGTGAACCGAGAGATATATTCATTTCGTTCTCCACAAATCTTGAACATCATTTCTCTACTTTTAAAATCATTGGTGAATCTCCCCTTAGCGATTCTATTATATGGCATTTCCCCCGCTATTCATTCCTAGCTCCAAATTGCTTATTCTCTGAAAATAAAAAAAAAGGGAGAAAAGAGAAAATATTCTTGTATATCATTATCTCTCCTTGAGTTGGGATCGTTTGTGTATATATGCTATATCGAAAAAAAACAACAAAAGAAAAAAAAAGGAAAGAGGAAAAATCCTCAATAAAAGATCCCATCTCACTTCCTTTCTTTCTTCTTTCTTTGCTTTGCTTTTGGAGCTATATAAAAATGGGGATGTGTATATTTTTTTATGCCACCATGCTTATAGATAAGCTTGGGGGAGGGAATCCATTGATGTGTGAGAGAGTGACTACTTGACGTTGCACGACAACCTAGGCTAAGTAATATACTATACTAGGTGAGATTATTTCTAGCTTTACGAAATCCAGGAATCTAAGCCTAGCATTCATGTCATGAAATCCATACTTTTCTATTCTCTCTATTCTATTGTGTGATACTCTTATACTCCTCATAGAAAGCATTCAATTGAAAAGTGTGTGATCTGCGATTTGTATACCGCTTTAAATGATTCAGACGATGTTAATTCTAAAATTATTCCGTTTTTCATGATTATATCGTTGTTCGTGGGTTTTCTATTTCTATTTGCACTATTATACTATGATATCAAAATAAAACTCTTTGACATGTATTTTTCATTCGGTGCATGCTATATGAGTAAGCGGAACCCACGTCCTGAGAAAATGATCTAGCAGCTTACCTCTTCGCTTCTTTCTTTCTACTTTATTTTTATTTCTATTTCGTTTTTCATTCTTCTCCGTTTTTCATTTTTCATCGTTTTTCGCCGTTTTCGTTTTCCGAATCCACCGGGTTCGCCTTTTACTTATCTTCCTCGAGGACGAGTAAGAGGTAAGCTTGGGGGATTTTGATCACTCCTTATTTTACACTTTTTTCCCACATGTTTGCATGCCATTTAGATCGCCCAAATCACGTTTTTCATGATATATCGACGATATTGCGATGCTTTTCACGATTTGTTGTTTTTGTCGCATTTCAGGTGATTTGGCGCGATTTGGAGTGATCTCGAGATGCGCTTACTCTAGACGGTCACCGACGACCTCCCCAAGGGGTATTTTGCTGTTGGAGCTTGGGAACCGGTTTCTTAATCGAATCCTACGATGTCTAATAACCATTTTTATTAGGGTTTCACAATATCAATGTGGGTTATGAAAATATTAAAGGATCGGACACTACCGTATAGAAGCGGAAGATCGATGCCGAGCAAACACAGCAACGGATGAACGATCTGGGAACCACGGCTCAGATCTGGAGCGATGGGGAAAACCTGGAGAAAAATGGATTAAAGGGGGTTTTGAAGAGGAGATTGAAGCTTGGCTAATGGAGGTGAGATGGAGCTTGGGATGGTGGAGATAGGCTTGAGATGAAGGGGGAAGGGTTTGGGGAAGATGGAGAAGGATTTGGGGAAGACAATGGCTCAGGAGAAAAGAAAGAAAGTGAAAGTGATTGGGTCTATTTATAGGAAGAATCCGGCGGCTGCTTAGAAATTAGGGTTTCGACACTGATTAGTCGGTCAAAGAGCAACCACTGACCGACTAGTTTGGGAACTAGTCGGTCGGTTGACCAACGCAGACCAACTAAGTGTAAACAGTAACTCCTGACGAAAAATAGGATTTAGATTTAGTCGGTCAAAGAACAACTACTGACCGACTAGTTTCTTATCTAGTCGGTCGACGAACGTTCTTAGACCGACTAAGAATGAATAGTACTTGGTATCAAAAATGATCATAGAGCTAGTCGGTCCATGAAGGTTTACCGACCGACTAAATCGTCATCTAGTCGGTCGGTTCCCCTTCTTGTACCGGCTAACGTGCACTGAAAGTGCCGAATTGGAGCGTGAAGCTTCGGGAAGATTCCTACGGCTTCTAAGATCAACCTACCTCTAAGATATGAGCGATATGAAGCTCGTCATGAGTGACTTGCTCCAAGCTCAACGATCTAAGGAAGAAGCTAGGAAATCTCAACGAAACGAACGAAAGTGAAAGCTACGGAGATGGAAATCACACGCAAGGAGAAAATCCACTAAGACATATATATATATATCGATGACACTAATATAGAAAAACCAGTCGTTACATCCTACCCACCTTAGAATAAAGTCCGTCCTCGGACTTTCTAACATATCTAGTCGCTCTAGTAACTACCCCAATCATATCACATTCAATCAGGTATAGTTATTACAAGTGCTTATATTCGCACTAGGTAATCAAACATTAACACTACCAACATGTATATATATATATATATATATATATATATATATATATATATATATATTCACGCACATCATACACTTATTCCTATCATAGTCAGTCAAAAGCATACACGTATTTCCATCATACACACATATACACATACATCCCTTATATAGCTATTACTTATATAGCACCAAACATTAGTCCATATACTCACAACCAATTAAATAGTTCACACTAGTAAATACCATCGTAACACTCTACGTTATGTAGCTACCTATGAACAAGGCAATAAGAAGACACTACTCCCTATATCTCCTAGTATACATCCAATACCAAACACGTCAACACACGTAATCACACCACCCCATCTAAACTCAAATTATTATCTTTAATATACTTCCACCATCATTATAATTTCACAATTTATAGCCATTCCAATACATGCAAATATTTCACTATAACTTCACATCACATCCGGCCCTATAATAATACCCACGACACGCCACACATATTATAGTCACCAAAACTTATAACTAAGCACTTACTTACCCGTGCATGGTGCACACACACACACGCTAATATTTCATTCATATATACCAATATATACTCAGCCCATAAACACACTTAGTTTTAGTTAGTACATATATATATATATATATATATATATATATATATATATATATATATATATATATATATATATATATATATATATATATATTCACGCAGGCAAGCCCCCTAATAAATAACTATACCACAAGGCCAACACCTATAACTATATACTGGTTTAGTGACCCACAATCATGTGCGTAACACAACCGGACACAAACAATCCAAACATTATACATACATCATCCATTACTATACACCAATCACATACAAATACACCAACATACATAGAGTATACCCACTCAAGCTTGAGTGAGACTCAAAATCATAGCAGAATAATTCCATATACATAACACAGCATCCATACATATACCAATACTATCTAATGCATACCCGTCTACCAACATAACCATATACATATCAAAATGTCAAACACCCTTAATGTCTAATCAGGTAATATCACATATTTCAATCACTTCATATACCATGATATTATTACAAACATCAGCACACCTATAATTACAATACTCTCCCTAATAAATGCTGTCATCGTATGGTCACATACATGTATCATATATTCATACCATATCCATCCATCTATAATTGGCACATCAATACACTTACTTCATCCATTAGTTAAGATATGCTGTAGTCGGGTATACCTCATGGTATACACGCATACGACATCTCATAAAAACAAGTAATACCAATCAAACAATTATAATCCTACTATCATATGTATATCACACTTATACTCATGCAGCTAATACATAACTACCTACACACAACATACCAATACCAACCACAAACAACTTCATATGCATCATGGAATTTAATACACTATGACGACACATCATATTACACTAATGGGGCCCACCAAACTATATTAAGGTTGACACGGGCGACAACAAGCTCTATTGGCTAGACAAAAGGAAAGAAACTGAAATCAAAAGCGTAACGAATAGAAGGATCGAAAAGCATGAGAACGGTCGTGTAATGATGTAATGATGCTCCATTAGGATACCTGGAAAACAGTGTGTAAAAGATATACGTTAAAATGAAGAGTACGAAACCGGTCGATAAAATGAGTTGTTCGAAATAAGTTTGAGTCGAATATATATAATAAAAGGAAATGGTTTATTTAGCTTATATAAAGCTATCACGAGTAAAAGTAAATCATTTACACGAACATATAGGGCGTATGTTAGAAAATGTTATGCGGCAGTAGTTTAAAAATTTTGGGAAAAAGTTTCGAGGTTCAAGGAATGAAATCAGATCAAATATAGTGTAGAGGGTTTATGCTCATGCCAAATGTTTTTCCAAGTCTTAAAACTGAAGAGAAATTCCAACAAACCGTATTGAAAGTACTTTTTAGAGAATCCGGGTTTGCCAGCAGAAACTGATTTATACAAGGGTCTAAACACACGAGCACAACGAACATAGTACTGATATATAAAAATAATTGTAGTTCTATTCTAGAAATCATTTCTAGAAATATGTATGATGAATGGAAAGGTAGTAACATCTTAGTAGTATGGAAGTAAGTGGGAGGATATATATATATATATATATATATATATATATATATATATATATATATATATATATATATAGAATTATTAAATTGGTAATAAAGCTTTAAAACAGAATTATGGAGGGTCTAGATCAGGAAATGGTTTCGAAAAGTAATTTTACGAAAATCTGAACTAGGGAAAACGTTGAGCATAAAATCGACTTGCTGAAAGCTGAAGTCCCATGTGACTTGAAAGGTATATAAGAAGCAAACACGATGCGGTATTCGAATAAGTTTTAATGGCATAAGTAAGAAAAGAAAATTATAATTCAGGTTAGGAAAACAGAAGTACGGTTCAGAATAAAATTGGTATATGAAAAGGGGCAAGACATTTATATCGATATGAAAATATAGGCTGGAAAATATTTTAAACTAATAATCAAAAATCTCGACAAAAGTTTCAATGTTTAGAAAAGAACAAATAAATTTAAGTCGCGAAAGAGTATGAAATCTAATATATATATTAAAAGTTTTCGAACAAATTTAAACTTAGCGAAAGAGGAACATCGAAAATACTTTTAGGGGAAACAAGGATTTGCCACAAGAACGGGTTGGTATAAAGACTTTGAAGTATGGGTACGACAACTTAGAATTAGTATATATTCATAAATTAATTGGAGTTCTATTTATCTTGAAAGAAGTACTTTAAAGTACGTATGATAAATAGCTAAAATGAATTTCACAATATTAGGAAAGGTGGTATATCGAATTATCGAAATAGTACTAAAGTTTAAAATCAAGTGCGGACGATATATGTTAGAAAAATAGTTACAAGATATTAATTTAAAATTACGACCAAATAGTCTTCAAAATCTAAGAATGACTTTTAGCTCAAACGGAAGTAATGGAAATATACTGAAAGAAGGTTTAAAACAAAATTTAAATCGAGTGGAAACTTTTAATAAGGCAAATTTGAAAACGACTTTGGAAGAATCAAGATTTGCAACGGGAAAGATTTGAAAGGTCAACGATAATAGTAAGGAGGGGATCATGTGAATCAAGGGCAATGAATGTGGTTGTGTGAGGCATGCACCTAAATTACGATTCAAGAAAACTACGACGAAAACCTACAGTCAGTAACACCGAAGTGTAGTGACCAGGAAAAGATTGAATCAGAGGGTCCTAATCATCGGTTGACTAAAGGTCAAGGGAAATTTAACACTAAGGCTTCCTAGTGGCTAGAGTATATTAGAGGCCTCAGGGAAGGTTCTAAGAGAATCGAGATCATGTTCTGTTGGGCCCGAAATCGATGAACCCAAGCGAACAGCTAAAGAAATCCTAGGAATCTATCATGGTCAGAGCTAGACAGGAACCACTAAGGTAACTCTTAAGACTATCATATTAATCACTAGCATGGAGTATAACAAACAATCAGAGGCCTCTAACTAGAAAGCAAAAACTTCTAACTAAGTCTCACTACAGTCCTGACCTCATGGATTTCCTATCAAGCTGGGACAGGTGCTCTAACACGTCTACTAGCCACCTAAGACATAGGAACGCTAAAAACCTAGGCTCCGGGCTTATAATTTAGATGTTCTAATTTATTTAATGGACATTCTATAATTATTATCGTTGTTCTGATAGTTCGCATTTGCAAATGGACCTGCATGGGCCACCAATAAAACCTGTCACGCGCCGCTTCCCAAAAATGTTGAGGCGAGACGTGAGAAGGTCCGCTCAGACTTGAAGCTGCAAGGCTCCAAGCCCGATAAGCGTCAATCAACAATAATCTGGCAGGTCCTTGCAACGCAATACGAAAAAACGATAAGAATAATGAAGTGAGACAATAAGCAATTTATTCAATCTCAGAATATCCATAAAATAAATTACAATATCACAGAAAAGCCACCAGGCTCAAAAGGAAAAGCTAAGGCCCAAACATGGCCAATAAGGTACAACATACAAGCAAGGGTGCCACGCACCAACAACTAACAGCAAACCTAAACAAGGAATAGAACACAAGCGACCTCTAAGACTGGTCACCAATGACCACAAACTCATCCTCGGTAACCATTGGCTCAGCGCCAGCAAACACTACGTCCTCAGCGACAAACTCAGGCTCGGGATCTAACATGTGTCACCCAAAAGAGAAAAGGGGCACATGTCAGCAAGTCGAAAGACTTGTGCAAGGAAACTGAAAGAAAGGTAATCTAACAACCTAGCAGTTATAGTATGGTGCATGGCATGGCAAGTATCGTATGGAAGTAACAAGTAAAGTACAATTAGCAGGCAACAAGTGGTAGGTGTGACATGTATTGTCAAGTAACAAGTACAAGGGATCACCCACACACGTGTGAGTGCCCTATTGCCCGCAGGCTATGTTCAAGTACAAGGGATCACTCACACACAGGTGAGTGCCCTATTGCCCGCAGGCTATGTTCAAGGGATCACTCACACACAGGTGAGTGCTCTATTGCCCGCAGGCTGTGTTGAGCTCATTTTCTGGACCACGAGCCAGAATCGTATTTGGCCTAGGGTTGTGCTCGCAAAACGGGTGCCTAGCCGGAACAAGTAGCACTAGTATGTAGCGATGCTACGCAATCACGATGAGTGTTCAAGCATGCAATGACATGAGCAGATATTCGCGTACCGTTAATTGAATTTAAACATGACATGCAAAATGCAATGACATGAACAGATATTCGCTTACCGTTAATTTAAATTAAACATGGCAGTTAAAGATGCATGGATGCCATGAACAGTTAATACGCGTACCGTTAAGTGAAATTAAACGTGACATACAAGCATGAGGAAGGTGAGGACCAAGCTTCGTTGTCAAGCTAGGTCAATGGCGTCCAGATGGCTATCCTTTCACCGTCTAGTCTCTTTTACGCTAAAGCAAGGAAATGGCCTAAGACATGGCCCAAATCAAGAGATGCAAGTTTCACTTGCCTGATACCGACGAGGACGGTCGACAAGCACGTCACACAAATGTTATCTATGGTGAATGGACCACTGCTATAGAGAAACAACATTAGAAAAGATATCTAGAACCGGTTTCTTAATCGAATCCTACGATGTCTAATAACCATTTTTATTAGGGTTTCACAATATCAATGTGGGTTATGAAAACATTAAAAGATCGGACACTACAGTATAGAAGCGGAAGATCGATGCCGAGCAAACACGGAAACGGATGAACGATCTGGGAACCACGGCTCAGATCTGGAGCGATGGGGAAAACCGGGAGAAAAATGGATTAAAGGGGGTTTTGAAGAGGAGATTGAAGCTTGGCCAATGGAGGTGAGATGGAGCTTGGGATGGTGGGATAGGCTTGAGATAAAGGAGGAAGGGTTTGGGGAAGATGGAGAAGGATTTGGGGAAGACAATGGCTCAGGAGAAAAGAAAGAAAGTGAAAGTGATCGGGTCTATTTATAGGAAGAATCCGGCGGCTGCTCAGAAATTAGGGTTTCGACACTGATTAGTCGGTCAAAGAGCAACCACTGACCGACTAGTTTGGGAACTAGTCGGTCGGTTGACCAACGCAGACCGACAAATGTAAACAGTAACTCCTGACGAAAAATAGGATTTAGATTTAGTCGGTCAAAGAACAACTACTGACCGACTAGTTTCTCATCTAGTCGGTCGACGAACATTCTTAGACCGACTAAGAATGAATAGTACTTGGTATCAAAAATGATCATAGAGCTAGTCAGTCCATGAAGGTTTGCTGACCGACTAAATCGTCATCTAGTCGGTCGATTCCCCTTCTTGTACCGGCTAACGTGCACTGAAAGTACCGAATTGGAGCGCGAAGCTTCGGGAAGATTCCTACGGCTTCTAAGATCAACCTACCTCTAAGATATGAGCGATATGAAGCTCGTCATGAGTGACTTACTCCAAGCTCAACGATCTAAGGAAGAAGCTAGGAAATCACAATGAAACGAACGAAAGTGAAAGCTATGGAGACGGAAATCACATGCAAGGAGAAAATCCACCAAGACATATATATATATATATATATATATATATATATATATATATATATATATATATATATATATATATATATATATATATATATATCGATAACACTAATATAGAAAAACCAGTCGTTACACTTCTTTCTTGTTCAGCAGCTATTTTAAGGCGACGTGATTCGTGTGAATTATGACTTTTGACCCCAGGAGATACCGCCGGAATTTCTCAATAGAGTATACCACCGCTAGCAACTCCTTTTCAGTGGTGGTGTAGTTTCTCTGGGCCTCATCCAGTGTTTTTGCAAGCATAGTAGATGGCGTGCAGTTTCCCATCCTTTCTCTGGCCCAACACATCCCCCACTACCTGATCACTCGCGTCACACATCAGCTCAAATGGCAAGTTCCAATCTGGTGGCTGAATAACGGGAGCAGAGATAAGGGCCTCTTTTAATCTGTCAAAAGCTCCAAAACACGCGTCAGAAAAAACAAATGGCATGTCCTTTGCAAGTAATTTCGTGAGGGTGTGTGCAATTTTAGAAAAATATTTAATAAAACGAAGATAGAACCCAGCATGCCCAAGAAAACCACAGATTCCCTTAAGATTGGTCGGCGGGGAAGTTCCTTGATAACTTCGATTTTAGCCTTATCGACTTGTATCCCCTTGGAGGAAATTACATGCCCTAAGATAACTCCCTCGGTTACCATAAAATGGCACTTTTCCCAGTTCAGAGTGAGGTTGTTCTCATGTCATCACTCCAGTACTTTGACCAGATTTCCAAGGCAAGAATCGAACTCAGTGCCATACACCGAGAAGTCATCCATGAAGACCTCCATAATATCTTCGATAAAATCTGAGAAGATAGAGGTCATGCATCTTTGGAAGGTCGCGGGTGCATTACATAAGCCGAAAGGCATCCTTCGGTATGCGAAGGTGCCATACGGGCATGTGAAAGCCGTCTTCTCTAGGTCCTCCTTGTGTAACGGGATTTGGAAAAAACCCCAAGTATCCGTCAAGATAACAAAAATAGGTATGCTTGGCAAGACGCTCAAACATCTGGTCGATGAATAGAAGGGGAAGTGGTCCTTTCGGGTGGCCTTGTTAAGTTTTCTAAAGTCTATACACATCCACCAGCCTGTGACGGTCCTAGATATTAATTCATTTTTTTCATTTCTTATGGTAATGCCTCCCTTTTTAGGCATGACTTGCACAGGACTGACCCACTTGCTATCAAAGATGGGGTAGATACTGTCGGCTTCGAGAAGTTTCAGGACTTCCTTCTTAACAACCTCTTTCATGTTAGTGTTTAAGCTCTTTGATGTTCTATGGAGGTTGCGTTGCTATCTTCGAGGTGGATCATATGCTCACAGAGCCCAGGGCTAATACCTTTCAGGTTGGTGATAGTATATCATATAACATCTCTATGCTCCTTGAGGACCTTTAGAAGATCCCCGAGTTGAGGTTCAGTGAGGAAAGCAATGACTATAATGGGATACGTGCGATTATCGCCCAGAAATGCATATTTAAGGTTGGCAGGAAGGGGTTTAAGTTCTACCTTAGGGGGTGTTGTACCCCCTGCCGTGCTCGGTTGCGACTGGAATGCATCTTCTTCAGGTGCCGGTTCGTCTGGAACAAAGCCATCTGACGTCATGTCATAGCTTGAGTCTGAGCTGGACGATGAGTGTGTCTCATAAAAGATATCATCAGGTTCCGCTTCCTGGCCTTCCAGTTCTCAGGATCCCCCACGGCTTGCTTATCAACAAGGGAGGTGTCGTCGTCTGACCACGCACTTCCTTGGAAATTATCTTGAAGCCCGTTAGTTACCATGGTCGAATCATCTTCTTGGAAGTCGACGGTCTCTTTGTGACTTGTATATCCGGGGTTTATTCACCCCTCTGAGACGTGTCGTGCGATTATCTCTTCGAATGGGACATCAGAGGGGAAGAAGTACGTTCCATGAGCATCAATTCGTATGTGGATTCCTTCTGGTACGTTGTTGGCATCAGCGTAATATTCCCTCATGAACTCTGAGAGGTGTTGTGCGAATGGATCTGCTGACGAGATGAATACTAGCCCTGTGCACATGGCAAGATTCACAATGTTATCCAAAGCAGTTAGGAGGGATACCTCGTTTGGTGTTTCGCATGAGTTGGCCTGTGGGACATCCCTGATGTAGATAAGAGTGTGTCCCCTTCGACGCTAATGTATACATCGTCCTTGAGAGCACCTGAGTGGACTTGTTTCGCGATGTAGTTCAGGACATCAAATTCGGCTTCGTGAATGACTTTGACGACCAAATAGCCGGCGGATCTCACACAGTTCAACATCCTGTCTAAGGCATATTGAGGATGCTCCCTCCAATATGGGTCCTGTGCAAGGAAGACTCGCCGGCACATTGGAGTCCTCTGAATATAAGACGTCGAACTAGGGTAATCTGAGGGATGTTAGCACGTAGAGAAGAAGCACTCAAGAAAATCATGGAACTCGTTATTAAAAAAGAGAAAAGAGCGTAATAAGAGAACAAAAGGAAAAAAAATAAAAAGAGGTGATGGGGTGTTAAGTGTGGATGAAACAACCACTCTCCAACCAAAAGCTAAAGCAAACCGTTGCCTCCCCGGCAACGACACCAAAAACTGGTTCGCTCCCTATGTTTGCACCACAGGGGCATGAATCACCGCAAGTGCACGGTGCGCTATAGTATAGAAAGATTGTCAAACTCAGGGAGGCGATCGTTTAACACTTAGCTTTGTATATAAGGAGGAGAATACGTGGTCGGGGGTTGTCACGAGTGATTGATTGGTTGATTGTGGAAATCGAGAGTTAACTAGAAATTAAACGTCTAAGGCTTCGGGATTCCCCGCTAGGCTCTTCTGTCACGGATGCCATGTCAAATGGCCCTACGTCGGACGATGGATTAGGGTAGGAGTGTCACATCCGTAGATGAGAACGAGTACTTAACTTTAGGTGTTCCTACTCGTCTTACGCATCCCTATGCGAAACCATGCTCTCGCAATCGGCTTCATACGGGAATGCGTGCATTAAGCTTGACACTTGGTCCCGCCTCGCAGATCCGCATCCACTCTCGTGATCTACGGAGTGCGGCGCTATCCTGTGGTTGGTTCTAGCAATCGGCGTGCTCTCGCAGTCACCGACTAGCGGATTGGGGATTAGCGGTCGCCCAGCTCTCACGTCACTCTCGTAATCACGAGTCCCGGAGAACGGCCGCTAAGCCTAAATCAGATTCGTGGGGATTCTCCCCAGGATACGGAGCCGCCTTCGCGGTACCCCGATCCTAAGGCCAATCCCCCAAAACCCTTGTTCAAACCTCCATAGGGCAACCCTAGATTGATCCAACGGGGGTCTAACCTAACATCCGATCCCTAGGATATTAGGGATCGTCCATAAGCCCTATATATACACTACTCTATCATGGCAAAAGCTCTAAATATGATAGCAATAGATATAGGCATATCTAACCGATCAAATTGCATGAAATTAATTTCAATAGAGATAGCAAGAGAAATAAGAGCAATGGTAAAGATATCAAGGAAATCCAACCACAAACAAAGAATTCGATTGCAAAAGACCAAAAGAGAGCTCCCAAATAGCTCTAAGGGTTTTGCTACAGAAAATTAAAGCTTAACCTATTCTAAAAATGTGTTACTATTTATACAAATCGGTTTGGATTCGGATTTTAAAAGAAAACCAACCCGAAACCCATTAATTCAAGTCAAATAGGAGTCTGCCGACCTACCGCTCGGCCGAGCGCAGTGCTCGCTCGGCCAAGCGATGCCTTGTGTAGTTTTCCGCTTGGTGCTCGAGAAGGGGCTGCTCGGGTGAGCGAGTTGAGTCGCTCGCCCGAGCGTCATATCGCTCGGTCGAGCGAATTAAGCTCCAAAAATTTCATAGTCCAAGTCTTGCATTTATTGGGCTTCTCTGACGACTAGCTCAGGCGAGCAGGCTGGTCGCTCGGTCGAGCGCGACGAAGGACTTGGCTACTCTTTGGCATGTCACAGCTCGGTCGAGTGATCTGGCATGAATCCCCAAGTTTCTCCTTCTCTCTCCAGTCTCCTCTTCTCTTCTCCTCTATTATTCTACTCCTCTCCCTCACTTCTTTGGCCTCCATGGTTCGTCGTGGTAAGGCGAAGCAAGCTTTGGCGTCGATGTTGTGCCCAGAACCCCATATTGCTCCGAATTGTCCCGAATTCCCTGAAAACACATAAATATCGAAAGGATCAAGAATATCGAGAAACACGCGATATACTACGAAAATATAGATTCGGGCGATCGAAACGACATGGGAATGCATTGTAAAAACATGGAAAATATAGACACAACATCTGCCTTGCTGATTTGGATGATTCACTGGTTCAAAATCCAAGATGCTTAGAGCCTCGGATCTTCGACACGTGTTTCATCATGCCGATGTCGTCTTGTCGATATAAGACAGTTCCAGTGCGGGAATTTGAAGATATCGTCTTCATCATTCCTGATTTATCTTCCCCCTTTGAAAAATGGCTTCATCCTCTATTCCCGTTTCTGAGAGGAGTTTGGTTACCATCATGTAGAAGAACAAAAGGGGGGCTATGAAGCCTGGTCTGATCAACAATCTGAGATCCAAAGTTGGAGCCGATCAGATCCCTGAATTTCAGAGAAATTATGTCTGCCTTGACTATCAGATCCGGGTGCCGGGGAGGGACACGAGGGTTCATTGTTCTGGCGACCGAGAAGTTGGGGTTTACGTCAAATCCTTCCAACGAGGGCTTCGATTTCCCATGCATCCTTTTATGCACTACTTTCTGAGCACCATGAACCTTTCTCTCTGCCAGCTGATGCCAAACGTCATAGGTGCATTGGTGAGCTTTATTACACTATGCGTGATGAAGAGAATAGAACTGTCGCTAGTATTGTTCAATTACTTCTTCTCGATTCCTCCTCTCAAGACTCCAGGCTTGTACAGATAATGGCCCGTCGAGGCAGGATGCTATTTTGTGATCTCCCTTCCTCCAATTCCAAATGGAAAGAGGAGTTCGTGTTTGTGGTATTTCAAGGAGAGGCGAGCTTCTGCACCGGATGGGGTGTCCCTGACTTAGGCCCTGCCGAGGACAAGCCTTTGTCTGGAGCGGAGAAGGAAACCACCGACGCATTGATGAGTCTGCTAGAGAATGTGATGAAGACGAAGTGGTTGTGGTCCGACTTGGTGTTGCGCCAGACCGTATGGACGAAAGGTCGATTCGATCGTGCCCATCAACTGTTCGATCTTCGTTCTCTGACTCCACATGTTTTTCTTCTCCAAGCATGATCGGTTTAGAGTACCAGGTGAACCTTGCGCTGAGGGAAGGAGTCGAGGCTTCTATCAGATAGGCTGAGGAGAGCATGTTATCTCCTCGGGTGCCATCTATAGGGGAAATGACAGCTCGATCATCGAAGGAACGACCCATTGTCACTGAGAGGGCTACTCAGCTAGCCGTCTCCAGCAGAAGAAAAAGGAGAAGCCCCCACCGAATTTGAGATGGTTACAGTTGAGGGAAGTAAGAGAAGGCGGCGGCTTCACCTTAGTGACTCGGAGCCATCTGGGTCGATTGAAGTCGTGGAGCAGATTCCTCAGCAAGAGCAGGGAACTCTTCTAGAGGGAGATTCGGGCGAGACCCGGGCCCCTACAGAGCTCCTTCTGCATGACGAATCCTGGCCTTGGGGAGGCTTGTTTCCTCCAGTGCCTCTGTCTGAGGATATTTCCGACGAATTCCGACCGATTTTGCTGGAGAGTCTATCGCCTCAGGCTCAATTTGATTGTCACGCGAGGAACTCATTCAAATGGAGTTTCCAATGAAGAGAGATGATTCCGCTCTTCTGGAGTGCGGGACCGCCTCTCAAATCACTGAAAATACGACCCTCCCGCAGGATAGGGCCGTTGAGAAGAGGGTCGATTATGAGAGGCTCGCATCGATGGCTGTCCACGTGAATGTTCAGGTAACTACTATGCCCGCTTCCATTGTTGGTGATGTAAGCATGGATGCTGACCATCGTGCCTTGTATGCAAGCTCTCGTGGCCATGGCTGCGTTGCATCGATGCGCACCGGTGGTGGCTAATCATGAAGTCACCTTGGGGGCCGTTAAGAAGTTCGTAGAGAAGTCTCAGACTGAGTTAGATAGAATAGGGCTTCTGTGCAAATTGAGACTAAACCACATTCAACATCTCGAGCATAAGTTACGCGAGTCTCGTAGGAAGGAAGCTGATCAAGCCGCCTTGAGGGAGCGAGCGGAGAAAGCTCTGTTGGAGGAGAGAGTCAGTGCCGAGGTCATAGCAGAGAGGGCAGTCCAGGGATTCAAGGATTCATTGCCCGATTTCGACAATCTGTACACGAAAGGCTAAGGACGATGTTGATTGGAAGTAAAGGACCGATTCCCTGGCATCGTCGCTGAGATCGACCGGATCCCTGTGCTGTTCTAGGATATCGGTGATGATGATCTAAGCCAGGGTGCAGGGGAGGTCGCTCCTACTGACGAAGTCGTCACCACGACGGGTGACGATGTATGCTTTGGGACTTCGGGAGACCAAGAGCATGCGACCGCGCTTGGTGGAGATCAAGGGCCTAGCCAGTCGTAAAATCTTGACGCTCCTCTTACCCTGCAATAATTTTCAAATGAATATGGGGGTAATTGAGATGTAAACGAAAACAATTTTGCAGTATAAGCTCCAGAAAAATAGGCTCGTATCTCTTTGTTTGTCGTTGAATCTCTTTGTTTGTCGTCGCTCATACCATATGGTCGTAATGCCAGATGGCCCCTTTCGACGGGTTAGACCCTTGTCCAGGATGATTGGGGTTAAGTCGTTGAACCATGTTAGAAATAGACCACTTCGTTCAATGGCAAGGGAGCGATTCCCTCGACTCACGACCGACGACACGAGAGAGTTGTTCAGTGACGAAGGGGTGGCCCCTTCGACTCACGTCTGATGTCACGAGGGGGTTGTTCAGTGGCAAAGAGTGGGCCCTTCGACTTACGGGTGACATCACAGTAGGTTCGTTCAGTGGCGAAGGAGTGGCCCCTTCGACTCACGGCTGACGAAACGAGGGGGTCATTCAGTGACGAAGGAGTGGCCCCTTGGACTCACGGCTGACGATGCAAGGGAGTCATTCAATGGCGAAGGGGTGGCCCTTGGACTTAAGGCTGACGATGCAGTAGGGTCGTTCAGTGGCGAAGGGGTGGCCCCTTCGACTCACTGCTGACGACGCACGGGGGTCGTTCAGTAGCGAAGAGGTGGCCCTTCGACTTACGATTGACGACACAGTAGGGCCATTCAGTGGCGAAGGGTGGCCCCTTCGACTTATGGTTGACGACGCGAGGGGGTCGTTCAGTGTCAAAGGGGTGGCCCTTCGACTTACGGCTGATAACGTGATAAGGTCGTTCAGTTGTGAAGGAGTGGCCCCTTCGACTTACGGCTGATGACGCGAGGGTGTTGTTTAATGGCAAAGGGGTGGCCCCTTCGACTTACGGCTGACGACGCGAGGGGGTTGTTCAGTAGCGAAGGGGTGGCCCCTCGACTTACGGCTAACAACGTAGTAGGGTTGTTCAGTGGCGAAGGGGTGGCCCTTCGACTAATGGCTGACGACGCGAGGGGGTCGTTTAGTGGAGAAGGTTTGGCCCTTGGACTTACGGCTGACGACGCAAGGGGGTCGCTAAGTGGCGAAGGGGTTGCCCATTCGACTTACGGCTGACGACGCGAGGGGGTCGTTCAGTAGAGAAGGAATGGCCCTTCGACTTACGGATGACAACGTGATAGGGTCGTTCAGTGGCGAAGGGGTGGCCCCCTCGACTTACGGCTGACGACGTGAGGGGGTCATTCAGTGGCGAAGGGGTGGCCCCCTCGACTTACGGCTGACGACGCGAGGGGGTTATTCAGCGGCGAAGGGGTGGCCATTTCGACTTACTGTTGACGACGCGAGGGGGTGGATGTGTCCATATTTTCTATGTTTTTATCGTTTCATTTCCTATCATTTTCGCCGTCTAAAGTTCACATTTATATATATTATCGCTTGTTTAATGATATATTTGAGTTTTGTATAGAATTGTGGATATTTAGGATCTTGGGAGCGAATCGGAGCAATTATAGGACATGGACACATCCGTGCTACCCGGAGCATCATTGGCGAGGTTCGATAGGTGTTCGACGAGGTGAAGAAGGAGATTGGAGGAAAGGAGGAGAAGAGAAGGAGAAAAGAAGCTCAAGGGAATATAGCCTATTTTTCCCAGGCAGCTCGGCCGAGCTGCTCAGCACTCGACCGAGCTGACACTAAGAAGACTTCAGAACGGATACGTACCACTCGACCGATTCAAGCAGCTACTCGGTCGGACCAACTCGGCCAACACAAATATTTCCAACACTTAGCCATGATTTGAGACCCCACCACTCGATCGAGTTGATCAGCTGCTCGACCAAGCAGAGCGACTACTCGACTGAGCTTGAACTAAACAGTACAATGATTTTGAAGACTTTTCAAGCCTACTGTAACTCGACCGAGTGGAGTGCCACTCGACCAAGCGGAGCGCTACTCGACCCAGTAGTGCATATCAGCCCTAATCTGAAGAAGCCCTAAGCGGAGCCGAATATCTCACTCGACCGAGCGGCGCCGCTACTCGACCGAGTAAGGCGCCGCTACTCGACTTAAAGTGGGCCCAAGAAGCCCTATTTTCCAGATTTTTTGTGGGGTCCACCCCCTTTATATAAGCATAATTTTTACCCTAGATTAGAGGAGAGGCTTATTTTCCCTTAGTTTTAGTTTTAGTTTGAGTTTTCTTAGAGAGTTTTGAGAGCCATCGTTATTGTTGAAGACAAAGTTTGGATTTTTATTAATTCTTTTGCTTGGAATATTGGAATCTAAATTCTCTGCGCTTGATTATCGATCTTCGACGTTTTGGTAACGATCTCTCATCTTTTTATGCTTGTTTTGATGTTTTCTATTGCGATCATGAATCCTATGGCTATTATCGAATCTTCTATTTAATTTTCTATGAATTGTGAGTAGTCTTATCTAGGGATAATGGATTAGCCCTAGGATCTTAGGATTTAGATGTAAAGTTGCGATTTTTATGTTGTTTCGGTAAAAAAGAGATGTGTTTTGGTTGATCCAACCAAATTTGTAGCAGATTCCAAATAGGGTTTGTGACCACGATAGTGGCACACTTCTTAGACGGATATCCTATGGACTTAATTAGGCATGTTAGTGAATTCAATTGGAGTTCGTGACCACAACGGTGGAATGCGCTTTGATGGTTTCCACTGGCGTCCTATATTACTGATTGATGACTACGACAGTAGCGTCAATGAGAGCCACCAAATCACAGATCAAAGCTCTATCCACAACGATGGCGTGAGTAAAGATTGAGAATAGTTGTCGATCGTAATGCACGTATCGTGTGTGAGGTTATCCACAACGGTGGGGCTAAACACGGGATACGTTTGACGAGTGGCACAATGACAGTTGGTCTTGAGTTTTACATCTTAGATGCGACAATCTCTCCCTAATAAAGCCAATTCAACATAGGAACTCGAACCTAGCATTGACATCCGACGATCCTAGTGGTGACTCCTATTGCCCTAGTCTTTTATATTGTTGACACACCCTAAACTCATACCAAAAATCCACCTGACGATGTCACATTCACCAAGCACAGTATGGTCCCTAAGTGATGGTTCTGGGCTTTATCCGCAAGTGGACGGTGTCAAATTATAGTATATAAGATTGTCGAATCCCACAGGGACAGTGACAGTGTATTGGGGTCTCAGATTATTTTAGATCTCAGAATGAGATAGCAGTCGATTTAAGAAGATTTGTTGTGGTAATGTTGTTGGTTTGATAATAAGAGAAGCTAGGGCCTTAGGGATCACCGCTAAGACCGTTGGAGGTTGATGTTAGAATGGAATTCTTACGTTGCATTAGGTTTAGAGGGGTTGATCTCTCGGCTCGTACCACTCTCGTGGGTTAGAACTTCGAGGTACTTTTGTGGCTCTCATTGATGCAATGGCGGTAGCCATCAATGTAGTGATATAGTTCGTCGGTGGATCCCCTCAGGGCACGAGCCGGGCATGGCCACGAGCCTTGATTTGATCTACTAACTCCCTATTTAAATCCCAAATATACTCCTTAAACTCATCAATTCCACCGACCGTGGGCATAAACTCAGTACGAGTTCTCCTAGGGATTTGGCTGGATCAACCGAAATAATCCCCTTTATTCCCAACACAACCTAAGATTCCAGATCTACATCTCTTTCCTAGAGTCTTAGGGCTAACCCATCAGCCCTAAGGAAAACTACTCACACATGGTAATAACAACACACAAAAACACAATTTCTACCGCAGAAAACATCATATCAATAAAATCAAGCGAGTGATTAAGATCTTACGTACCGCGAATGAGAAAGAACGATAGCCAATAGAAATCAAAGAGTTTTCGTAGATTCCAAGACGAAGAAAATAATAAAAACATAATCTTTTCTCCAAAAAACAATTCAATTCTCAAAACCTAGATCTATATCTACAATTGTTTTGATCCCCTCCTCCTCAGCTACGTTCAAAAATATAACATGCCTCCCTAATCAACGCCCCTAAGCTCAGTCTAAAATTCTCTTCAACGCGTCAGTGTGGGGCCCCACGAAAAAATTCCGAAATTAGCCCGCATGTCGTCGACCGAGTCAGTGACTCGGTCGAGCAGAAGCTTGCTCGGTCGAGCACTGCTCTTGGCTTGGCCGAAGGGTCCAGGATGCTCGGTCGAGCAGCCCTCCTACTCGGTCGAGCTGTCATAGATCGGAGCCTCCGTCCAAAATGTCGTTCTGCCTACTCGGCCCGAGTAGGCCTTGCTCAGTTGAGTTGTCCGCTGGCTCGGTCGAGTATGTCCTGCTCGATCGAGCGGAATATCAATAAGATGCAGCTCGAAAATGGGTCGACTCGGATCGAGTCGCCATTCTGCTCGGTCGAGTACGATGTGCACTCTGCTGGGCTTGTGTGTCAGCTCGACCGAGCAGCTTGTGCTACTCAGTCGAGTCGCTGGGAAACAGCCCTAATGATTCCTTTCTCTTGCCAGATCCTCCTCTACTCCTCCCATAAGCTCCCGAACCTCGGCAAACTCACGTAGAGTCTCGCCAACGGACTCACGGGCATGCTGGATGTGTCCATATCCAAAAGTGGTCCTGAATCGCTCCAAAATCCCTGAAAATCCACAAAACTCTACGAAACTCGAATATGGCATTAGAATTGCAATATCGTAAGAAAATGCAGGATTTGGATGCGGATATGACATGAAATGCAATGAAATTATGCTATAAAAAGATAGAAAATATGGGCACATCAAAATCCCCCAAGCTTACCTCTTACTCATCCTCGAGGAAGATGAATACTAGGTATGTCGGGCGATAAACAAAAGAAAATAAAAGAGATAAGAGATGGAAGGGGGTGCTAAAGTGTTCAATCAGATCTGAAGCCTCAGCAGTGTATCATGATGCTTCAAATGATAAAAACACATGCTAATAGTATTTTCAAGTCTTACTAATCATATGGCTAGCATGCAATAAAGGCAAAAACAGGGATCTTCTAAAATCATGCCATCAACTCATATAACTCTCATGCAATCTATAGAGTCTAATATAAAAAGAGTTAGCAATGCACTTTTCAATCAATAGACACGAATGGAGCACAAAGAAATCACACCAACATGCAATAGAGAATGGAAAGAGATTATGACATTCAAATATTCACTTCAAATCATGAAAAATCTCCAAAACTAAAATATTTTGTAAAGTTCAAGTATTATCGAATCTCCCCATTGTGCACCATCTCCACTCTAATGTTATACTCACTCATATGATCAATTGGTCCCCTTAGCTTAGCTCGAGGCGTCGCATTTAGGAATAGGATGTGGAATTTTTCTTGTCTTTTCCCAAGTATTTGTAGTAGCTTATAATAAAGGGATATGAAATAGTTTTCTTTTCTTTTTCTCTTTTTTTGTTTTTTTGTTTTTCCTTCTTTTTTTTATTTTATTTAGAAGCTATATTTTTTTCTTTTGGGATTTTTGGGAAGTAAATGCGGTAGAAGTAGCTGTAGGGGGGTGAAACCAAATGATATGTAGAGAATCATGAAGATATGTTAAGGAGGAGAAATAATGTATCACTTGGTTCACTCATCAGAGGTGCACAACGATTCAATATGTTAATACTCTAACTAAACGCATAGCTAGCATGGATATTTTCATTCATCTTAATGAATACTGATAGCATGCAGTAAAAAAACACAATGATATCAAGCATGCAAACAGAAGTGGATGAGATAACAAATAGGTGCTCCAAATGTTCTAGTGATGCGTGAACCTAGGTGCATTATCCAACAAAGCACATACTAGATACTATTTCATGCATTCAATTTCAATTCATATCAGGCATTAAATTCGAGTGATCAGCAAGAGAATATGCAAGCATATAAATAGTGAAACTGAAACTACCCTAAATAGCATGTCAACAAATATAAGCACCGTGAGTAGCTACTGAGGGCTAGGAGAGATATCATCATACAGAACAATTGTAGCTAAAAGGGAGAAAGGCAGAGAAAGTAAGAAATGAAAACAGGCATGAAGCAAGAAAAAAAAGCGAAAAACGTGATGTTGAATGAGAGAAAAGATGAAAATGAGAAAAATGGGTGGAAAATGAAAGAAAAACGCAAAAAAATAAAATAAAAGGAAAGATAAAAATAAAGCGATAGCGCTCACCCCCCCAAGCTAAACGCAGCAGTGTCTTCACTGCTAAGAGCATGCTGGCAAGTGGGAAATGATGCTAGGGTGGGTGGGTAAGGGGGGTAAATAGTGAACCAAAAATAAATATATGCAAACGAAAGAAAAAAAGGTAATATTATGCAAGGAAAGAGTGATGATGCAAATGCATGGAATGATGCATGTTGTGACTTCCCCCAAGCTGTGTAAGACTAGGGCCCCGAAAAAAAGATGGGCAAAAAATAAGATGAGGGAAACAAAAAGTGGTGTAGGGACAGCATCAAGCAGGGGCACCACCCTCTGGAGGTGGTGATGGGCCCCCTGCTCTGGACCAGAGACCATGGCAGACGGCTGTGGTGAAAATAAGACGATAGCAGTCGTAACGGGTGCAGAAGTGTGTGAGTCGATGACCGAGGTGGTCACGACCGTGGCTACCATCTCAGGTGTAGAAGTAATAGGCCCTGTAGAAGCCTGAGAGTGGGGGGCACTGAGTGGTGCGTCGGTCGTGAAAGAGGGTTGTTGGATATTGGACTCCCCGGATTTGGTTTTGGATGATGAACAAACATAAATATATCGTGAACTAACACTTTATGAGCGCAGTTATGGAGATCGTCGTCAAACTTATATGATCATCCAAAGTGACATCTTGAGACTTCTCAAAGCACGTGATCATATGCCTAAAGCTTCGTTGAAGCTTTTGGACCATTTTAGAAGTCATGAAGATTCGATTGAAGCTTTTGAAGACGGTTCGTCAAGTTTATTTATTGTCTTCTAGCTTCATTTTCGTAGAATGTTAAGCCTTGAGTAGGTCTTACGTTTTAATCTTCATAACGCTCATATCTTAGATCTAGGATCTTAGTAGAAGTCCATACGAACTTTCCTGAAGCTTCGCGCTTCGATTCGCGACTTCTTGTGCATGTTAGTTGGTTCAAGAAGAAGAACCAACCGACTAGATGGTGATCTAGTCGGTCGACAAAGCTTCTTGGACCGACTAGTTTGCCATCTTAATTTCTAGCTCAGTTACTGTTTACAGTTAGTCGGTCAAAGAAGGTTCACCGACCGACTAGTTGTGAAACTAGTCGGTTAAGAATCCTTCTTGGACCGACTAGTTGAACTTCCATTTTTGAGCCTAAGCTACTGTTTATCGTTAGTCGGTCTATGTACATTTGGCGACCGACTAGTTGATGAACTAGTCGGTCAACATTTGTTCTTGGACCAACTAATTCAATTTGTTCTCAGACTATTTGTTTTATCTCTTAGTCGGTCTAAGTTCACTTAACGACCGACTAGTTGTGAAACTAGTCGGTTGGCAAGTGTTCTTTGACCGACTAGTTCTGTTAGTCTGAACTTCGACCTATTCACTGTTCACATCTTAGTCGGTTCATGTTGATTGACCGACCGACTAGTTGATGAGCTAGTCGGTCAGTGGTTGTTCTTTGACCGACTAGTTTGGTTCAGAATAGAGCCGTTGGAGCTTTAATTGAAACGTTTTGCTCTCTCTCTTTCCTCTAACCTATAAATACTTAGTGTGCTGCATTCATTGCACTCAAGGCTGATATTAAGAGAAGTTTAGAGATCAAAGAGAAAGCATTCAATCTCATTCAAAGCTCATTCATTTCCAATCTTGAATCTCTCCTCACTCTTATTTCAAAAGAGAGATTCATTGATTGTGAGCCTTCCAAGCCAAGTGCTTGATTCTAGATCACCAACAATCTCATAGCTCTCCATCGCTGATCTACATCTTGGAGCTAGGGTTTGGTGCCTCTTCATCTTCCCCAAAATCATCTTTGCCCTAATTCGTAAGTTTACTCAAGGCTTAGGTATTTTGTGGTAAGCATTTCTATTTCATTTACTTTTGATATTGTAAGTGTTTCACTCTCAGTTGTGAGAGTTTGTTTGTGATCCCGGGTTGTGGGAGTCACAATTTCATTTGTGTGTGATTTGACTTGTGAAGGTGTTTCACAAGTATTTCATAGTGGAAATCTTGAGTTAGGGTTTCTAACTCAAGTATCCGGAGGGGATCCGGGTGTTTGGGATGTAGGATCACCAGGAACAAGTCGGGGAGACTTGGGTGGATCCGAACCCGTTAAATTGGTTGTTTGTGATTGTTTGTCTTTGTTGTCTCATATTTACATTTCCGCATTTCCTCATTAATTGGTAGAGTTTGCAAGATAATTAGGAATTATCCTCTTAATTATTTTAAAGTACTATTCACCCCCCTCTAGTACTTGTGCAGTAGTTTAGCAGGGCATTACATTTGGTATCAAAGCCAAGTCTATAGCTATGTCTGCCAACGACAACAAGACCGTTCGTCCACCTTCCGACTATAGCACCTTCAAGAATCGTGAAGGAGCGTCTTCGGTGATGGAAGGACACTCCTCAACGAGGCCTCCCTTCTTCAACGGTACCAACTACGGGTACTGAAAATGCCGGATGGAAACTTTCCTCCGGAGTGCTTCATTATGGAGGACCACAATGAAGGAGTATGTCGAGCCCACCGAAGAAGATTTCGAGAAGTGGACTCCCGCAGAGATCGCCGCGGAGGTAAGCAATGCCAAGGCAATGAACGCCTTGCAATGTGCCTTGGAGCCCGAGGACTTCAACAAGATATGCACATGTAAGAGTGCATGTCAAATATGGAACTCCCTCCTCATATTGCATGAAGGGACAAGTAGGGTAAGAGACTCTAAACTCGTTGTAGTTAATAAAGATTACGAGTTATTTCAGATGCTACTGGGTGAGAAGATGAAGGAGTACTATGCTCGCTTCGTCGACATCACAAACGAGTTGGAGGCTCTCGGTAAGACCTACACCCAAAAGGAGAAAGTCTCGAAGATCATCGATGGACTTCCTTCTTGTTGGGAGAAACGGACCTTCGCCATCGAGGAAGGTAATGACATGAAAACCTATACCGTTGTTCAACTAATGGGTACCTTAATTTCATATGAGGTACGCAAGGATAGCAAGTTGAAGTTGCAGGACAAGATGAAGTCCTACCTAAAGCAAGACGAGCCAAAGAAAAAGGCTATTGCTTTCAAGGCCGCTCCATCAACTTCCACATCGACCGATGATGAAAACTCGGAAGACGAGTTGGACTTGGAGTCCATGGCACTCATGGCTAAGAAGTTCAACCGGTTCTTCCAAAAAGGTAACTTCAAAAACAAATCGAAGTTTAGTTCTACTAACGCCTCCTCTCCTTTGTGTTTCAAATGCAACAAGACAGGACATATGAAAGCGGATTGTCCTCAAAATAAGCAAAAGGAGAAGTGGAAGGCGCCGAAGTTCGACAAGTCCAAGAAGTACAAGAAAGGATACAAAAAGGGGCTTGTCGGGACATTCACCGACTTCGAGGATTCCTCAAGCGGAGAGTCGGACGATGAGCAAGTGGAGCAAGCACACATGTGCTTCATGGCACGAGAGGAGCAAGATAAAGATTCATCCTCCGATGATAGCGACAACGAAGGCGATGAGATAACCATGGATGACCTTAGAAATGCTAATAAGCAATTATGGTCTAAATACACTAAATTAGTAAATAGATATACTAAAGTAAAAGATGATTTAGCTAGCATCCAAACCTCGCCTAAAACTATCATCACCAACAACGACACCGTTGTTGAAGAGTTGAAAAATGAGATTGTAAATCTCAAGACTCAACTTGAACATGTTAGCATTGAGGATCCGGAAGAACACAAGATAGCGGATTTGACTTCTCAAAACTCGACTTTGAGTATTGAGAATGAGAATCTCAAATCTCGTGTTTATGTGCTCACATCGCAAGTATCCACTTTGGATGCTTCTATACGTTCTCTCACCGAGAAATATGAATGCACATTGGGCCGAATTAATAAATTCAATAAGGGTATGGACCATTTGGATAAAATCCTAAATGACTTACTCTCGGCCAATCACCATATTGGCTTGGGGTATACGATGAGAAATTCATCCAAAGCGGCCACTACCTTTGTTAGGCCAACTTCCGATGCCTTAACGAGTGGTAGCAAACACTCTATTGGTAGTTCATCTACCAATGGTGCTTCCACCTCGTACACACCTTCATTTGGAAAGAAACCTACTTTGGGTGGACCTCCAAAGAAGGGTCATGCCTACATGTACACAAATACCATGTCACGTAGGAACACACGTCCTACTCTACATGCTCACACATATGATGATTTCTATGCACCACATCCACAGGCACGTGCACACCATGTGAGACACCCTCACGCACGTGTTCCCCCACATGCATATGTTCACCCACATCATCGTATGAATAATTATCCACATGCACCATTTCATCATGTTCCTTATGCCTATCCACGACATGCATCACGTAGAAATCAACAACGTATGCATGCTCCAAATAGGATTAGGGCTCCCAAAATCTACACCATTTGGAGCCCAAAGGATACAAGCATGGATGAAAAACAAGTTTACATGAATGATTATTTTATGAATGTAGTGGATAATGATAATTATGTGGGGAAGTCTAAGTCCAATTGGACTTGGCTTCCAAAGGTCTAATCTTTTGGACCCAATGACATTGGGTACCATGATACGATATTTTCTATCTTTAGGTACTCAAGAAAAAGAAACGGAGCAACAAATTTAAATTTAGCTCAAAGAGGAATTGGATACTTGATAGCGGGTGTTCAAAACACATGACGGGTGACGCTCAATTGGTCTCCGGAGTGGTGCCCATTGCAAATGGGAACCGGGTAGTCTTTGGAGGCAACGAGAGCGGAACCATCATAGGTGTTGGTAAAGTGGGCAATCCTTCTAAACCGTTAATAACTGATGTTTACCTTGTTAAAGGATTAAACCACAATCTCATTTCAATAAGCCAACTTTGTGACAAAGGTTACAAAGTTAGCTTTGCGAAAGGAATGTGCCATATTTTAAGAAAAGATAATAATGAATTATTGTTTTCCGGCACACGCCATAAGGATATATATATCCTAGATCTTCCAAGATCACATGAACAATGTCTCATTGCCAACACAAGTGAACAACACTTATGGCATCAACGTTTTGGTCATGTGAACTTTGGAACACTATTTAAGCTTTCCAAGTTAAATTCTATTAGAGGCTTCCCTAAGCTTGTCTTTCAAAAGAAAATCTTTTGTGACTCGTGTCAACGAGGCAAGCTTCCAAAATCTTCATTTAAACCTAAGAAAAGCATTTCTTCTAAGCGGCCTCTAGAGCTATTACATCTAGATTTATTTGGGCCAACTAGAGTTGCTTCATTAGGAAATGCACGATATGGACTTGTCATCGTTGATGACTTTTCTAGGTTTACTTGGGTATTTTCATTAAGTAATAAAAATGATGCTTTCGAAAACTTCACAATATTTGTCAAGAAAGTACAAAATCTCATTGGAACCACCATTGTCACTATTCGTAGTGATCATGGAGGGGAATTTGAGAATGAGTCTTTTGAGAACTTTTGTGATGAAGTTGGTATTACACATACCTTTTCATTCCCTCGCGCACCTCCTCAAAATGGTGTTGTTGAGAGAAAGAATATGACGCTAGTGGAGTGTGCTCGTACTATGCTTGATGATAGCCAACTTGGCCATCAATTTTGGGCGGAAGCGGTACACACCAATTGCAATGTGTTTAATAGAATACTTTTGAGGCCCGGCACTAAACAAACTTGTTATGAATTGTTGTTTGGTAGGTTGCCTCAAGTTAAACATTTTCGAGTTTTTGGTTCAAAATGTTTTATTAAAAACACGTATGGTAGTTTGGACAAATTCGATCCAAGGTCCGATGAGGGGATATTTGTTGGATATTCCTCACGTAGCAAAGCCTACCGGATATACAACAAACGAACCTCAACGATCGAGGAATCACTTCATGTTTCATTTAATGAAGGATTTGTTCCAACTAGAAATACTAATGATGATGACTCCATGGATGTCTTATGTGATTCAATTGGTAATTCTAACTCTATTAATTCTATTGATTCTATTGATACTAACCCGACTAATGAAGTTTTTGAGAATGTTCCTAGTGATTAGGGAATTCCCAAACGGCTTCATACCGTTCGTGACCATCCTCATGAGCAAGTCATTGGAAATATTCATGATATTGTCAAGACGAGATCACAAGTGAACTACTTCGCTCATTGTGCCTTTGCCTCCTCGATTGAGCCAAAGAATATTAATGAAGCGTGTGAAGATAGCGCTTGGATCTTTGCCATGGAAAAGGAACTCATTCAATTCGAGAGGAATGAGGTTTGGGAGCTTGTTCCATTGCCATCGAAGAACCACACCGTCATAGGGACAAAGTGGATCTTCAAGAACAAGACCGACGAAAACCAAATCGTCGTCCGGAACAAAGCTCGGTTAGTAGCTCAAGGCTATCGGCAAGAGGAAGGTATTGATTTCGAAGAATCCTTTGCTCCGGTAGCTAGATTAGAATCCATTAGATTATTATTATCTTTTGCATGCCATAAAGATTTTAAACTCTTTCAAATGGATGTTTAAAGTACGTTTTTAAACGGAGATGTTGTTGAGGAAGTTTATGTTTCTCAACCTCCGGGTTTTATAAATGAAAAATTTCCAAATCATGTTTACAAACTTAAGAAAGCACTTTACGGTTTGAGACAAGCTCCTCGAGCTTGATATGACCGTTTAAAGAATTTTCTTTTGGATTTAGGTTTTAAAATGGGAGAAGTTGATTCCACATTATTTGTTAAGTACTCGAATAATGATATAATTTTAGTTCAAATATATGTTGATGATATCATTTTCGGTGCTACTAACTTCACTCTTTGCGAAGAGTTTTCTAATGTGATGAAGGATCAATTTGAGATGAGCCACATGGGTAAGCTCAAATATTTCTTAGGTCTCTAAATTCGTCAAATGAACGATGCAATCTTCATCCACCAAACGAAGTACACGGTGGAGTTGCTAAAGTGATTTGGAATGGAGAATGCCTCCGGGAAGAAGACTCCAATGAGCACGACTACGCAGCTTGATAAGGATACGGGCGGAAAAGATGTAGATATTCGTCTATATCAAGGTGTGATAGGTAGTTTACTATATCTTACCGCAAGTAGGCCCGATATTATGTTTTCCATATGTGTAAGTGCTCGTTATCAGTCTCAACCTAAGGAATCTCACTTAGTAGCGGTAAAACGTATTTTCCGTTATTTAAGTTACACACTTGATTTTGGATTACTTTATCCAAAATCTAGCACGAATGAGTTAATCTCATATAGTGACGCAGATTATGCGGGATGCAAATCCGACAGGAAAAGTACTAGTGGCACTTGCCATTTTATAGGAAATTCTCTTGTCTCTTGGTTTTCCAAGAAGCAGAATTCCGTATCACTTTCAACCACCGAGGAGGAATATATTGCCGCCGGTGCCGCGTGTGCTCAAGTTCTTTGGATGGGACATACACTTAAAGACTTTGGTATAAACTGTGATACTTGCCTTATTATGGTGGACAACCAAAGTGCAACATGTCTCTCTAAGAACCCGGTACACCATTCCCGTTCTAAACACAAAGATGTCCGACACCATTGCTTAGATGATCATGTTGCTAAAAAGGACATCATATTAGTGTACGTTGAAACCCAGAAGCAAATCGCTGATATTTTCACGAAACCCCTAAAGGAAGACTCATTTGTGCGGTTACGTCGAGAATTGGGGATTATGGGTGAATCCGAGATTTAGGATTCATATTTTGTTCAATAATCTTGCATGCTATTCATTTCATTATATTTGCACATGCTTGATTTATTGGAATTTTCTGGATTTTTCGTTGAATTTTCGAAATTTATGCTCGATTCGTTCATAAACGTCAAATTTAAGATTTTCGATGTTTAATGGGGTAGTATAATGATTAATGAGAGTTTTACGATGTTTCGTCCAAGTGCGATTAGGAGAGAACTCAAAATTTCCAATTTCTAAAATTTTTGAACTCTGTTAGTCGGTTCATGTTCATTGACCGACTGACTAGATCATCATCTAGTCGGTCAGTGACTAAACTCAGACCGACTAACTCAAGACCCAAATTTTGACTTCAGTTACTGTTTGCAACTAGTCGGTTCAAGCTCATTGACCGACCGACTAGATCGTCATCTAGTCGGTCAGTGCTTGAACTGTGACCGACTAATTGCGACGGGGACTGCTTGGTCTTTTCGACTTCCAATCGATTTTATCAGCCCCCGACCGACTTATTCTCATTCTAGTCGATCGATATCTCCTCTCAGCTAAAAACCCCCAAGCCCGTTCGACTTCCCCCTCTCCCTCCGTCGTTTCCGATCACTTTTCCGGTCATCTCAGTTTAGTCTGCCGTCGATCCGACCTAGGGTAACTTCTAACCAACTCTCAGCTGCTAGGGTTTCCATCTAGGTCCTCTTTTCATTCGATTTCAGCGCTTAGGGTTAGGATTCATTGCTAGGGTTTCGGCTAGGGTTGTCCTTAGGGTTTAGATCTCGATTTCTTGTGTTGATTGCTTGTGTCTCGTCGCGCTTATGGCGAGAACACGTATCCTGATCGAACTTACTCGCCCGTCGCCTATGACCGTCGATTCACCTCCTAAGTGAACCCTCGTAACCCAAACGCCGATCGAAATCTACCCATCCCTCTTCGTCGTCGCCTCCTCTTAAGCGTAAGAGGACGACGACAGCGAAACCCTGATCTCAGCCTAAGAAGCAACCCGTTTCATCAGCTTCATTTCGTGCCCCCTCACCTCCTGATTTCGACACGGAATACATACCTGAGACCGAGACCCATAGGGATCCTACACCCCCTCCTAGGGAACCTTCTAACCAACTCTCAGCCGACCCCTTACTTCCACACGTCAGCCTAAGGGAAAGGGTCCGATGCCAGTGGGCGGTGTCGATATCTCTTTATGTCACGATGACCCGATGTGTCTCGCGTCATATAACCGTATCGAACACTGTCTGCTACTTCTGGAGCATTTCGTACAGTTTTCAGACTTCCCAGGCCTTGCTGATCTTCTGTCGTCTTCCGGTCTTATCGATTATCTTCGATATGACCCTAAGGTGAATCCACACCCATACCCACGTCTGGTCAAGTTGTTTTATGCAAACTGCATCCGGGGTCAGTACGATGAGACCCACACCATTGAGACGACTATCTTGGGGACACCGATTGTCCTCACGGCAGAAATCTTAGGGGAGTTGATTGGTTGCTCCTCGTCTGGCCTCCTCCCTTTCGATATCTCTGTCGATGACATATCTTCCCTTGACCAGGTCATTCTTTCTGAGATCTTTCATGAGATTCCTCCTGCCATGATTGGCGTGCCCTCGAAGTCTTTCAAGCCTAATGGCTGGGTCCTAAATTTGATTCTGAAGTCGTGCCTCCTCCTGAAGTACGGCTCCTCTTCTTTGCCATCCCAGCCATTCCTCAAGCTCATTTATGCCATCTTCATGGGGAGTGAGATTAACTGGGCTCAGATCATTCTCGATAAGATGGATTCTTTTGAGTGTATCCGAAAGTCCATGAAATCTGCTTATATCCCATATCTGTGCCTTCTGACACTCGTATTTCGTCACTTTCGTGTCCCTTTGCCTCGTGATGATGAGCGTCCCCTCGGTCCCCCTCTGAATGCGACGACCGTCAGGAAATCTCTTGCGGCGCTTCGTCACGTTCAGAGGACGACCCCCTCTGCTTCAGCGTCTGCTTCAGCCTCAGCTACTCCTGCTCCCTCTACCACTCTTGACGAGCTCGCACGTTCAGTGAGACGTATGAAGTCTCGTTATGCTCGTACTGAGAAGATACTTGCTCGTATCACCTCTCGTTTGGGCATTGAGATCCCTCCGTCAGTTTCTGACGAGGAGGAGTTGGATGAGGATGAGATTGAGGAGCTTGTTCGTGTTGCTGCTCGTGCCCCTGCGGGCACTTCTAGTGCTGCTGTTTCTTCTACTGGTGACCCCGAGAGCACACCTGGTGCCACCATACCTGTGGTGGATACTACTTCTGGTGTTCCCGAGGCCACTACTGTTGCTGCTCCAGAGATTTCCACTCCTGTCGTGCCAGAGTTTTCCACTCCTGTCGCTCCTATTGACACACCTGCCATTCCAGTGACCACTCCTGCTGCAGAGCCTGCTGCTGCTGCAGATACTCCTGCTGCCTCCTGAGCTTCTCTGAGGACTCTCCTAGTGCACTTTGGATGATAGATCTTATAGTGAGAGTGTGGGTTAGGATAGTATGGGTGGTTATGATTTTTGGATCGTTTGATGTATTTTGATGTATCTCATATGATGTTTTGAGATTTTTATATGTTTTGTGATACTCTGATATCAGTTGTGTGATATGATGTATTTTGTGCTTCGATCGTTGGATCGCTAATGTATGTTGTCGATGTATCATCTTGATGTACTCATGCTTTATATATATATATACATCGATGTTGACATTTCATTCTCTTATGCACATTATATTCCTTTTATGTCTCTGATGTTTGATTTCGTCACTCGACGATAATAACTTGGTTAAATGGAAATTATTTCTATGGAAACATAGCATTGTTTTCCATGCACTAAATTAACCAAGAATGTTGATATTGGAGAGTATATTCCATAACTCAATTCGTAAAATTAATTTGAGTTTTGATGATTTTATTTATCGATTTTCGACTTTGGTCTCATTGACACGCTTTGATTTAGTTCGTATTTTCCTTTGGTGTCATTTGGACCGTGGTCGTATTCTACGACTCCCTTGCTTTTATTTGAAGCCATTGTTGTTATCGTTGATCTCCTCCCACTCTTTTTGCTAATGCCAAAGGGGGAGAGATATAATAATGACGATGAGCTAAATGATAATTTAGAGCATTTTTTCCAAGAATCAAATTCGATATGTTAGATTCAGGGGGAGTTAAGATATAAAAATGGATTTCAAATCCGATATTGCAATAATTGAATTCTCATTTTTTACTTTCCTCGTCTGCTTGATGCATATGATTATTGTTTAATTTGGAATTAACGTGTCATCAATGCAGGGGGAGTAAGTAAATTACATTTGAATCATTATTTTTTATTATTATTTATGTTGGTTTGTCATCACCAAAAAGGGGGAGAATGTTGGATATTGGACTCCCCGGATTTGGTTTTGGATGATGAACAAACATAAATATATAGTGAACTAACACTTTGTGAGCGCAGTTATGGAGATCGTCGCCAAACTTATATGAACATCCAAAGTGACGTCTCGAGACTTCTAAAAGCGCGTGATCGTATGCCTAAAGCTTTGTTGAAGCTTTTGGACCATTTTAGAAGTCATGAAGATTCGATTGAAGCTTTTGAAGACGGTTCGTCAAGTTTATTTATTGTCTTCTAGCTTCATTTTCGTAGAATGTTAAGCCTTGAGTAGGTCTTACGTTTTAATCTTCATAACGCTCATATCTTAGATCTAGGATCTTAGTAGAAGTCCATACGAACTTTTTCGAATCTTCGCGCTTCGATTCGCGACTTCTTGTGCATGTTAGTTGGTTCAAGAAGAAGAACCAACCGACTAGATGGTGATCTAGTCGGTCGGGAAAGCTTCTTGGACCGACTAGTTTGCCTTCTCAATTTCTAGCTCAGTTACTGTTTACAGTTAGTTGGTCAAAGAAGGTTCACCGGCTGACTAGTTGTGAAACTAGTCGGTTAAGAATCCTTCTTGGACCGACTAATTGAACTTCCATTTTTGAGCCTGAGCTACTGTTTATCGTTAGTCGGTCTAAGTACATTTGGCGATCGACTAGTTGATGAACTAGTCGGTGAATATTTGTTCTTGGACCGACTAATTCAATTTGTTCTCAGACTATTTGTTTTATCTCTTAGTCGGTCTAAGTTCACTTAACGACCGACTAGTTGTGAAACTAGTCGGTTGGCAAGTGTTCTTTGACCGACTAGTTCTGTTAGTCTGAACTTCGACCTATTCACTGTTCACATCTTAGTCGGTTCATGTTGATTGACCGACCGACTAGTTGATGACCTAGTTGGTCAGTGGTTGTTCTTTGACCGACTAGTTTGGTTCAGAATAGAGCCGTTGGAGCTTTAATTGAAACGTTTTTCTCTCTCTCTTTCCTCTAACCTATATATACTTGGTGTGCTGCATTCATTGCACTCAAGGCTGATATTAAGATAAGTTTAGAGATCAAAAAGAAAGCATTCACTCTCATTCAAAGCTCTTTCATTCCATTCAAGAATCTCTCACTCACTCTTATTTCAAAAGAGAGATTCATTGATTGTGAGCCTTCCAAGCCAAGTGCTTGATTCTAGGTCACCAACAACCTCATAGCTCTCCATCGCTGATCTACATCTTGGAGCTAGGGTTTGGTGGCTCTTCATCTTCCCCAAAATCATCTTTGCCCTAATTCGTAAGTTTACCAAGGCATAGGTATTTTGTGGTAAGTATTTCTATTTCATTTACTTTCGATATTGTAAGTGTTTCACTCTCGGTTGTGAGAGTTTGTCTGTGATCCCGGGTTGTGGGAGTCACAATTTTCATTTGTGTATGATTTGACTTGTGAGGGTTTTTCACAAGTATTTCATAGTGGAAATCTTGAGTTAGGATTTCTAACTCAAGTATCCGGTAGGGATCCGGGTGTTTGGGACGTAGGATCACCGAGAACAAGTCGGGGAGACTTGGGTGGATCCGAACCTGTTATATTGCTTGGTTGCGATTGTTCGTCTTTGTTGTCTAATATTTACATTTCCGCATTTCCGCATTATTGGTAGAGATTGCAAGATAATTATGAATTATCCTCTTAATTATTTTAAAGTACTATTCACCCCCCTCTAGTACTTGTGCAGTTGCTTAGCAGGGCATTACAAGGCTGCCCTAGGTGGAGGTGCGTGAGCAAGGATCACGGGAGTGGGCCCCGTGTCCGCAGCAAGTCTATAATCGAAGCCAGGTCAGCCTCGACCCTCCGCTGATGGGCATCTATGGAGCGGGTGAAGGCATCGAAATCATGCCTAAGGCGAGAAGTCAAGTCCTCCATCGCTCTCAGACAAGCCTCAGTGGAATGGGGGTCAAGGGGAGGAAGGGTACTGTGAGATACGACTCGCCTGTGGTGGCTCTATGGAGGAGGTCCACAGTTCCTAAGCTGAAGGGTAGGGGAGTGTGGCCTTGAAGGGATATCAGCGGTGGAAACTGCAGAAACATCCGCAGCGGAAGGAGCTGTCGTCGACACAGATGTGAGGACAGAAGTCAAGACGCTCCCAGTGAGTACGGCCGCTGCGGGTGAGGAAATGAAGCCAGAGGTAGGTAAATGGGACCCTATGGAGATATGCAGGGATGCTAGAATGTCCCTAAGTGGTGGAAGGGTGACGGCTGGCTCATGCTCCGGAAAGTCTAGAGCAGTAGGCTCGGGAGCACATAAGATATCAGTGCCCTCATGCATGGGTACAGAAGAGACAGAGGCAGTGGCATCGGGGCAAAAGGTGGTGACAGTTGACGTGCCCCCGGTTTGCAAGCCGCAAATGGCCGGGGGCCCTTGTGGAGGTTTAGATATTTGTAACCGCAAGCGCACGGTGTTGTAGTGTGGCTTGGGGGTCGAACACAGGGAGGCTAGGATGTGCTTGTGTCAAAGAGGACCAAAATCACCCCGTGGGCGAGCTAGCCCAGATCGGATGATGGGTTGTCACGGTAAAGGAATGCAAGGTATAGACAATATGAAGGAAAACCCGGGACTCTGGTTTCGACCCCAACGAGCGGCTCTCGCCGATATGGCCTACGGGTAAGATGGCGATCGGAAATAGGGTCTAATGGTGAGACGTTGCCTCTAAAAGTGGTACCCGGCATCCCATGGGCCCGATATTCCGGTCGGTGCCCAGGATGATACGCTGGACTTCCCGGGTTCGATCAGTGGGCACTTCCGTGTCCATTAACACTGATCGACTCCGGGAGCACTAAGCTCGCAACGATAACTCCAATATTCAAAGGCGGTCTTTTTCCCGCCGATGACAATAAAACACCCCGCGTAACCGTTAGATTCCTAATCCCTATTGATTTCCTAACCCTATGGACGCATCGGGAAGAGCCCCCGAAGGGGTTTCCGCCAAAATCCTGGATTTGGGAACTACTCACAAATATTCATTAAAAAGCGATCTAAATGAAAATGGACCGTCAAAATCATAATCAGACAATAGAAATGCAATGGTAGTAAAGCAATTAAGATAATACTAAAGTTTTACAAAGATCCGAAAACTTACAAAAACTGGAAAATTACAGCCGTCACAAAATGAAGAAAACAGTAAAAAATAACCAACTCCCGAATCTGGGAAACCTAGGGTTCTATTTATAGAAAACGACATCACCCGATCGGTTGACAAGTCAACCGGTCGGGTGAGCCGCTTCACAAAATCACAGCGCAATGCGGGGGTTTCACCGGTCAGTATGAACCGGTCGGTTGGAACTTGGTGCGGTCAGTTGGATCTTGGTGCCGACCGGTTGGATCTTGGTGCGGACCAGGTGAGGAGACCGGTTGGAGCTTCGAGTCTTGGCTGTTGAAATTCAGCTACAGGTGAACCGATCGGGTGAAGGTCACCCGATCGGTTGGAAATCAGCTTCGAATTTCCAGAGAATTTGAGCTTTTGACCCGGTCACTGAACCGACCAGGTGACTTCTCGTGAGCTCCAAGCTGCGTCCGGGTGGTGCACGCGTGCATCACCCGATCGGTTGGAAGTGACCAACCGGTCGGGTGAGGGGCTGAAAGAGGCGATCTTTGTCGTTTGACCCCCTGGATCACGCGTGACTCCTCCTGTAGCTCAGGGGACACATGATATCATCGTTTTACGCCCCAAATGCCAGCAAACTCCTGCAAACCATGGAAAATATGGAAAAATGAAAGAAAACAAGAAAACACAAGAAAACACGAGAAAACGAGTAAAAGACGGCGGTAAAATACTGAAAAACACGGAAGAAAACATGCGTAAATGTATGAAATATAAACGTACGTCAAAATCCCCCAAGCTGAACTCTTCCTCGTCATCGAGGAAGACGAGTGAGAGTAGGAGCTCGGAGGGGAAAAATAGAGAGAAAGAGATAAAAAGAAAACTCTATATCCTA
The DNA here is from genome assembly GCA_030789695.1 of Scilla litardierei. Lineage (NCBI taxonomy): Eukaryota > Viridiplantae > Streptophyta > Magnoliopsida > Asparagales > Asparagaceae > Scilla > Scilla litardierei. The sequence goes on along the minus strand of CM061142.1, from coordinate 77,357,569 downwards.
GATCGCCTGTCAGGGCCAACAAAATAAAAAACGACACACCAAGCAAGCAAACGCCAAATCACATCATTAAACCAAGGAGTACGAGTCCAGACAAGTGCCGTGGGCCCACGCGGTGAAGCGCGAGTGAGTGTGGTCGTGCGCTAGCAGTCGGTGTCACTATCTACGATGTGCAATAAAGCTCGATATACACAAATCCAGGGAATGACCCAAATATCGATTCGAATTTGAAATTGCGGTGAATATTAGCTCAAGCATGCATGAGAATAGAGAGAGAATCGAAACATATCATGCGTCAGTGACTCCACAACTAGGGTTAAGGAAATCACACCACTATAGCCTAGATAATAGCTAAAAAGTTCCTAAGCCAAGTGTTTTCGAAACCGATGGGGGTTAAGATGATGTGGAGAAGAACACTTGGTGGAAATTCTCGCCTTCCCTTTATTCTCGGTAAGTAGGAAAATATTCACATGGGAATTTTTTTTGGGTTTTGGGTATTTGTATTTTTTTGGCTTTTTGGCTATACAATCTTTTTCTTTCTTTTTGGGTTTTTCTTTTCTTTTCTCCCCTTTTTTTTGAATTTTTGGATATTGGGATATATACATGTGTACTCTCCCAAGTGGGAGAACGGTACACGACGAGGGGATTTGCACCAAGTAAAACAAAAAAGAAGTCGGAATCTAAACACTTGGGCAAAGGAAACTATTCTCGCTAATTAGAGTGTGGGCTAAGTGGGTTATCCTAGTCCTTAATTGTGGAATCCCGACACATGCGAAATGAAGCGTACGATATATATAGCATGCAGAAGAAGCAGACAGTAGAAATAAGTACCCGCATATTCATATCGAAACATGATAATCTAGGGGTCATTCCTGGACAGGTATATAAAGTGAATCACAAAGTAGAAGTACACCACACGGCTAGACACGACACACGACTCACAAAAAGCTAAGTGGACCCACGATGCGTGAAATGCAAGAGAACTTGAAATCCTAGGGTTAGTGAATGTGATTATCGATGCTATGCTAGGTGTGTGTGATTTTGTGGCAATTCATCATAGGATTCATCTCTAGGAGAAAGAGATAAAAAGAAGAAAAGAAAAAATAAAAACACGATGAAAACGGCACAAAAACAAAAAAGAAAGACTCAAATGGCGCACAAAGTGCGACTCCCCCAAGCTGAAGCTTGCATTGCCCTCAATGCAATAAGAGTGAGTACGGGAGGGCAATGAAAATGGGGGGTAATACACACCGACACAAAAAGAAATGAAAAACGAGGAAAACATAGATACGAAACTGAAAATAAAGAAAAATCAAAATCAAACTACACGACACAAAAAACGAAAAAGAAAGAAGGAAATTGAACAAACTAGACGACACGACACGACACGACGAAAAAGCACACGACATGACACGACAAAAAGGAAAACAAACACACACACACACAAAGAAAATAAAACACGACAACACAGCAAAACAGACTTCCCCCAAGCTAGACATGACAATGCTAGCAATGAAATTTGATCGTGAAAGTGCAGTAATATGCAAGGGGGATGTCAAAAAAAGAAATAAAAAGGAAGTGATGCGACACGTGAATGGGTCCTCCCCCTGACAGTGACAAAGCAGGGCCCCGCAAAGACAGATGGGCACAAACATAGGGGGGACAAAAGCGGGAAGGGAAAAAAATCAAGCAGGGGCACCACCCTCTGGGGGTGGTGATGGGGGCCTGTGCTGGGGACCAGGAGTCGTGGGGGGTGGAATGTGGAGCTCGGAGACATCGGGTGGGTCTTCACGGATGTGGCGAATGAAACTTTGAAGAAAGGGGAGGTCTCGGTCGACGGACTCCTGAGTTATTCGACCACTCTGTCCAGCTAGGAGGATAATGGCCGTGAATCGGTCGGCCTCGTCGCCGTCTTGGAATTGCATACCGTATTCGGGATCGTCAACGTAAGGCGGGGGAGCAGTGCGTAGGGTGGTAGATGGATTGGAGGTGGTGGGTTGAGCGGGGGGTTGTGTGCGACGAGTACGACGGGTGGGCCTAGGGTTGGAAGAGCTGGCGTCGGTGGGCTTAACACGGCGGGGAGGCATTGTGTGGGAGTCGTGTGTGTGCGTGAGTATGGAAAATACAATGAATAAACACAAACACGACCAACGAGCAAATGGAATATTTGGGGCAAAATTAAAATTGAGCTAAGGAAGGAGTTTACCCCAGATGAGATGAAGATCGTTGCTCGTAGACGCCCCGATGCTACTCGATAGGAGCACGTTGTGAAGCCGCGTCAATTTCTTCAGCAAGTTTTGAAATTGGGGAGAACGGGTGAAAGTTAGGGTTTTGTGTGCGGGTGGAATCGAGGAGAATGGAGAGAAATCGATGGTGGGATGGATAGGGAGATGGGGGAAGGTCGATTGAGGTTGATTTTGGGGAAGAACGAGGTCAGGCGCAAGAGGAGGAGGTGAAACGTCGGTTGGGGATTCGAAAATGGCGAGGGCGGAACGAACGGGCGGCAACGGCTATATATAGGGATTTAAGTCGACCCGGTCGGGTGAGTTTTCACCCAATCGGTTGACCTTAGGCCGAAAATTTGATGCTGAAGAAACACTACAGGCGACCCGATCGGTTGAGAACTCAACCGATCAGTTCGGCGCTCCACACATTATCCCGAGAACTCAGAGTTTTTCACCCGGTCCCTCAACCGATCTAGCATATTGTCACCCGGTCGGTTGATGAATACTGAGATTTTTCCGAGAGTTCCCCCAGGTCACCCGGTCTGCTCACCCGGTCTCTTCTTTCTTTACCCGGTCGGTTCATTTGGTGACAGACACGCCCGTAAGCTGATACGTCCCAACCGATCGGGTGAGTTATCACCCGATCGGTTGAGGCCTTGTTTCCTGCAAAACCCAAAAATCGCCTAAGTTCCTTCAAGGAAGTTGTTTCGGCTGGATTTATTTAGAAAAATAGATAAAAATAAAGTAGAAAAAGTCCTAAAAACGGAAGTAAAAGTTTAGAACATGGGTTGCCTCCCATGAAGCGCTTTTGTTTAACGTCGTTTAGCTCGACGCCCGTTGATGATGTTCATGGTGGGCGATACGGGTGATGCCCAAAATCCGACGTCTCTTCAGCTCCAGAGGTTGTGGCTATTGGTGTAGTCAGCGGCTGTAAGAAGATTTGCTCGACTACCCTCCCTTTGTTGACAGGATCCGGGGGCTTCTCCCTCAAATTGGCGTCCACCGCCATCTTTTTCAGGATCTGGACCTCATCACCGGTGAGGTCCATGGGTTCTTTTCCTTTTCTCCTCGTGGGAGGAGACTTAGGGAATCTGGGAGGGATCACATGTCACAGGACCGCCTCATTAGCCACTTCATTCTTAGGGAAGCCAACTTGCTCTCCAAGGTCCCCCAAGCTATCAGGGGGATTCCTCGAGAGCACTTCCCAGGCACTCGTTTTAACAGCTCTATCTTCTTCATTCTCCAACACATTGATGATAGGATCGTCCGGTGGATTTGAATGCTTCATCGACAAGCCTAAGTCAAATTCGACTCTTTCTTGGCCCATATTGAGGGAAAGCTTCCCATTCTTCACATCTATCAACACTCCTGCGGTTGCCATAAAGGGTCGTCCAAGAATAATTGGGGTATGCTTGTCCTCCAGCATGTCCATCACCACAAAATCAACTGGTACATGTACTCCTTTCACATCGACGGGGAGGTCATCCACTACTCCCACCGGATACTTGACCGAACGGTCAGCAAGTTGTAATGTCATGCCGGTGGGCTCTAAGTCTCCCATCCCTATCCTCTTGTACAACGATAGGGGCATTAAGCTGACGCTCGCACCAAGATCGACGAGCGCCCTCTGGATTTGCACTTCCCCAATAGAGCAAGGGATGGAGAAACTTCTGGGGTCCTTGAGCTTGGGCGGATTTGCACGCTGAATGAGTGCGCTGCACTCCGCCGTTAACACGACCTTTTCTTTTCTAGATCCCCGTGTCACCAAGTCTTTCAAGAATTTAGCATAGGAGGGAATTGTCTCGATGGCCTCGAGGAAGGGGATTTGTAAACTCATATCTTTCACCATGGCAAAGAATTTGCCATACTTCTCATCGATTTTGGTTTTGGCGAGCCGTTGTGGGAAAGGCACAACGGGCTTGAACACTCTTGGGTTCCCTTCCTCATCTTTCTTCTTCTCCTCTCTATGAACTCCCTCTAGAGTAGTTGGCTTGGGCGACGAAGCACCGTCGTCATTTAATTTCTCAATTGGTCATTCCACGACCAACGGTGCTTCCGGTCCTTTGGGGGGTTCTCTGGTAGGTATTTGAGTTTCACTCCTCAAGATGATGGCAGACACGTTCTCATGCTCATGTGTGAGCGCCAAGGTCCGATTTACCCCCCTCGGGTTCACCTCAGGCTGTGGCGGTAAGAGATTCTGTGGTCTTTGCAGGTTCGCCACTTGCAACCCCAGCTGGGTCACTTAATCGGTGAGCACTCTTTGTCCCATCTCCAGTTTCAGACTGATCTTCTCCTGATTGGCTATGTATTGAGTCAAGAGGGACTCAACCGGAGAAATGGCCCTCTGCTGGCCGTATTGCTGCTGGGTGGGCTGCTGATTCCTAGGAGCATATTGTTGATACTGCGGTGGAGGTTGTTGCTGCTGAAATTGCTGCTGCTGGAACTGCTGCTGGGGCCTAGCCGGCTGATAAGTCTGCTGTTGTTGCTGAGCCGGCTGTTGGTAAGGCACTCGGTAACTAAGGTTCGGATGATTCCAGTTGTTGGGAGAGTATGCCGGGTTTGAGTTGGTCCGTGGTGGAAATGGCGCATTCCCCGTAGGATTGTAAAATAATGCGCTCGCCTGATCCAAGGGCGGTGAGATGTCACCACCGTCGAACTCTCCAAAAACTTCAGAATCTACCGCAGTAATCTGTTGTGAACCGGCGCCACCGGCGCCTACCATCAATGCGAAGATCTGGGTTGACAGTAAGTCAAACTTGCTTGACAATTTGTCGTTGTCCTCGACTCTATGGATGCCCCCAGATCTTGGTGTGGCTCTCTCGTCACACCATCATTCATTGTTGGATGCCATATTTTCCAAAATTTGTCCGGCATCTTCTTCGCTCCTTGACATGAAGGACCCTCCAGCCGCGGCGTCCATGGAAGATTTTAAATTGTCCCTCAGCCCATTATAGAACAGATTTATAATCTGCCACTTGGGGAGCTCATGGTGGGGACATCTTCTCTGCATCTCCTTGTATCTCGTCCAAGATTCATGCAAGGACTCATGGCTGGCCTGGGAGAAGGAGGAGATCTCGCTCCACAGCTTCATGGTCTTCGTCGGGGGAAAGAACTTTGTCAGGAAAGCATTGGAGAGCTTCTCCCAGGTGTTGAATGTATTCGAGTCATTCCCCCTAAGCCACAGCTTGGCCTTATCTCGCAAGGAGAAGGGGAATAGCTTCAGTCGGATCGCCTCAGTTGTGACACCGTTAATACGGAAGGTGTCACATTTCTCCAAGAAGGAGTCTAGATGCTCGATCGGGCTCTCCATGGGTGCACCCGAAAACTGATCCTGCTGGATCCACGTCACCAATGATGGCTTAAGCTCGAAGCTTTGGGCCGTAATAGCTGGAGGACGGATGGCGGAGGTGGACTCGATGGAAGGCATCGAGTACTCCAATAGGGACTTGTGAGGCGGGGTGTTCTCCCCCATGGCTTTAGGATCCTCTCTTCTTCACTTCTCGGCGGCCAAACGCCTAAGGGTGGCGTTTATCTCTGGATCAACGGGGATCAAGTCGTCGAGACTTCTTGAACTCCTGCGCATGAAAAACAACAAACACCCGTGAAGCGACAAGTGGGAAAGAAACAGATAAGATAAGAAATAAAAATAAAAATAAAAATAAAAATAAGAAAATAAAAAGGAAAAAGAAGAATGCGAAAATTATCGCGAGGTAGGGATAAGAGCTAGACACTAGGGTTCATGAGATCCTAAAATAACAAGCACGTTGCCTCCCCGGCAACGGCGCCATAAACTTGACGTGCCCCCGGTTTGCAAGCCGCAAATGGCCGGGGGCCCCTGTGGAGGTTTAGATATTTGTAACCGCAAGCGCACGGTGTTGTAGTGTGGCTTGGGGGTCGAACACATGGAGGCTAGGATGTGCTTGTGTCAAAGAGGACCAAAATCACCCCGTGGGCGAGCTAGCCCAGATCGGATGATGGGTTGTCACGGTAAAGGAATGCAAGGTATAGACAATATGAAGGAAAACCCGGGACTCTGGTTTCGACCCCAACGAGCGGCTCTCACCGATACGGCCTACGGGTAAGATGGCGATCGGAAATAGGGTCTAATGGTGAGACGTTGCCTCTAAAAATGGTACCGGCATCCCGTGGGCCCGATATTCCGGTCGGTGCCCAGGATGATACGCCGGACTTCCCGGGTTCGATCAGTGGGCACTCCCATGTCCATTAACACTGATCGACTCCGGGAGCACTAAGCTCGCAACGATAACTCCCAACGTCTCGTCCTGCTGCTCCCCCGCGCTAGGATTCGGTGTCTACGCTAAGGGCGTGAGCTATGGCTAGGGAGTCAACCGCCAAGTTTATTCCCCCTTGGCCCAACGGTCAAAGGCGGTCTTTTTCCCGCCGATGACAATAAAACACCCCGCGTAACCATTAGATTCCTAATCCCTCTCGATTTCCTAACCCTATGGACGCATCGGGAAGAGCCCCCGAAGGGGTTTCCGCCAAAATCCCGGATTTGGGAACTACTCACAAATATTCATTAAAAAGTGATCTAAATGAAAATGGACCGTCAAAATCATAATCAGACAATAGAAATGCAATGGTAGTAAAGCAATTAAGATAATACTAAAGTTTTACAAAGATCCGAAAACTTACAAAAACTGGAAAATTACAGCCGTCACAAAATGAAGAAAACAGTAAAAAACCAACTCCCGAATCTGGGAAACCTAGGGTTCTATTTATAGAAAACGACATCACCCGATCTGTTGACAAGTCAACCGGTCGGGTGAGCCGCTTCACAAAATCACAGCGCAATGCGGGGGTTTCACCCGGTCAGTATGAACCGGTCGGTTGGAACTTGGTGCGGTCGGTTGGATCTTGGTGCCGACCGGTTGGATCTTGGTGCGGACCGGGTGAGGAGACCGGTTGGAGCTTCGAGTCTTGGCTGTTGAAATTCAGCTACAGGTGAACCGATCGGGTGAAGGTCACCCGATCGGTTGGAAATCAGCTTCGAATTTCCTGAGACTTTGAGCTTTTGACCAGGTCACTGAACCGACTGGGTGACTTCTCGTGAGCTCCAAGCTACATCCGGGTGGTGCACGCGTGCATCACCCGATCGGTTGGAAGTGACCAACCGGTCAGGTGAGGGGCTGAAAGATGCGATCTTCATCGTTTGACCCCCTGGATTACGCGTGACTCCTCCCGTTGCTCCGGGGACACATGATATCATTGTTTTACGCCCCAAATGCCAGCAAACTCCTGCAAAACACGGAAAATACGGAAAAGTGAAAGAAAATAAGAAAACACAAGAAAACACGAGAAAACGAGTAAAAGACGGCGGTAAAATACTGAAAAACACGGAATAAAACGTGCGTAAATGTATGAAATATAAACGCACGTCAACAGTCCCCGAGGTCCCGACGGTGGTGGAGGTGGTAGAGACAGGGGTGGAAGAGGAAGTGCCTCCTGGTGGCGGTGGAAGCGCAGGCAAAGCTGGAAGGGCGGCCACAATGGTTTCCAGGTCGGGCTCCTCGTACTTGAAAGAGCAGGGCACCCGGGTGTCGGTGACTGCCTCGATGGGGGCTCCGGGGGGCTCAAGGACGTGGAGTGCTGGAAGTAGGTGGACCCTATCTATCATCCAGCTCTGCTGGACAGGCACTATGGTGGTGAGGTGAGTGGCGGGAAGGACAATGTGGGGTGTGTGATGGGTTCCTACTAGATAGGTCCAGTGACGGGCTTTATAAGGCCGAATGATGTGCATGTGCTCAAGCACACCTAAAGTCAAGCACGTGGGGCCAGGAGGGGTCACTAGGTCATCAGGAAGATCAATACCTAGCATCCGTGCAAAAATGGTGAAGAATCTACCACAACAGATATCAGTAGAGTAGTGAGTGTGGGCGGTTTGCAAAAGGCGATAACACAGCCAGTGGGCTACGTCAGAAAGTATGAAAGGGCGAAGGGAGCCGTCGGGATGGAAGCACATAGGTCGGGTCATTCCCATAAGATGGAAAAGCTCAGGTAGGGACATGGTCCCGACCTCTGGCCTGCAGAAAATGGTGATGGCGAGGTGTCGCTGCGCGTAGCGAAGGCAAGGATGAACAATGCATGATGCCTTCGCTCGGCTGGGGTGGTAATGGTCTAGACCAGAAATGCGATGCCAGAAAGCGGAGGCATCGAAACTAGAAAGCTCGTAGTCAGGGGAGAAGAAGGCTTGGGGATCAGGGACGGCTGGGAAACAGAAGTGGGAGTGGATCATGGCGTACGTGACTATGAAGTCGTGGTCCAGTAGCCAGAATGTAATGCCATCGCCTGCCGGGGTGCGGGTGATGGAACTCAATGCCACCAGAGTGAGGCGTGAGTAGGTGAGTGCGTGAACTGCTAGGAGTCGGTCGAAATCGATGGTGCGGTATAGCCAATGGACTCCCTGCAGGAGTCCAAGGTGGCGGAGGGTGGGGACGTCGAAAAACTGTGTGGGAATGAGTCTCCTCTGCGAAAGGGCTATGAATCGGTCACTGTGGGTATCGTCCCTAAATGTGATGTTGAATGTCCGTACACGTGGCGGTAGAGTGGTGGGAACGGCGGGAGGTGCAGGAGGGGAGGGAGGTGCAGTAGTGGGGATCAATGCGGAAGTGGCAGGGATGTGAGTGTGACGTGGGGGAGAAGAGTCGGACGCGGACGACGGCTCGCCCACGTGCTCCTTCTTGGTGGTGGGGGTAGTAGCACGGCGAGAGTGGTGCGAAGGTCGAGAAGAGGAGGCGCTAGTGGCTTTCCTCTTCCACGACGAGGAGGTGTGGGACACCCCTAGTGTGAGGCATCATGCAGAAGGCAAGCTATACTATCGGTATAAAAGTAAAGAGTGTATAGAGTGTACCGACAAGGCAATCACAGCGAGAATGCTGAGAGCGGGTATGGGACTGTTGCTGATCAGAGGTCTCCCCCAAGCTGATCCGGGACGTGTCCTCCGATGTAGGCAAAACGTACCTGAAATAGAAGAAAATATAATGTCAGGGGATGAAATAAGAAATAAGTAGGGGGATGTGTGTCGTTGCTCGACCGAGCACAATCGTTGCTCGGTCGAATAACGTAGGGGCATGGTTGGTGTGCTGAGGGTTGCTCAATCGAGCAGCAGTAGTGCTTGGTCGAGTAGGTCGGATGGGTTGGTCAAGGACTTGACCGAGCACTAGTTGTGCTCGACCGAGTAGTTTCGATGGGGAGTGGGGTGTCTAGTTGCTTGGTCGAGCAGCATTCGTGCTCGATCGAGCAGATGGGGTTGCCCTATGCGGTTTTGTTTGCTAGAGAGGCGGCGGGGGAAAGTATTTTAACGAAGGAGGGCGGGAGGGCGGGAGGGCGGGAGGGGGGGAGAGAGAGATCCTAATCGGACGATGATGTCGGTGGCGACGGCGGTCGTCGGTCGGCGGCAGCCGTGCGGATCGAGTAGGGGAGGGGTCTGGGTGCTCGGGTAAGATGATTTGGGGAAATGAAGAAGGCTTAGATCTAAGTGAGATGAGTTGGGTTTTTATAACCCGACTCGTTCAGAAGTGGGCCCCGCATGCTTTAGGGTACCGTGGCTCGATCAAGTAGCGTAACTGCTCGGTCGAGTCAGACAAAAATTAACACGAGTTTTAGAACACTCCCTTGTCTACTCGATCAAGTAGGGTCTACTCGGTCGAGTCAGAAGACCATGATGCTGTTGTTTCCCTTCTCCTCTTTTGCTCGGTCGAGCAAGTGGCTGCTCGGTCGAGTAGGTGTCTACTCGGACCGAGTATACGCTACTTGGGCCATGTAGGCAGAACGTCATTTTTCCAAAATTTCCCTGCTCCTTCCTCAGCTCGATCAAGCAGATGGTCTACTCAGTCGAGTAAGGGACTACTCGACCGAGTAGATGCTGCTCGGGTCGTGTAGAGGAACGACATTCTCCCTTGTTTTCATGTCCATGCGCTACTCGACCGAGTATGTGGCTGCTCAGTCGAGTCACCTGTAACTCTTTTGCTCTTCTATCAGCTGCTCTCCTTCCAGCTCCCTTTCATTCAAAACATCGATTTGTGCTTTCCCCTTAACGTTCAACCTGTAGAAAGGAAAAACTTATCAGATTTTTATAGTTTTGCATTTTTAAGGAATAGAAAAATGTTTTTATTTGGTTTTCTGGAATAGATGAAGAAAAACAAAAGCTGAAAGAGAAGATCTAAGATATAAAAAAATCGGATTGCCTCCCGATACGCACTCGTTTTGAGTCATGAGCTCGACTCCCTCAAGTTCTTCAATTGTTGTTTGGCGCGTAAGAGATGCGCATATCATTCTTGCCAACGATACCATGCGGCGGTATTCGGCATGCTTCCTCTCCATGTTTTTCCTAGGCTGCGTTACTGATGGCTTCCGGCTTCTTGTGGTGCAAGGAGTCGTCTGTGAGCTCCTCATCAAACACACGAAGATAGGTGGCAACCGCCTTGTTGTAGATGGGGTCGCCATCGTTATCAACACTTGTTCTCATCGGGTCCTTCATGACCCCCTCAGCGGTATATTCCCCTATGGCATCATCTTCCAGGAGCTCCAGATAACTAGCCCCTTCTTCACAGACATGCTCCCTCATATGTTTTTGTAATTAGAATTGGGCTTCAATATTGCACACATTCAATGAGAGGGTCCCTTCACGAACATCTATGAGGACGCCGGCCGTCGCCATGAAGGGACGAACAAGTATGAGCTGGGAACTCCCTCTCTCAGGCATATTCATTATAACAAAATCCACTGGCACAGACAACCTAGGAGGTATTTGCAGAATAATGTCTATGGCAATGCATACCAGATACGTAATCGAGTGATCCGCTAGCTGTATGGACATGTTTGTGAGCTCCAATTCACTTCTAGTCTGTAATCTTTCAAATATAGAAAGCGGCATCAAGCTGATGCTTGCTCCTAAGTCGATCAAAGCACTGTTGATGGGCGTACCTCCTATAGAACATGGGACTGTGAAGCTTCCCGGATCTGGTTGCTTCCTCGGGAGATGGTTCTTTATGAGGGAGGTAGACTCCTTCATAAGCTTTATTTCCTCGTGCTTCCGCTTTCCGGTGATGAGGTCCTTCAGAAACTTCGCATAGATAAGAATTTCTGTAATGGCATCCATAAATGGGATGTTGAGCTGGATGCCCTTCAGAAGCTCTGTGAACTTTGAATACTTCTTCACCATTTTAGCTAAAGCTAGCCTCTGTGGATATGGCGGAGGGGGTCGGCTTCCCCTATCCTTTGCGACATCCTTAGGAGATGGCTTACTAGAACTAGATGCATCTTCCCTTGGTGCCAGTGTAACGGTAAGTGTGGCGGAAGGCGAATCCGCCCTCTCTCCATTCATGGTAGGCTCATCCATATCCTCTTCCCCATCACTGCCAATAATGGCATCCTCGGTTATGACTTGTTCTTTGTTCATGACTGGCACCATAACAGCATCGGTTGCCCGTCCTCCACACGTGGTACCGGAGACCACGGCATTGGCTTGAGCCTCGGATTCGGCTCCGGTTGCGAAGGCAGCCTTCCTTGATTCTTAAGTAGTTGGGACATCTGGCCCCTCAGCTCATCAAGCGACATGTTTATTTTTTTGAATTGAGTGGAGTGTCTTGGTTGAACCTGACTTGCCCGCTCATGAACGTCTCTAAGGTGGTCTCCAGATTGGAACACGACGGCGTTGGGGCATAACCTTGTTGAGGCGGGTGATTAAATTGGTAGCCTCGTAGTCGATACGGCTCAGCTGGCCTAAATCCGCTCTGCTGTTGATGTGGTGGATGCCCTTGTTGTTGAGGAGGGGGTGGTGGCCTCTAAAACTGTGGAGGTTGTAGCCCTCCACTTGGGTTCCCGTAAGACAATCCGAGGTGATTACTAGCGGCCGAATTTTACCACTGATTTCGTCCATCTCCTTGGACATACTATACCGACTCAGATGATTCGGTTCCGTCATAATGTCCCTCGTTGGGAACGTAACTTTGCTCTCCATATTCCTTCGAAGGATGATAAGCTGGGGTGCTGGTAGTTGTTTGGATGGAGTCCAACCATTGCTCAATCCTAGCCACCTGTTTACACAAAGTCTCAATGTGAGAATCGAGGTGGCTAACAGCTTTTACCTCAGGGGTCCTGGTGACAATGGTGCGCTCTTCGCTCCACTGTTGATTATTTGGTGCCATATGCTCAAGTAGATCGATGGCTTCCTCAGGCAATTTGTCCAGCAGGGCGCCTTGCGCGGCGGCATCAATTATCATCTTCGTGCTGGGCTGTAGCCTATTGTAGAAGCTTTGAACGAGATCACAGGATTGGATCCCATGATGAGGGCACTGATGCTGAAGGTCCTTGAACCTTTCCCAGGCCTCGTAGAGAGATTCTTGCGAAAGCTGTTTGAAATTAGAGATAGCCCCTCTGATCCGCACCGTCTTTGAGGGTGGATAGAATTTGTCTACGAAGGCAAGCGCCAGCTGCTCCCAGTAGTAAAGTGGTTCGACGGGTGGGCTCGTAGCCAGTATGAAGCTTTATCCCTCAAGCTGAAGGGGAAGAGCCTTAGCTTAATGGCGTCGTCGCTCACATCTTTAGCTTTAAATGAATCGCACTTTGCCAGAAAAGTGTCGATGTGATGGTTTGGGTTCTCGTGCGGATGCCCATGGAAGAGATCCTGCTGCATCAGATTTATGAGTCCGGTCTTTAACTCGAAGCTAGCTGCCTCCAGTTACGGTCTCAGGATGGAGGAAGTGTTTCCGAAGCTCGGTTTCATGTGGTCCCGGATGGACCCGGTGCGAGGTGGTGTGGCGGTATTTTCTGCCATTTGATCAGGGAGCGTCTGACTCCTATTCGAGGCCCTGAGAGCACTTGTTGTTTTCTCAATTTCAGGATCGAATAGCAATTCTTTATCAAAAGCTTCAAGGCGAGTGATCATGCAAAAGACAGCTCAAAAAAATACCATGAGTAGCAAGATAATAATTAAAAAGAATAAAAAGGGTGGAAAGATAAGGAAAGGTGAGAGTTGCTAGCAAACTCTTCAAAATAAAAATAAACTGAGATACACCGTATCCGTCTCCGACAACGGCGCCAAAAACATGACGCACCCCGAACTCACACCTAAAATCCACCTGACGATGTCACAATTGCCAGACGCAGTATGGTCCCAAGGTGATGGTTCTGGGCTCTATCCGCAAGCGGACGGTGTCAAATTATAGTATATAAGATTGTCGAATCCCACAGGGACAGTGACAGTGTATTGGGGTCTCAGATTATTTTAGATCTCAGAATGAGATAGCAGTCGATTTAAGAAGATTTGTTGTTGTAATGTTGTTGGTTTGATAATAAGAGAAGCTAGGGCCTTAGGGATCACCGCTAAGAACGTTGTAGGTTGATGTTATGTAACGCCCCGCTTCCCAAAAGACACCGAAAGTGAGAACGTTACGAGGTCCGCTTGAACTGGAGCGGTGAAGCTCGAGTTCAATAAGCGTCTGTGATAAAAGCACAGAAAAGGGGTCCTTGCATTTGCGTATCAGAACAATCAGAACACAACAAAAATATATAGATAAAAGCCACATCCAGAGATTAAAAGTTAGTACACGAAATTAAACAGCCACAGCTGGGCTTAAAGTAGCAACAAAAGAAACGTACACAACTACAGCAAGTGACTGAAAGTAAACTAAGAAAACTGAAAGTGAGGGGTCCTCTAGTCCTCAGCTGGAAGAGGCACTGCGTTAGGTGCGAACTCCTGACTCTCCAAGTCTGGCGTCTTATACGGGTCTTCCGGGTACTCAAGCGCTGAATCTGACATACATCCACAAACAATGAATGTATGTCAGCTAGGGTCTACAAGAAAGTGTTAGCATCCCAAGACAAGATATCTGATATATATGAATTTTAGAAGCATTAATAATTTAAGAAAAGCGACTGCAGCAATTTAATATTGAACAATTTTGTTGAAGCAAGACAAGCACTCCTAACATGCAGTTCTAGTCGTTTGCAAGATTAAAGTTAAGATTTCTCTGAGTTCATTAGCATTTCAATTTTCAAGATGACCGAGTTAGCGTTGCAAGTTTTCATGTCAAGAGTTCACATCTAATCTAGGGATCTCGCCTTTAGGTCGTGATGAGAAGGTCGTTCCTCTCACGGGGCTTACCGTGATTGATGCTAACCCACCGCATGCGGGTGGTGCTCTTGAGGAGAGTACCTTTCATATGCCCAGTGGCCGCTCAACCCTAACCCCACCCAAAAGTTTGCCGGAGCACGAGCCGGCCTAGTCGACTCACACGACATCACGATATCACGATACCGCCTTCGAGGCGCACGATAGTCACGATGTCAAAATTAGTTAAACATGTCCGAATTCGCAGAAATTTGGTGTTATCAATATTATTACATTTTGGTGACAGTTCTACATAACAAAAGTAGGTTAAACGATTTTTATGGCAAATCTCAAAAATAATGACGAACACGGTTTCACTGGACTTGTTACAGAAAACATTTTTTTCTCATAATTGTTTTAAATTAAGGTATATCATATGATACCATTGGATCCCAAATTTCATCCTGATCATTATGGTGTCCATTTCGCATGTCATTTCACCCCTAGTTTTTGAGTTATACAGTAATACATAAAGATGGCACAAAAGTGTCAAAACTTCAGAAATTCATATAAAATCAAATACTCGCCTGTTTTCGATGTTCTTGGTGTCGTTGGAATCATCTCGACATGTACTACGCTGCAGAGGGTTTGGTTCGCTGTTTTGGCAGAACATAAAATCAGAATATGCGTTTCTTGTTCAGGACAGATTTACAAAAAGCCCCTACGATGTCTAGCGATTCGTTTTTATTAGGTTTTCTGTCCTATGATGGGGGTTAAGAGTTGTTAAAGGGGTAGATCTACTAACCGTAAGTGCAGAGGAGGATCGGAACATCCCGATGGTAGTGGCGACGCGTCGGGTCCCGGAACAGCGGCGTAAAAGCTTCAGAAGGAGGTAGGAAGCTGTCCGCGACCTGATGGCGTGTGCTGGGCGAAGAGAGGCCGTCGTCTGGGCTAGGGGATGGCGTTCGAATGTCAGAGAAGAGAGGCACATGATCTGTGATGGCGAGGAGGCCATGTGCATGGACTGGGTGCAGATCGGAGGAGTTGGCCGCGGGTGTTACGGCCTGTGGGGGTTGACGTGCGAAGGGGGAGGCCGCGGGTGTTGCCGCGAGGCTGGGCGAGCGCAGCGCTGTGGTGTTCTGTGTGGAAGAAGATGGAATCGGGGCTCGGCCTTGAAGAAGAAGAGAGGGGTCCGGCGTTTAGGGGAGTTGGCGGCTGCCTGGCTTACGCGTGGAGAGCAGGGGGTAGAGCGCTACAGAATATGGGAAGAGGAGAAGAGGAGGAAGCCGAGAGAAGGAGAAACTCGACCTTGGGGTGCTGTGCTCGCGCGGGGCGAGAGGAGGAGGGAGGCCATGAGGGGGAGAGCTTGGGAGGGCTGCGGGTTGGTTACGTGGGGAGATGAGATAGGGTGGCGGCTGAGCTTTGTCCTAGGGTTTTATATTTTGTAGGGTTACTGTGATATGATAGCCTAGGTTCCCATATTATGTGCTGGGGGGGGGTTTTAAACAGAGGGCAGCACGTGAGAGGGATGGGCTTGATTATTAGTTAGGTTAGCCGAAGGTACCAACAGCCTAGAGTTATCGTTTATAGAAATAATGTAAAGGGTTGTACTAGGGTTTGTTTCAGGTATAGGTTGGCTAGTGTAGGGTTCCTCTAGGGTTAATAATAGCCTAGTATCATTTTATAATAAGGATTGAAGTGTTTCTCTTCCAGGAGTGCACGTGAGAGAGTGAGAAAGCTAGGGTCTCCTTTAGGTTCAGTTATATATATATATATATATATATATATATATATATATATATATATATATATATATATATATAGGGAAATGTGCCTAAGAATGACCTCGGGTAGAGATACCTGAGCACACCCCCGCTGTTCGGGGTTTGTGGGTATTTTTTTTAAATTATTTTTGCAGTAGGTAGATATACTTTATGTAGCTCCCCACAAAATTTCAGGTCGATTCGACACCGTTTGAGCCTCCGTTCATCGATTTCAAAAACGTTGCGCAAAACTGTCCAAAATTTGGACAGTTTTGCGCAACGTTTTTGAAATCGATGAACGGAGGCTCAAACGGTGTCGGATCGACCTGAAATTTTGTGGGGAGCTACATAACAAGTATATCTACCTACTGCAAAAAATATTTCAAAAAAAAAATACCCACAAACCCCGAACAGCGGGGGTGTGCTCAGGTATCTCTACCCGAGGTCATTCTTAGGCACATTTTTTGCATATATATATATATATATATATATATATATATATATATATATATATATATATATATATATATATATATATATATATATATATATAATTTGTTATCTATTAGTTTAGCATGTCACTCATGTCCCTAGATGTGTGCATGGGTGTGGTTCGGCCACAAGGGTAGGGTACGGCCTAGGGTTTTCTAAAATGGCTAGCTACAATAGGAAGGATTTGAAATATAATTAAGGAGATTGTAATCAATGTGTTTAATAGCTAATCAATTTTATTTAATGGGTTTATAAGAGGTAGGTTGAAATTTAAAATTTTGAAAGAAGAGATATGAAATTCAAATTTTGAAAAGAAATGAAATTAATACAATAAAAGATGCTTAACTAAATAATAATAATAATAATAATAATAATAATAATAAATAGAAAAAATTAACTAGGCGTTATAAAATAGTAATAGAAATAATTAACATGGGAAAGTAGGCACGTGCACGGGGACGGATACGCCTAACTACGGATACGGACGAAAAATTGGGCGAGAGAAATATAGGTAATATCATCGATAAAGACCGGTCGTTACATCCTACCCACCTTAAAGAAAATTCCGCCCTCGGAATTCCAAACAATCACTGATCAGGGAACAGAAGTTGGTAACGCTCTCTCATCTCATCTTCTCTCTCCCAAGTAGACTCTCCTGACGAGCCGTGTCGCCACATCACCCTAACAAGATTGACAGTCTTGTTCCTGAGTGTCTTCTGATGTCTGTCAAGGATCTGCACTGGCTGCTGGTCATACGTCAGATCTGAACGAACGGTGATCTTAGAGTAGTCAACAGCGTGAGATGGATCACTAATGTACCGACGAAGCTGAGACACATGGATGACATCGTGAACTCCTTCCAAAGATGGTGGCAAGGCCAAGCGGTAGGTTACCTCGTCAACTCTCTCCAGAACATCGAAGGGTCCGATGTATCTCGGGCTGAGCTTACCACGTTTCCCAAAGCGAATCTCTCTGCGATTCGGGGAAATTTTCAGGAACACATGGTCTCCCAGCTGAAACTCCAGAGGGCGTCGTTTAGTGTCAGCCCAATGCTTATAACGGTCTTGGGCAATCTGAAGCTTGTCCCTGATATCTCGAACAATGTCCACTGCTTCGACTATCAACTCCGGTCCCAATAACTCTCTATCTCCAATGTCGTCCCAGCTCAGGGGCGAACGACACTTCCTCCCGTAGAGAGCAGCGAATGGCGCCATGCTAATGCTCACCTGATAACTGTTGTTGTAAGAGAACTCCACCATGTGTAGATAATCCTCCCACAAACCCTTGAAATCTAGCATGCAAGCTCTCAGTATGTCCTCCAGAATCTGAATGGTCCGCTCTGACTGGCCATCCGTCTGCGGGTGATACGCAGTGCTGAACTTCAGACTGGTACCAAGATTGGTCTGCAGACTCTTCCAGAACTGAGAGGTGAACCTCGTATCATAATCAGACACGATGCTCACAGGGACTCCATGCAGACGCACGATCTCCTACACAACATATTTCACATCACTATTGGTACGGGAAAGAGAAATACGAGGAGATGAGTCAGATCATTACCTCCATATATTTTCTTGCCAGTATCTCAGTGGATTGTCCTACTCGGAACGGTATGAAGTGCGTAGACTTGGTCAGTTGATTGACGATGACCCAGATTGCATCATTCTGTTTGGTGCTCCGAGGTAAGCCAGTCACGAAGTCCATCGTGATGTGCTGCCATTTCCACTCCGGGATAGGCAGGGGTTGTAGTAGTCCGACGGTGTGATGATGTTCAGCCTTCACTTGCTGACACACCAGGCATTTGGCAACACTCCATGCCACACTTCTCTTCATACCATGCCACCAGAAATTCTGAAGAAGATCCTTGTACATCTTCGTACCTCCAGGATGAATGGAATAAGGCGAACTGTGAGCCTCATTCATCAACTCTTCTCTGATATCTCCTGCAGGCACGCAGATTCTACTGCCATACCTCAAAGATCCATCCTCGTGAATCAGAAAATCTGTCCGGAGTCCGGCTTCGACTTGCGCTCTGATCTTCATTAACTTAGCATCACCAACTTGAGCAGTTTTGATCCGATCAACAATCGTCGACTGAATCTGCATGCTCATCAAGGAAGAAGTGACTTCTGGAAGAACAGCTTCAACATCCATCTCTTGTAGATCATGCTGTAATCTCCACTGAGCTGTGAGAACCATCACCTCTGGCAGTCGGCTCAAAGCGTCCGGTACGACATTCACCTTCCCTGGGTGATACTGAAGATCGATGTCGTAATCTGCCATCAACTCCAACCATCTGTGCTGGCTCATATTCAGCTCCTTCTGAGTAAATATGTATTTCAAACTTTTGTGATCAGTGAATATCTTCACTTTCTCACTCAGTAAGAAATGACGCCAAATCTTCAGCGCAAATATGACAGCGGCGAGTTCCAAATCATGGGTCGGATAGTTTTTCTCATGGACCTTCAGTTGTCGCGAAGCATAAGCGACTACATGGTTGTGCTGTTGCAGAACACAACCAAGTCCCTTCCCTGATGCATCGCAAAAAATCTCAAAGCCTCCGCTTCTGTCCGGAATAGCCAAGACTGGTGCAGTCGTCAGTCTCTCCTTCAAAGTGGAAAAATCATGCTCACAAGAATCTGACCAGCTGAACTTGACATCCTTTCGCGTCAATCTCGTCATCGACTCAGCTATCCTCGAGAAGTCCTTGATAAATCTGCGGTAGTAGCCAGCCAATTCGAGGAAGCTCCTGATGTCCGAAGCCGATCGCGGTGTAGGCCATTCACTGACTACTCTGACCTTCTCCGGATCCACTGAGATGCCAGCTCCTGATACTACATGTCCAAGGAATGCAACTCTGTCCAGCCAGAATTCGCATTTGCTATACTTGGCATATAGTTTATGATGGCGGAGCATCTCCAACACCAATCTCAAGTGTTCTGCATGCTCTTCCTCGCTCTTCGAGTACACCAGGATGTCATCTATAAAGATCACCACGAACTTGTCCAGGAAGTCGTAAAAGATGAGGTTCATGAGATTCATGAACACAGCAGGAGCGTTGGTCACACCGAACGGCATGACAACGAACTCATAGTGCCCATACTTGGTCCGAAAAGCTGTCTTGGGCACGTCATCCTTCTTGACTCTGACTTGATGGTATCTGCTCCGAAGATCCAGCTTCGAGAACACCTCTGATACACCAAGCTGATCGAAGATATCATCAATACGGGGCAGCAGGTACTTGTTCTTCACAGTGATCAGATTCAGCTCCCGATAGTCGATACACATCCTCCTCGATCCGTCTTTCTTCTTCACCAGCAAGACGGGCGCACCCCAGGGAGATACGCCGAGATGAATAAAACCCTTCTGCAGTAGCTCGTCCAACAGCTTCCTCAGCTCCTCTAGCTCAGCAGGAGCCATACAGTACGGTGCCTTAGAAATCGGTTGAGCTCCTGGCATTAGATCAATGCCGAACTCCAATGCTCGATCAAGCGACAAACTGGAAATGTCCTTAGGGAAGACATCCCCGAAGTCTCGCACTACAGCTGGCTTCTCCGGCTCTGCTATCATAGATGCAACTGTCAATCTGTACGGCTGGGCCCGGAACTTGACAGGTCTAAGAGAACGTCCTCTGCTGACGAACTCAAACACTGGGTGGCCAGGAATTTCAAACACCACTTTCTTCCGGTGACAGTCGATCGTGGCATAGAAGGCTCCTAACCAGTCGATGCCGAGAATTGCATCGAAATTGGATAGGTCGTGGACGATGAAATCATCATACAATTCGTGTCCGCTAACCACCAATGGGCAAGGTCGACAACCAAGGGCAACCTTCACTACACCATTTCTAGTCGTGATGTTCCAACACTTGGGAAGTGTGTAGGTGGGTATCGAGTGTTCGACTACGAACTTCCATGACAGGATGCACATGGAAGCTCCAGAGTCGAACATGGTCAAGGCTGGGTGAGAAGACACTAGGATAACACCTAAGGGTAACATGCAACTATATCAAACAATGAACTAACTAGTCAAACATAAATATATAAAAGAAAAGACTAGTTTAGGAGTTACCTGCAATCACGTCGTCAACGGCCTCAGCCTCAACGGCTGTCATGGTAAAAGCTCGACGCCTCGGCGGGTTGGCCTGCTGAAAGGCTCGCTCCTGAGGTATCAGAGGTGGTCCTCACTGTCCAGGTGCAGGCACTGGTCTCTGAGCAGGTCCAGGTGCAGGCGCTGTCCACTGAATAGGTCTAGGTGCTCCAGCGGGCATAGGTCGAGAACCTCGGGGGCAGTCCCTCGCAACATGGGCAGGAGATCCACAGACCAAACACTGATTCAACATCCTCCTGCAGTCCTTCTTCACATGGTCAAGCTTGCCACAGAAATGGCAAGTCAGCTCAGCTCGGTTGGGAACAGGTGCAGCTGGCCTCTTGAACTGTGTGGTGTGGACTGGATGTACACCGGGTCTAGGTGCACTCCTCAGCATCTCCATCGGGCGCTTGCCCACTTGACGTGCCTTATTCAGATTGGCGATGTGCTCCTGATTCTTCGTAGCTACCAGAACCTCCTCATGAGTGGAAAAAGTATTCCCGGACAGCACACTCTGGATGTCCAGATCCAAGCCCTGTAGGAAACGATGTGCACAGTCCTCATGTTCTTTCACCATGGCAGGAGCATATTGGCTCAGCATAGTGAACTCCGCCTTGTACTCATCAACAGTCATAGTACCATGCTCCAGGTTGATGAAGCAACTCTCCATCATTCGCTTCGCAGACTTGGGAAAATATGTTGGATATGGACGGCATAAATACACCCATGAGGGGATGTATGAGGGTATACGGACCTCAGATGTCGCGTGCACGAAGGCGTGCGCGAAGGGAACCTTTTCTCGTGTGAAAAGGACCACTCGATAAGTGGAAAAAGCCACTCGATAAGTGGAAAAAGACACTTTATAAGTGCAAAATGGCACTTGATATGTGGTTAAAGAAGAAGATAAATGAATGTGCTAATATAGGCTAATAAGCTTATAATTGGTTATTTCCTACAATAACCACCCCTAAAGCCTATAAATAGGACCCAAGGGTAAGGCATTCATTCACACTTTCCATGCCATAAGTTTGCATAAGGCATCCTTATGTTCTTCTTCTCCCTTCCATTAAAATCCTCTTCTAGTTAGAGATTTAGGCGGTGAAACTCTGCTTCGATCCTCCGTGACGAAGTATCGACCGTTGTGGCGAATCCGAGGGCAAAGTTCAGAGACTACCGTGTCGCATATGCAAACGTAAGTCTCTACTTTATTTCGATCCTAACAAAGCTGTTTTGACAGGATCCCACATTGGTATCAGAGCCATACGGGTTCGCCCCGGTCAAACCGCCGCCCCGTCGAACCGATGAACGAGGCATTGTCTTTTTCACGAATGGGTATCCTACCATTACAGATATGGTAGGAACGCTTCGTGATGGAGAGAACGCAGCGGTTGTTCTTTTCACGCTAGGGTCTCCTACCATTACGGATATGGCAGGAACTCTCCGTGACGGGAAGAACCGACCGTTCACGTCGTCAAGCTCGCACTCTTCATGGATGCCGAGTCTCCATTCATAGGGAATGTGAACTCTCTACATGTGGAGCGTGTAGTTTACGAACTTTAAAGTATGTTATTTTTTATTTTTGGCACACGACCATTAGAAGATAACTACTTTCTCGACGAACGGGTGCTTCATCGACGAACGGGTGCTTCATCGAGGAAGATGATGGTAGTTATCTCCATCGGAGAAGATGATTTTTGGTGCATGATCACCATGGCCAAATGGGCTATGAAGGCAATGTACCCCCCCTCCCCATGCGGAGGGGGTTGGCTACGGCCAATAACTACCACGGCCACCCCTCCGGCGGGGTGTGCGGCAACCCCTTACAAGGGGGTGGCCGGCCAAGGCCATATGGGCCATGGCCGGCCAAGGCCAAAGGGCCATGGTCGGCCATGGCCGGCCATGGCCAGGGCCAGGGGGCCCTGGCCATTGCCAGGCCACGGCCAGATGGCCCTGGCCAGGCCAGGGCCGGCCCTGGCCGGCCACGGCCAGGGCCAGAGAGCCCTGGCCGCGGCCAGGCCAGGGCCTGGCCGGCCCTGGCCAGCGGCCAGGGCCCTGCCAACCCTGGCAGAGGCCATGGCCGGTGCCCTGGCCTCAGGCCAGGGCCTGGCCGGCCCTGGCCAAGGGCCAGGGCCCTGCCGGCCCTGGCAGAGGCCAGGGCAGAGCCTGGCCGGCCTCGGCCAAGGCAGAGGCCCTTGGCCGGCCCTCGGCCAGGGTAGAGGCCCTGGCCTGGAGGACTGCAGATCATTGGTTGGTCAACCAATCTAGGAGTTTTGGTTGAAAAAATCCGGCAAAAGGCCTTGGTCGATCACGAACATGCCGACTAGCCCATACGGGGTGGCAAAAGACTTTGGTCGAACATGAATGTGTCGACTAGCCCATACGGGGCTAACGACAGTCGTCTGCGTCAAAATTCTCCCATACGGGGGGAGCGCCTGGATCCATACGGGAACCGGCGACAATGGCTTGCAGAAAAATCCCCTCAGGGGGATCCGGCTTGGCATGGCTACGGCTCATTCCCGGCAAATGGCCATGAAGTGCCGGATATTTCACTAGTATCATAAGGGTACTAAGTTGAAATATACATTTTTTGAAAAATATGTTTTCTAACATTTTGAAAAATACGTTTTCAAAAACACTTTTCCGCTGCAAAGTACTATAAGAGTACTTTTTTTGATAAAGTGATGGGGAAATACTGAAAGTTACTCTAGATGGTGATTGGAAACGTAGTGACCTTTCCGATTCTAGGGTAACATCTTCAGTATTTTTCAAAAGTAACTTATCAAATTTTAAATGTCGTTCCAAGTGGGAGTTGAAATTAGAACTATCCAAATGGGATATTCTATTATCACTTCAAATGGGAATTATATTTTAAGAATTTTTCAATGCAATGTTTTTGATTAAACCTTCGGTTTTTTTGTGTCTTTTGCAGCATTTTAAAAGTAAAATGTCTTCCGCTTCAAAGAATATCGTCGCTGAGTTAAACAGAGGTGAAAAACTCAACAGCGATAATTACAAACTTTGGTTCATCAAGATACAATACGTTTTAGAGGAATAAGAAGTGCTCGAAACTCTAAAGAACGTAATGATTGAACCCGAGTTGGGCACTACGGCCCAATACAGACGAGACAAGGAAGCTTTTGATGCTTGGTCTCAGAAGAATAAGATAGCCCGCATTACGTTAATGAGCAGTATAGCCGATGACATAATGCGCATCTTCCGAGAGCATGACCTAGCCATGGACATATGGTCCAAGCTAGAGGAGAAGTTTGGTGGCACATCGGTGTCTAAAATTTGCGCCTTAACTATAAGACTTGATTCATACAAGAAACGTCCAGATCATTCCATGGGGAAACATCTGCGACATATGGCAAATCAAATCTCAGAGTTAAAGGACGCAGGTCATGTGCTCACTGATGAGCAACAAATCCAAGCAGTCATACGTTCCCTACCAAATGTGTGGGACCAAATGAAGATGCATCTCACTCACAATGAGAGCATCAAGACCTTCAGCGATGTTTCCAAGCACCTCGAATTAGAGGAAGAGCGGCTTGCGACTGCCAAACCTAGTGCAGAAGTGCACATGGTTGCTAGTTCCTCACACGGGGGAAAGAAACGGAAAGATCGTTCGAAGTCTACTAATGAACGTAATAAGAAACCTGAGTCTACCAAGAAACCCAAACATAAGGGTGGGCACAAGAAATGGCACAAGAAGAAAGACTTGAAGAAGATCAAGTGCTTCAAGTGCAACAAGCTCGGTCACTATGCTCGTTCGTGTACGAGTGGAGGTGAAGAGGTAACTTGTAATACTAGTTACATATGTGTTTCTAGTTCAATATTTCTTGTGGAATCTAATCCATTTTGGATAATTGATTCAGGTGCCACCGACCACATAGCAAGGGACAAATGGTCCTTTGTGGAGTATCACCGGATACCCCAAGGAACAAAGTGGATCTATGTAGGAAACAACACATGTGTTGAAGTGAAAGGCGTTCGGACTTGCAAGCTAGTCTTGGACAACGGCCGCACTCTCCTACTTCATAACGTTCTCTTCGCTCCAGATATTCGAAGGAATATAATATCTGTGGTCATGTTAATGGATCTTGGTTATAGCCGGTTTTTTCATGACTGTAAAATGGACTTGTGTTGTAATAATTCCTTAATTGGTACTGGGTTTGTATTTAAAGGATTTATTGTAATGAGTACAATGTATGATTCCTCACGTAATGAAAATTTCCTTATTGCAAATTCTAAGACTTATGAGTCTGATGTGATTTGTTGGCACGCAAGGCTTGGTCATATTGGACCAACGCGTATGGATAGACTTGCCAAACATGGCCTTTTATCCAATGTTTCAAAGGTTGACATGTCGACCTGCGAACATTGCCTTGTGGGAAAATCTTGTCACAATCCATTTGGAACCGGCACAAGGGCCGAGGTTCCATTACAGCTTATCCATTCGGACATATGTGGTCCGATGAATGTCAAGACAAGACGCGGGAAGTCCTATTTCATCACTTTTATTGATGATTTCACCCGATTCGGACATATCTATTTGATATCCCACAAAAGTGAAGCATTGGCTTGCTTTAAAAACTATATGAGTTTAGTGGAGAATCAATTAGATCGCAAGATTAAGGTCTTGCGAACCGATAGGGGCGGTGAATATCAATCAACAAGTTTTAAGGAACTTTGTGATGAAAAAAAGGCATAGTACATCAGGTAACTATGCCTTATACTCCTCAACAAAACGGTGTTGCAGAAAGGAGAAATAGGACTTTAATGGAAATGGTCCATTCAATGGTCCGTTCAATGATGGCGCAAGCTAACTTGCCAATCACCTTTTGGGGTGATGCATTATTGACGGCCGCTGTCATTTTAAACCGCGTACCCTCGAAATCAGTTAGCTCCACTCCTTATGAGTTGTGGAACCAAAGGTCTCCTGACTTAAACATTTTGAAACCTTGGGGTTGTGCATCCTACGCACATATTTCCTCCCATAAGTATGGAAAACTTGGGCCAAAGGGAAGGATATGTATCTTTATACGATACGCAGAAAACTCCAAAGGTTATGTTTTTGTTAGTCAGAAAGACAATGGTGGGCTAATTGAGTTTTAGTCTAGGGATGTCACTTTCTTGGAAAACGAGTTTCCAAGACAGGACGAGATAAGTCAGGACTTATCTCTATTTGAGATTTATGATCAATAAGGATTACCTCATTCGAGTGGGAGAATTCTTGGTGAAAACGAAAATACGTTTCAACCTTCACCAATGGATTATAAGAATGACGATTATCCTATTCCATACGGGAATAATGATCCAAGTGGGAGCATTTCTAACAACATTCCAAGTCGGAGTGATATTAGAATTGATCTAAATTCAAGTCAACAAGGACTTGAAGAATCTCAAATACGACGTAGTAGTCGTACAAGGTTGGCTCCTCTAAGATTTGAGGATGAATTTCCGCAAACCTTTATGACTTTGCTACAAGATGATGACGAGCCTGTTTCGAGCCTGCTACTTTTAAACAGGCCGTATCATGCCCTGCAAAAGACAAATGGATGGAAGCGATGAAGGAGAAATTGGAATCCATGAGAGTTAACCAAGTCTGGGACTTAGTTGACTTACCCAGAGGACGTAGAGCAATTGGGAACAAATGGGTTCTCAAGATCAAGCATAAGGCTGATGGCCCTATAGACAGATATAAAGCTCGCCTTGTCGCGAAAGGTTTTACGCAACAGGAAGGATAGACTACGAAGAGACCTTCTCACCTGTTGTGCGTTTTACCTCGATTCGCCTAATTCTGGCAATGGTAGCTTGCTTAGACCTCGAATTACATCAGATGGATGTAAAGACTGCCTTTCTCAATGGAGAATTGGATGAGGAGATCTATATGGAACAACCAACATGGTTTCTAAAAGAAGGAAACGAACATAAGGTTTGTAAACTTCGTAAGTCCATATATGGTCTTAAACAATCCTCGAGGCAATGGTATATACGATTTCAAGAAGTTGTCTTATCAAATGGTTTTTCCATGCTTGATGAAGATAACTGCGTATATATCAAGAGGATTAAGAGCAAGCACGTTATTATGTCTCTATATGTAGATGACATTTTAATAGCCGAAAATGACAAGGGCTTTGTGATGGATATCAAGACTTGGCTTTCATCAGTTTTTGAGATGAAAGATATGTGAGAAGCCGCATATATCCTTGGAGTTAAGATTTCAAGGAATCGTTCGAAGAAACTTCTTTCTCTTTCACAGGAGACTTATATAAAGAAGGTTTTAGAACATTTTAATATGCAGGACTACAAGTCCATTGATACTCCTATAAGCAAGTGCGATAATTTATGTCTGAAATCATGTCCAAAGAACCAAAAGGAAAAGGAAATTATGGAAAAAGTTCCATATTCCAGTGCAGTTGGTAGTCTTATATACGCTAAGATGCGTACAAGACCGGACATCTGTTTTGCCGTTGGAATGGTAAGTCATTACCAATCCAACCCAGGGCAAGAACACTGGAAAGCGGTTAAGAGGATAATGCAGTATCTTAAAGGAACTGCAGACTTGCAAAAGACTATGATAAGACCAAGAAGGTAGACATAAGGTACATATCTACGCATGAGATGATAGCTGATCCGCTTACGAAGGCGATCCCCAGAGATGTGTTTTACAAACACTTATCATCTCAAGGATTGCGTAAGAGCTGAGTTGTACCAATATAAATTCCCATGTCTGTAAATGATCAAATTTAATAAAAGAATAAGTTCTTTTTTCAAACATTGCATATGAATTTCTTGAGAAATGTTTGTGTACATTTTTTTGAAATCTCAGCTATACTTTCTAGTATGTCAGACAGATTGAGGTTGGCTCTCTCACATGAGCAACCGCCTTATTCTATCAGACGGATAGAATAGAGATGAGACCTGTTTGAAGTCAAAATCATCAGACGGATGATTTAGAGTCATGACTTAAACAAAATGGTCGCATGAAAGATCTGCATCATATGGATGCTTACAGAAGATCTAAGAGGATTTTTGGAATCCTATCTGTCTAAATGCAGGATGTGAGTCCAAAGGATTATTTGAGTAGAAAAAGGGACTCAAAGTCAGACATTGTGGTGTCTGATCATCATCCTTACAACATCATTGAGACATACACTCCCTGGGAAAGGAGCGATGTTGTAATACGTATTCAACTACGTATGCATTTTTGACCATTGGGTTAGAATAGTAAATAAGTTTACTATTATGTGAGACCCAAAGACCACATGGGTCTTAACTCGTTACCCTTATGGACTCTAATTGGTTCCTTAAGATTTGACCGGGTGATTTCTATCTTAGCATGTTGCTTATGGACTATGGTTAATTCGGTCTGGCGGTCTGGCGGGGCATGTTAAACAAAATGGTCGCATGAAAGATCTGCATCATATGGATGCTTACAGAAGATCTAAGAGGATTTTTGGAATCCTATCTGTCTAAATGCAGGATGTGAGTCCAAAGGATTATTTGAGTAGAAAAAGGGACTCAAAGTCAGACATTGTGGTGTCTGATCATCATCCTTACAACATCATTGAGACATACACTCCCTGGGAAAGGAGCGATGTTGTAATACGTATTCAACTACGTATGCATTTTTGACCATTGGGTTAGAATAGTAAATAAGTTTACTATTATGTGAGACCCAAAGACCACATGGGTCTTAACTCGTTACCCTTATGGACTCTAATTGGTTCCTTAAGATTTGACCGGGTGATTTCTATCTTAGCATGTTGCTTATGGACTATGGTTAATTCGGTCTGGCGGGGCATGTTAGAAAAGCGAGTCAAGTCAAGATCAAAAGGATCGCAAGAAGAGGAAGATTAATTTCGCATTCACATTTGGACTTTAGAGATTCAAAGCTGGCCAGCCAATTGCAATCCAGATGGGATTCAATTGTTGAATATAAAGTATAAGAAATGTGAAGAAATAATCTAGGGTAAAGCATGCATTGATCTACTCAACTTTGCACCTAGAGGAGTGTTGTGTATCTCTAACAAGTGCACAACAGCGGACTCTATGCGCATGACGGTCACACGGCCTATTTCTCGGTATGATAAACAGAAGAGTTAGAGGAAAATAAGTTTCCTTACAATCCCCTCAAGTGTGAGTGGGAGATGTTGGATATGGACGACATAAATACACCCATGAGGGGATGTATGAGGGTATACGGACCTCAGATGTCGCGTGCACGAAGGCGTGCGCGAAGGGAACCTTTTCTCGTGTGAAAAGGACCACTCGATAAGTGGAAAAAGCCACTCGATAAGTGGAAAAAGCCACTTTATAAGTGCAAAATGGCACTTGATAAGTGGATAAAGAAGAAGATAAATGAATGTGCTAATATAGGCTAATAAGCTTATAATTGGTTATTTCCTACAATAACCACCACTAAAACCTATAAATAGGACCCAAGGGTAAGGCATTCATTCACACTTTTCATGCCATAAGTTTGCATAAGGCATCCTTATGTTCTTCTTCTCCCTTCCATTAAAATCCTCTTCTAGTTAGAGATTTAGGCGGTGAAACTCTGCTTCGATCCTCTGTGACGAAGTATCGACCGTTGTGGCGAATCCGAGGGCAAAGTTCAGAGACTACCGTGCCGCATACGCAAACGTTAGTCTCTACTTTATTTCGATCCTAACAACGCTGTTTTGACAGGATCCCACAAAATACTGGGCGTCAAACCTCTTGCAGAAGGTGTCCCATGAAATCGGCTTGGTCAGTCTGGCCTCTTTTGCAGTCCACCAGCTGCGGGCATTATCTGTCAACTGCTTCCTGGCAAGCTCCACCCATTCATCTTTATTGATTCGGGCAAGGCCCAAATCATCCTCAGTGCTCTGATGCCACTCTTCGGCCGCTAGCGGGCCCTCTCGTCCGGAGAAACTCTTCGGACGCATCTCTCTGAACTGCTTGGCTCCCGGGGCTGGTGCAACTGGTGCGGCTGGCGCAGCTGGCGCAGCCTGGCATCCCTGATAGACTAGATGATGCTGAACCTCTAGCATATCTCTCATAACTCCCAGCATCTGGCGGATGTCGTCGTCTCCACCTCCAGCAGCTCCGGTCCCGGTTCCGGCTCCGTGTCGGGTGATGCATCTTCCGGCCATCCTGCAAAAGAGAAAGAAAGCCCGAGTTAATCTCGTGTATACGATTACTCCGGATGTTCGGCTTAAGAAAGTGTTCTCACTGTTCCAAATTTCGCAGTTGCAACGACCTGCATGGGCCACCAACAAAACCTGTAACGCCCCGCTTCCCAAAAGACACCGGAAGCGAGAACGTTACGTGGTCTGCTTGAACTGGAGCGGTGAAGCTCGAGTTCAATAAACGTCTGTGATAAAAGCACAGAAAAGGGGTCCTTGCATTTGTGTATCAGAACAATCGAACACAACAAAAATATATAGATAAAAGCCACATCCAGAGATTAAAAGTTCGTACAAGAAATTGAACAGCCACAGCTGGGCTTAAAGTAGCAACAAAAGAAACGTACACAACTACAGCAAGTGACTGAAAGTAAACTAAGAAAATTGAAAGTGAGGGGTCCTCTAGTCCTCAGCTGGAAGAGGCACTGCGTCAGGTGCAAACTCCTGACTCTCCAAGTCTGGTGTCTCGTACGGGTCCTCCGGGTACTCAAGCGCTGGATCTGACATACATCCACAAACAATGAATGTATGTCAGCTAGGGTCTACAAGAAAGTGTTAGCATCCCAAGATAAGATATCTGATATATTTGAATTTTAGAAGCATTAATAATTTAAGAAAAGCGACTGCAGCAATTTAATATTGAACAATTTTGTTGAAGCAAGACAAGCACTCCTAACATGCAGTTCTAGTCGTTTGCAAGATTAAAGTTAAGATTTCTCTGAGTTCATTAGCATTTCAATTTTCAAGATGACCGAGTTAGCGTTGCAAGTTTTCATGTCAAGAGTTCACATCTAATCTAGGGTTCTCGCCTTTAGGTCGTGATGAGAAGGTCGTTCCTCTCACGGGGCTTACCGTGATTGATGCTAACCCACCGCGTGTGGGTGGTGCTCTTGAGGAGAGTACCTTTCATATGCCCAGTGGTCGCTCAACCCTAACCCCACCCAAAAGTTTGCCGGAGCACGAGCCGGCCTAGTCGACTCACACGACATCACGATATCACGATACCGCCTTCGAGGCGCACGATAGTCACGATGTCAAAATTAGTTAAACATGTCCGAATTCGCAAAAATTTGGTGTTATCAACATTATTACATTATGGTGACAGTTCTACACAGCAAAAGTGGGTTAAACGATTTTTATGGAAAATCTCAAAAATAATGACGAACACGGTTTCACTGGACTTGTTACAAAAAACATTTTTTTTCTCATAATTGTTTTAAATTAAGGTATATCATATGATATACCGTTGGATCCCAAATTTCATCCTGATCATTATGGTGTCGATTTCGCACGTCATTTCACGCCTAGTTTTTGAGTTATACAGCAATACATAAAGATGGCGCAAAAGTGTCAAAACTTCAGAAATTCTTATACAATCAAATACTCGCCTGTTTTCGACGTTCTTTGTGTCGTTGGAATCGTCTCGACGTGTACTACGCTGCGGAGGGTTTGGTTCGCTGATTTGGCAGAACATAAAATCAGAATATGCGTTTCTTGTTCAGGACATATTTACAAGAAGCCCCTACGACGTCTAGCGATTTGTTTTTATTAGGTTTTCTGTCCTATGATGGGGGTTAAGAGTTGTTAAAGGGGTAGATCTACTAACCGTAAGTGCAGAGGAGGATCGGAACGTCCCGATGGTAGTGGCGATGCGTCGGGGCCCAGAACTGCGGCGTAAAATCTTCGGAAGGAGGGCGGAAGCTGTCCGCGGCCTGACGGCGTGTGCTGGGTGAAGAGAGGCCGTCGCCTGGGCTAGGGGCTGGCGTTCAAATGTCAGAGAAGAGAGGCACACGATCTGTGATGGCGAGGAGGCCGTGTGCGCGGACTGGGTGCAGATCGGAGGAGTTAGCTGTGGGTGTTGCGGCCTGTGGGGGTTGCTGTGCGAAGGGGGATGCCGCGGGTGTTGCCGCGAGGCTGGGCGAGCGCGGCGCTGTGGCGTTCTGGGCGGAAGAAGATGGAGTCGGGGCTCGGCCTTGAAGAAGAAGAGAGGGGTCCGGTGTTTAGGGGAGTTGGCGACTGCCTGGCTTACGCGTGGAGAGCAGGGGGTAGGGCGCTACGGAATATAGGAAGAGGAGAAGAGGAGGAAGCCGAGAGAAGGAGAAACTCAGCCTTGGGGTGCTGTGCCCGCATGGGGCGAGAGGAGGAGGGAGGCCGTGAGGGGGAGAGCTTGGGAGGGCTGCGGGTTGGTTGCGTGGGGAGATGAGATAGGGTGGCGGCTGAGCTTTGTCCTAGGGTTTTATATTTTGTAGGGTTACTGTGATATGATAGCCTAGGTTCCCATATTGTGTGCTGGGAGGGTTTTAAACAGAGGGCAGCACGTGAGAGGGATGTGCTTGATTATTAGTTAGGTTAGCCGAAGGTACCAACAGCCTAGAGTTATCGTTTATAGAAACAATGTAGAGGGCTGTACTAGGGTTTGTTTCAGGTATAGGTTGGCTAGTGTAAGGTTCCTCTAGGGTTAATAATAGCCTAGTATCATTTTATAATAAGGATTGAAGTGTTTCTCTTCCAGGAGTGCACGTGAGATAGTGAGAAAGCTAGGGTCTCCTCTAGGTTCAGTTAAATATATATATATTTTATTATTTGTTATCTATTAGTTTAGCCTGTCACTCATGTCCCTAGATGTGTGCATGGGTGTGGTTTGGCCACAAGGGTAGGGTACGGCCTAGGGTTTTCTAAAATGGCTAGCTACAATAGGAAGGATTTGAAATATAATTAAGGGGATTGTAATCAATGGGTTTAATATCTAATCAATTTTATTTAATGGGTTTATAAGAGGTAGGTTGAAATTTAAAATTTTGAAAGAAGAGATATGAAATTCAAATTTTGAAAAGATATGAAATTAATACAATAAAAGATGCTTAACTAAATAATAATAATAATAATAATAATAATAATAATAATAAATAGAAAAAATTAACTAGGCGTTATAAAATAGTAATAGAAATAATTAACATGGGAAAGTAGGCATGTGCACGGGGACGGATACGCCTAACTACGGATACGGACGAAAAATTGGGCGAGAGAAATACAGGTAATATCATCGATAAAGACCGGTCGTTACATGTTAGAATGGAATTCTTACGTTGCATTAGGTTTAGAGGGGTTGATCTCTCGGCTCGTACCACTCTCGTGGGTTAGAACTTCGAGGTACTTTGGTGGCTCTCATTGACGCAATGGCGGTAGCCATCAATGTAGTGATATAGTTCTTCGGTGTATCCCCTCAGGGCGTGAGCCGGGCATGGCCACGAGCCTTGATTTGATCCACTAACTCCCTATTTAAATCCCAAAGATACTCCTTAAGTTCATTAATTATACCGACCATTGGCATGATCTCAGTACGAGTTCTCCTAGGGATTTGGCTGGATCAACTGAAATAATCCCTTTTATTCCCAACACAACCTAAGATTCCAGATCTACATCTCTTTCTTAGAGTCTTAGGGCTAACCCATCAGCCCTAGGGAAAACTACTCACACATGGCGATAACAACACACAAAACACAATTTCTACCGCAGAAAACATCATAGCAATAAAATCAAGCGAGGGATTAAGATCTTACATACTACGAATGAGAAACAGCGATAGCCAATAGAAATCAAAGAGTTTCCGTAGATTTCAAGACAAAGCAAATAATAAAAACTTGATCTTTTCTCCAAAAAAACAATTCAATTCTCAAAACCTAGATCTAGATCTACAATTGTTTTTTGATCCCCTCCTCCTCAGCTCTGTTCAAAAATATAACACGCTTCCCTAATCAACGCCCCTAAGCTCAGTCTAAAATTCGCTTCAATACGTCAGTGTGGGGCCCCACGAAAAAATTCTGAAATTAGCCCGCATGTCGTCGACCGAGTCAGTGACTCAGTCAAGCAGAAGCTTGCTCGGTCGAGCACTGCTCTTGCCTTGGGCAAAGGGTTCGGGCTGCTCGGTCGAGCAGCCTGCCTACTCGATCGAGCTGTCAGTAGGCCTTGCTCGGTTGAGTTGTCCACTGGCTCGGTCGAGTAGGTCCTGCTCGGTTGAGCAGGATATCAGTGAGATCCAGCCCGAAAATGGGTCGACTCGGACCGAGTCACCATTTTGCTCGGTCGAGTAAGATGTGCACTCTGGTGGGCTTATGTGTCAGCTCGACCGAGCAGCTTGTGCTACTCGGTCGAGTCGCCTGGGAAACAGCCCTAATGATTCCTTTCTCTTGCCAGATCCTCCTCTACTCCTCCCATAAGCTCCCAAACCTCGGTAAACTCCTGTAGAGCCTCACCAACGGACTCACGGGCATTTTGGATGTGTCCATATCCAAAAGTGGTACCGAATCGCTCCAAATCCCTGAAAATCCACAAAACTCTACGAAACTCGAATATGGCGTTAGAATTGCAATATCGTAAGAAAATGCGGGATTTGAATGCGGATATGACATGAAATGGAATGGAATGATGGTATGAAAAGATAGAAAATATGGACACATCAATTACCGATAATCATATTTGCAAAGATAAATATTACAACCTTTCTGAGTACACCAACTGACACTTTTCTGAGATTCAGAACAAAACCCAAGACTATATAAGCATCTGCCTCCCTGTGTGTTCGACATTTTACTATATTACAAAGCTTTGACACCGTGCACTTGTGGTAGTTTTCGAGTTAAAATCCGTAGTGCACCAGGGGTCGTTCAGTAGCGAAGGGGCGGCCCCTTCGACTTACGACTGACGACGTGAGGGGGTCATTCAGTGGCGAAGGGGTGGCCCCTCGACTTACGGCTGACGACGCAAGGGGGTAGTTCAGTGACGAAGGGGTGGCCCCTTCGACTTACGGCTGACTATACAAGGGATTCGTTCAGTGGCGAAGGGGTGGCCCCTTCGACTTATGGCTGACGACACGAGGGGGTTCGTTCAGTGGCAAAGGGGTGTCCTCTTCGACTTACGGTTGACGACGCATGGAGACATTCAGTGGCGAAGGGGTGGCCCCTTCGTCTTACAGCTAACAACGCGAGAGGGTCGTTCAGTGGCGAAGGGGTGTCCCCTTCGACTTACGGCTGACGACGCAGAGAGTTGTTCAGTGATGAAGAGGTGGCCAATTCGACTTACGGCTGACGACGTGATGGGGGTCGTTCAGTGGCAAAGGGGTGGCCCTTCGACTTATGGCTGACGACGCGATGGGGTCGTTCAGTGGGGAATGGGTGCCACATTCGACTTACAGCTGATGATGCAGGGAGTCGTTCAGTGGCAAAGGGGTGTCCCCTTCGTCTTACGGCTGGCGACGCGAGAGGGTCGTTCAGTGGCAAAGGGGTGTCCCCTTCGACTTACGGCTGACGACACATGGAGTCGTTTAGTGGCGAAGGGGTGACCCCTTCAACTTACGGCTGACGACGCAAGGGAGTCGTTTAGTGGCAAAGTGGTGGCCGTTCGACTTATGGCTGAAGACGCAGTAGGGTTGTTCGGTGACGAAGGGGTGTCCCATTCGACTTACGGCTGATGACGCAGGGAGTCGTTTAGTGGCAAAGGGGTGGCCCTTCATCTTACGGCTGACAACGCGAGAGGGACGTTCAGTGGCGAAGGGGAGGCCCTTCGACTTACAACTGACGACGCAGTATATGAGTTTCATCATTACGAATCTGGCCCATCTAGACTTTCCAAAGGGTTGGATCTCTTTAATATGGTAATTATCATAGAATTCATAAATTCTTTATCGAAGAAAGTTGTTTCGAAAAGGAAGCAGAATTTATTTGATGAAAAACATATCTTATAGAAGAAAGCAAAAGGCGTACGTGCATTCCGAGTTTCGTCAGGAGTCGCTTTTGAACTTGATCTTATAAGATCATTAGTCGACCACATTAGTGACAGGTGACCATGTCATCTTGCCCTTCTGCTTTGAGGGCCCCAAATTGCTGGGGTTGATCGACGACCGGTTCTTGGGATGTCTACGCTTGACCAGTGCGTCGATCCCCTTCTTGAGTGTCCAACAGTCGTTGGTATCATGCCCATAGTCGCTGTGGTATTTACAAAATTTGAGGTCGTCCTTTTTCTCATATTTTCCTTTATAGACTGATTCTTGGACCAGTTCTTCTCGTGGGAGCGAGGACCTCCGTCTTGGGCGCGTTTGTCCATGCAAAGTCGGGTTCTCCTCGCTTCGAGTGCTTCTCTCTTGGCCTCTTATCCCGAGATTCCTGACGGGGAGTTTCCTGGGTTGGATTTTCCCATCTGGTGTCTCCATAGCGGGCAGGTGTTCCTTTCCTAGTAGTTTCAGTTGGTTCCTCCGCTTCTTGGAGATGGTGAACCAATCTATTGTATTTAACATCTTCGTGAGGCTGTTAGTGGGAACCGGTGGAGCGCCATCTGCAAGTGTTTGTCTCGTACTGCTTGATTGAAAGCTGCGATGACAGTTACATCCGGCGTGTCCTCTACTTCGAGCCTTTCGTCGTTGAATCGCTGGACTAAGGCTCAAATTGATTCTTTATCCTTCTGCTTGAATGTAAAGAGGTGAGATGACTTTCTCTTGGGACGTCGACTTGTGACGAATTGCTTGCAGAACAAATCACACAATTCATCGAATGACCCGATACAGCCTTCGGGTAATCCGTCGTACCAGCCTTCCGCCCTCTTGAATAGGGTAGCGTGGAAAGCTCGGCAGAGTTATGGCTCATCGGCCCCATGAAGCAGCATCACATTTAGATACTTGTGGACGTGCGACCACGGGTCGCCTCTGCCATCCTATGCTGGCAAGACAGGGAGTTTGAACTTCGGTAGAGAAGGAGCAGAGGTGATGTTCTCCTTCAATGGAGTCTATCGAAGTGCAAACTGGATGAGTAGGGATCTCCCATCTCTGCCTTGTGTGTATGTGGATCCTGAGGATCGGTTTGGGATTTTCTCTCTCCTCATGTATCCACCTGCAAGATTCAAAGGATTGTAACCTGGGAGATCCCGTATATTACCTGATCCAGGATATGGCGATCGCTTCCTTATAATTGGATGGACTGGGTCCTCCCTGGAAACCAAATGAACGATTGTCATTCCCCCCTTCGTCTTATTGGTGAGATGTGGGGGTTGTATTGTATGGGGCGATCTCTTGTCGATCTGCTCTCGGATATCTTGGATCCCTGAGCATAGCTGCGCCTCTTGTTAGTGTCAGAGTTGGATTTAGAGGCAGTAGTTGCTCATTTGTGAGCAGAGGATCTCCCATTCTTTGGCGTATCATGGTCGCCAAAACGTCGAGACTCTTATCGACCTGCTCTGCAAATTGGTCGAATTGCTTCTGGGACACCTTAGGTTCTTCGGTGGCCTTCCCATGTCGCTTTGATGGGGATGTAGCATCTGGGGCATCCTCCACCAGGACGCTATTCGCCTTTTGTTTCTCACTTGGACCTGGGTTCGGTCCGATGTTACTGGCTCCAGCCAACATAGCTTTTTGATTGCTTTGGGATGTCGAGCTAGTTAACATTTTCCACAGATGGCGCCAAACTATTAAGGCAAAAAATGAGACGTGGACCCTTCGAGCTAGTCGGAGCCTCGTCAGCCGGTTGAATGTGAATTAAGATTGGAAGAACCAGGGTCGTTGATGGATGATGGATGGCTTGCGATGCTCGATCGACCCTCGAGCGGTCTGCATGTCAATAGGTCGAGGCTGGAAAGCTCTGGAGCGACCCTCACAGAAGATCGAGACTCGGTGATCTGCACCACAAGGAAACGTCAAGGGGGTAGGATCTGGGTCCCAACCCAAGTCCCCTCCAATGCTTAAGTTAAAATGGGAACTTAAGGAAGAGATGGAGCTTGGAGCAGCTGAGATCGACCCACGGAGGTTCGTTTCAAATCTGGCGTCGCAAGCTCTTTTTTGGAAGAAATGTAAGAAGTATGTAGAGTCTATGTATTAGATCTCATACCTTAGAAGTTGGAACCTTTTTGTATTTATAGGCCTCATGTGTCTTTTTAGTGACATTGGAAGGATAACAGTCACCAATTATGATGCCATGATCTCACCCTCCCCCCTTTAATAGGAGTAACCGTAGCCCATGTTCCCGCTATTTATGAGCCAGCCTTCAATCCCACGTTCGATTGGTGGGAGTGCAATGGGTGACTAGCTAGTAGACTTTGACTGAGTCGATATCGGGCTTCTCTTGTGGGCTCAGTGAGCCTTAGTCACTCGTCGGTCAAGTCATCCGAGTGCCGGCCCAATGATTCAACAAGTACATAACATGAAATACATGATTAATTTAACATCCAAAGCATAAAGGATCTTGCTCATGTGTACTTTCTCCTCTTTAATCTTGGAGACATATTCCTAGATAGAATTATTCCATAACCAGCATGTGCATTATCTGGCTTGAAGTTTTCTATTTTGAACGGTTTTGATATGATCTCTACATGTGATCCTGAGATGGCAAATAGAACACTAGAGAGGGGGTAAATAGTGTTTATGAAATTTAAAATTAATCATCTAGTTTCTCCCTAAGGATTCAACTTGAGTTACCAAGTTAATACTTAATCAACAAAATATAACTTACAAGAAATAATGAATTTCGGAAGCTAAGTTATTGCAACTATATAAAATCAAGCACAAAGATAGATATTGTTTGTCCATTGGCAAAGATAGACTTACAAAGACATACAACGTGCCAATAACTGAAGGAAATTGAAAGAAATTAGGTCATCTTATCTACTATCCGTTAATGTAGCAGATTATTCTACACATCCTGCCTCGAGTTTCATTAACATATATATACAGCTCGGTTACAAAAATATTTGACAGCCTTGACGGGGTACATACATGCAAACTAGTTTCTTTTCTTTTCCTTTTTCT
The DNA here is from genome assembly GCA_030789695.1 of Scilla litardierei. Lineage (NCBI taxonomy): Eukaryota > Viridiplantae > Streptophyta > Magnoliopsida > Asparagales > Asparagaceae > Scilla > Scilla litardierei. Next base: position 77,318,972 of record CM061142.1, on the reverse strand, counting down.
TTCGCCATACAAATATGTGTATATCCTAGATTGGTAGAAGCGTTCGCTTATACAAAGCTATAAGGAGAGTATTACCTGATAAGGATGCACCTGGCTGGGGAGCCCTGGGGGCCTCGTAGCCTCATATGTAAGCAGTAAAGGGAGTAGATGCCAGGCTTGACATTGTCTAGTTTCAAGGATTCAACGAGGATGATGTCCTGAATAAACCAGTGGTGCAGAGAATCTGTTAGCCTCTGTAGTTATGAGAAGATTCACTTGGAATTCGTTAGAGGTACATGCACTTTCCTGATATTTTATAATTGATCTATCATAGGAACAGGTTGTGATATAAATAGTCGGATACGTATGTACATACATACATAAATGTGCACAGCGCACGCAAGTGACAGGTTTATGAAAAGTTAAAAGGCTATACTAACATTGAAAAGATTTGTAGGTTGCTTCCTGTATTAATTCTCCAATCGATCAAACTGCATGAATCGAATTTCAGGTAATGTTATAGAAGGTACCTTGGAGCAACAACCATCTTGTTTGAACGTAAAGGAGATCGGCAAAGATGAAAAATTATAAATAATAGATCAAGATTTGGAAGTTGAAAAGATGGATGTAGATGGGAGGTATTTTCATGAGAAAAGGCATGTGATCAACTAATGGACATAAGTAGAGAATAGCATTTTATTGAATCAAACCTGAGTTTATGTACAACATAGATACACATACATACATATAACAGCATGTGCAGTGTAAGCAGCAGTAATTAGTGTGGTGTAAAACGTACTATAGAATATTGTTAGATATTGGGGTTTTATCTTTATAAAATGTCAGTTCTCAAATATTGCATGACAAACAGTCTATTCATGTTGCTTGTACAACTGTACATTGACATCTGTTAGTGAATGAGTCGGGTAAATGACCCCATATAGTTAGTGTAGAAACTAAAGAACTAGATGTGCGTACAAACCGAATAACATAGATCTAGATAAACCACATGCTGAATCTTAAAACATTACCTACTCTGTTTAGCGAAAGCGTACCTGAATCCATCGCTAATATTCTAAAAGAGATCCTGACAATACCGTGGCGGATGATCTTCCAGAACATCACGAATCAACCGTTGGAGAAATCCTTTGGCTTTCTCCCGGTTTCTCTCCTAGCGACGGGGCATAGAAAAGACAGCTAACTTGTTCGTGTGCTCCGGGGATCATGACCGTAAGTGTATATAGGCTAGCCTCCATATCCCTAGGGTTTCCAATCAGCCCATCAACGAATTGAAGCCCAATAGTCACCACACATAAAGGCCCACAACCTACCTGACTCATTTAAGCCCACTTAACTTAATTAAAATCAGATCACTAATATATTGGGCTTAATACAACAGCGTAGCACTTATATAATTATTTATCGCATATTAGCCCAACGTTGGATTAAGATCCAACTTTAGTTGGATAAGTTCCAACAATCTCCCACGTGGGCTATATGCTATACTTTATAATTATATTTCATAATGCATACAACCAAATAAGATCTTAAATTACTATCATTTCTTTAATGAGTCAAAAACAATCCGGTCCATTAATTAGATTAGCAAGGGATCAAGGAGATCTTCGCCGCAGCAATTGCAGCTCGACCCATCAGTGGTCACCGTGCTAATACAAAAGAATCATAGATTATGAAGTGGATGTGTAGCATGAAAATTACATGTAATGTGATCTAACATGCCTATTTCCAACTGATCCTTCTTAACCTTAGTGAGATCATAAACAAACCAAAATCGGAGTGAAGCCGAAGTGAACCAAAACTTTATTTTTGATCAGAAAATCACCTCAAGCTTAAGCTGGAGACTTAATTTGTGTCTATCATATGAGCACCCAAAAGAACAAACTCCCACAAAACTGAATGTTCTTAATGAAATGGCATCCATATGAGTAGCTAGCTCATAAAACCTTTTGGATGACATTTCCTTACTATAACGGATCCATAATTACATGGTTTGTTCCGATGTGCTCATTAGACAATTATACACTCCTATTATTAATCAACAATCTAGGAACTTGATCTCTGAATATCTAAACTTTGTCGAGTTCATGTTGTTGCTGGAATATAAAACTGCAGACTTCATTGTCACTAAATAAACTGTGTGGTGTTCCAACACCATCCATAATTTGTAGCATAGTGACAAAATATGCAGATATATTTCATGATTTGGATGTCACATAATATGATATGAAATCTAAAGTAATGTCAGAAGAGACTATATAAAGGGGACCATTTAAATCTCCTCTAGTAGATGGCGCCTAACATAGATTTTCATACATTCTTTGCATCCAATAAATGATCAAAGTCCGTATACCAAAATGATCTCAAACCTTTTTGACTACTGATCCTTGAACATGTAACCATTTTGTTCTCCATAAATACCGTAAGATACATTTGGCTGCTGTCAAATGGTCAACTCCTGACCTTAACAATCTGCCCAACACACCTGTAATATATGCAATAACCAAATGCATATAAAACTGAGCATACTTTAGACTCCCTTTTGGTGAAATATAGGGAATCTTCTGAAGTAGATTCTCGGGGTAATTAATGAGACTAAACTTGCCTCCCACAGAACTTAACATTCATTACCACATAGATATTATAGAAATTACATGCTCCCACAGAACTTAAAATATATAACATCATTAAACATCATCTTAAAACCGAACGAGGTGATCACTTAATGAAAGTTAATATATCATTAACGATATTGAAATGCTCTACTAATGCCATTATAAACCTTATAGAGTCTTTCATGAAAAACTGAATAGAAAGTCTATTTACACTTAATGCATTCTTTCCAGTATAAAGTCTTCGAGTGATACGCTTTAAATCTTTTCTTAATACCCTTTTGAATTCCTTTTGATTATAAAAAACTATTTACAATCAATAGGTTTCAAACCTTATGGCAATGAGAAAAAAATTTTAAGTATCATTCAAAGACTTTCTTAATTAATGCATTAATCCATTTTAGAGATGTAAAACTTTTATGACTTGATGTAAGTCGAACTTCCATCATCCTAATGTCAACAACATGTTTTTGAGAATTACAATGTAATATTTCAACAATGTATTTTTCATCTCTTTAATGGATTTCATGCATGGCAATTAGTTACTTGAGGTGATAGAGTTTGTCCTTATGAACAATTTCCCGAATGGGAGGAATTGCAATATTATCTTGAATTTATTGTGTCTTGAACAATGTCAGGAATACCATCCGAATAATGCCAACAACACCTGTGTGGATATAATCCTCTTCAAGAGTAATGTCAGTAACTAAATTTCCCCCCTCAAACTCAGCATCCTCAAATAGGTGTGCATTTTCTAATTCGTAAACTAACTTAATAGTGGGATTATGTAAAATTATACAAAATAATATCAACTTTAAAACTATTCAACAAAATTAGAAAATAATTAGCATTATGTCTTATTACTTTATTAGGCTTATAAAGCCTTACCTTAGTTGGACATCTCCAAACATGCAAGTGATTCATTTGTTGAAACTTTATTAAGGATATAAGCTGCAATCAAAATATAACTGAATTCTAAACTGTTAATTCTTTCATTACAACACATGTACTTAAATGCAGGAATTCTATAGATGAAGCAACATTTCCAAATAAATGAAGATTATAATGATCTTTTAAAGAACTAGAATAAACTAATTTTGAATCAAGAGACAACCAAATTTTCCATTCATAGTTGAACACTTATAACCAAATTTGTTCAAAAATAGAAATGAAAATCCAAATTCCGTTAAAACGGTACATAATAGTCTCATAAAATTCAAATACAATCTAGCCGACAAAATAAATAATCTAAATTTAATTTGCTTCTACTTGAGCCGTCTTGCCATTGCCCATATCGATGTGTCTTTCAACATCATTCGGCTCTTGGCATCTTAGGCAATCCTGCATAGACACAATGATGTGAATGATTAAACCTGGATCTTTTCATCACGTGTCTATAAGTACCAAGGTTTGCAAGAAAAGAAATTAACTTAGAATTAAACCAAATTTCGCAGCATACCTTTCTTATCTTTTAGTGGTAGAGATCATATGAGCACTTTCTGTAGTTTAATTTCGCAGCATACCTTTCTTATCTTTTAGTGGTAGAGATCATATGAGCACTTTCTATCTTCCTTGCTCAAGCCTGTTCTCTTCCTGGACACAGTGCGAGATGAGCTCATCAAGAGACCAAATCTCATCCTTCAGATTGTAGCTCATCTTAAACTGGTTGAACTGTGATGGAAGAGATATCAAAACAAAATGCACTAGTAGAGCCTTAGAGAGGTCTAGCTCAAGTGCTTTCAACCTTGAAGCAATATTAGACACCTTCAATATGTGCTCCCTAATGTTTACAGTACCCTTATACCTCATTGAATTTAGAATTGTCAAGAGTGTACCAATTTCACCCCTTTCACTCTTGACAAATCTGTTTTCAATATCAGAAAGGAATCCTTTAGCTGTAGTAATTTTATCTGAAATAGTGCCCCTGAGATTTTCTGGAATGTCAGAAAATTTTCAGGAATAATAGCTGAAAAAGAGAACAAGAAAACAATTTTAACATGTTCATATGAGTATTAAACAAAACAACACCAAATTCAAATTAATGCTATTTTCCCATCTCAAGACATCCCCACTAGCCCAATATTTATCTTTGGATAATCTATTGACTAGTCATTGACATCTTGTTGTAGCAATTAGACAATGACAATAATAACATGTCAAAAAAACTTCCTTTGGGCCGAATTAAATTTGCATGCATTGATCTCACTAATCATCACTTTGTTTATTGCCACAGGTGCGCATGAAATGGTATAGAACGGTAATCTACCTTTGGGCCGATTAAGCGTTCTTACGAGAATCATTGGCACATTAAAATTCCTTTTTATATTTATGAAATAAAATGATGCAAAACAACAGAGCCCACTTTGGCGAGATGATGATTGCATGAATTCATTTCAAAAAATATATACCTTTGCAAAATTTGAATCTATGTCGCAATTTAACATATGAATTTGTACTGTAAGTGGAGATATTCAAGTCCACTTTTATTCAAAATCAATTTTAAGGCAACCAAAATTTTCATACAAAAGTATGTATTGAACTTGTTATATTTCGAGATTAAAACTAATCTTCACAAGAAAACCCACTTTGGTGAGTTGATGACCAATCAATCTTCATTCGAAATATATAATTAATTGTGCCAAAAAATTGAAATTTGAAACTAAACTGAATTTAACACAAAATGATTACACTAAGTGGAAATATATATAAGAACCTTTTATTCCACCCTTCTAATCATTTATATTGAGCTAAATAAAATCTATAACTTCAACACAAATTTTCTTCTTCAAAATGAGGTATATATGTATACTAATGTGTATATGTACATATATTATAAAGTTATATATATATATATATACACCCTATCCCATTTTATATATAACTTTAAAAAAATGTGTCAAATTTCCTTAAGGCCTTTTAAACTTATCCTTGAGGTATGTTAAAGCCTTTTATTTGCTCCCGAAGAAAACACTTGAATTTTTTGTTTTTATTTAAATCTAAATTTAGGCAGACTGAATTTTCATACCAGGGTATGAAGTCAACTTGTTATATACCGAAACATATAAATATTGTTTTATGCCATAAACTTCGAATTTAAATTTATTTTGCACAATTAACACAAAATTTATCTTTGAGGAGTAATATACATAAAAGCCTCTTGTTTCCTCCTTCAATCCAATTAAATTCAATATTGGGCAACCAATCATACACCGTATGTATTTAACCATTTACATTTCGAAATAATAATAATCTTTATAGTAGAACCCACTTTGGTGGGATTTCAAGAAAATTAGAATCATTTTGAATTGTATAACCAAAAGCACCCAAAATTGTATTTAAATGAAATTGAACTTAAATGTAAATATATATGAAAAAAATTTATTTGCTCATTCGATCCATTTAAAATTCATCCAGGCAACTGATAATACAACGCATGTATTTAACCGTTTACATTCCGAAATAATAATAATTTAACTGTAGAGCCCACTTTGGTGGGGTCTCGTAATAATTAAAATTATTTCGAAACGTATAAATAAAATAAAGAATGCCTAAAAGAATTAAAATGGAACGAATATAATTCAACACACAAAATTTGGGCTTAAAGGAAATATATATAAACACTTCACCATTTATTTCCTCATTCAACGAATTTAAATTTACAATTTTAGGCACTAAATTTACATACAAAGTATGTCCGTAGCTTTTTATATATCGAAATAAGAGTAATCGTCACGATAAAGCCCACTTTGGTGGGGTTTCGATTTAATTACAATCATATCGAAATATATATAATGTAGTATGCCTAAAAGTAATATTTAAAATAAAAACTAAATTTTTAACACAAAACATATAAAGGAAACATATTTATAAATGGTCCTTTTATTTCCTCTTCTCTTTGAGTCAAAAATTAACCAAATTTGGCCCAAAACAGGAGTCCAAATGGCCTCAAAATGCCCAAATTAATGCCCAGATTTGTGTTCAAACTTTCAAATAACCCAAACAGGCCCAAAATAGGCCAGAGCCCAATACTGATTTTAAAAAAATCCCCTTTAATTTTTTGTTGTAAAATTAACAGTGTGGGCCGACCAAGAGACCAGCCCACAGGGCTCCCAAAAAAACAAACCCACAGGGGGGGGGGGGGGGTTGGTCTTAGGGTTTGTAAGGGGGCGGCGGCCACCGCGGGGGCGGCAGGGTGACACCCCCCCGATCAACTGCGGCAGGCCCCGCACTGGGGCCTGCTCTTCTCCGGCCGGGGGCGGCAACCGCCGCCCCCTCTGATCCCGATGGGGGCAGCGGAAGCCGCTGCCTCTGACACCGACGGGGGCGTCTTCTGGCGCCCCCCCCTCTGAACTCGACGGGGGCGGCAGAAGCCGGCCCCTTGCTGCCGATGGGGGCGGCTTCCGCCGCCCCCTCTAATCTCAACGGGGCGGCAGAACCGCCCCTGATGCCGACGGGGGTGGCGGAAGCCGCCCCCCTCTGTTTTATTTTATTTTATTTTTTTGACAGCAGGGGCGACTGCGCCGCCCGTTGCTATTCCGCATCGGCGCCGGTTGTGCCGGCGCCGATCTCCCGACGGGGCAGCAGAGCCGCCCCCTCTTTCGCCATGTCGGGCGGTGACCGACAGGCCGCCCCCGATCTAGGGGTCGTGAAAAATAATTTTTTACATGAAAAATCAATCAAAACCCCCAATTTTTCACAGATCTGAAACTTAAAACTGATAAAAAGGAGTTTTTAAAAGATCCAAAACCAGAAACAGATTAAAAATCTGATTTTTTAACAGATCTACTCATCGAGGAGGCAAAATAATAAGATCTAAGCATGGTGGCTCTGATACCACTTGTAAAAACTAAAGATCTAGATGTGCGTACAAACCGAATAACACAGATCTAGATAAAACACATGCTGAATCTTAAAACATTACCTACTCTGTTTAGCGGAAGCGTACCTGAATCCATCGCTAATATTCTGAAAGAGATCCTGACGATACCGTGGCGGATGATCTTTCAGAACAGCACGAATCAACCGTCGGAGAAATCCTTTGGCTTTCTCCCGGTTTCTCTCCTAGCGACGGGCGTAGAAAAGACGGCTAACTTGTTCGTATGCTCCGAGGGATCATGACCGCAAGTATATATAGGCTAGCCTCCATAGCCCTAGGGTTTTCAATTCGGCCCATCAACGAATTGAAGCCCAATAGTCACCACACATAAAGGCCCACAACCTACCTGACTCATTTAAGCCCACTTAACTTAATTAAAATCAGATCACTAATATATTGGGTTTAATACGACAATGTAGCACTTATATAATTATTTATCGCATATTAGCCCAACATTGGATTAAGATCCAACTTAGTTGGGTAAGTTCCAACAGTTAGGTCTCTATTAGTCAGCTGGCATATGACACAAGCACAATAGGATAAAGTAAAATCTTAATATAATATAAAAAGCGTTCAAATTCAGCAATAAAATATGTGAACTTAAATGTCATGATATGCATACATTCTTTGTCGATCAATAAGAAGTCGAGATCAGAAACAATGGGTAAGGGGAGAGGTGAAGGTAAATGAGCAACTGGTGTCAGAACCCTGCCCTCAAAACCTTTAATTTTTAATTTTTTGTATGATCAGTACCATTTAAGTTGATGTCCATATACTTAAAACCCAAATACACCATAAATCTAGCAAACCTCAAGCTCTTTTCTTGTTGTTTCAGGGAAAAGAAAAGTTTCGGTTATCGTAAAACCATTCAATTTCTAACAATCTAATTCATTTGCGGATAATTTAGAAATAACAATATAATTGATATATCTGTGTTTTAGTACATGTTGATCAACTTGAATAACAATGATCATAAAAAAGAAAGTGAAAAGTAGAGTTTTCAAGAGCACTGTAGGATATTTCCTACCATGATTGCTCATATACATGTGTGTGTGTTCTCCTAAGGTGACTCCTTAGGAAATTACCTAAGAAGACGGTCTAAAATCATATAGTTGAGCTACTTCATATATGATCCAATCCATCCATCATAATCTTCATAATTCAAAATAATTGTCTTTAAAAATTATGTGATTTATATATTGTTTGACCATTGATCAGGGACATTAATTCTTCTATTATTAAGAAATCGTTTATTTTGTAACCGTATAACGCATAGCTAAAACACATTACAATGCTTGATTTTTTGTAATTAAGTATATGTTACCTTGTAGATCATGATGGACGGATCAGATCATTCACAAAGTAAACTATATGATTTTAGGTCGACTCTTTAGATAATTTCATAAGAAGTCACCTAAGGATCACTTTTCCACACACATATATGTCAGTATTCTTGTGCAAAAATTTCGGAGTGCTGTTATTAACACCACAAAAATTGATGAATACACCACAGTACTTGATTCACCACACCTTGATTTTTAACATCTCTAGTAATTATATCTACACCACAAATCTTGATGTTTATACCCTTTAATTACACTTTTCATTTGATTAGTTGGATGAATACACCGCAAGCAGAAAATAGCACCCCTCTTTTTTATCCCCCCAACGCACATCAGAAGCAACAGGCGATCTCTTTCATGAAGCTTGTCTCTTGGTATGACAACGAATGGGGCTACAGGTACAAAACTACCGCGATCCCTCTCTTTTAGCACACTCCGCTCAACTCTAATCTTGACATTTTGGTGCTGTAAACCCTAGGCCAATGTGCCGACTTTGGAGAATTAGACTTTCTTCTTGAATAGAAAGTTAGGAGATATCCCCATCTCGAATTTGGGCTCATCTTTGTTATTTCCAGATCTGAAAGCAATATAAAAATCCCTCTTTTCTCTTGTTTTCTCCACTAAAATCCCTATTTTTTTTTCACAAACAAGCACTATGATCTATCCAAGTGGTATCAGAACGGTCAATGCATGATGAATACAGGGTCGAAAGATTGAAGCGTTAGAAGAGAAGTTGGCAAAGATTGAAGGCGGGATCCATGAAGCAATTTAGAAGAGCACCGATGAGCAAAGGAGCGGTCTTGATCGAAAGTTTACACTACTCATGGAGACCATGAACCAAAGATTTGATGATTTGGCGAAGAAGAAGGATCCCCAACAAGATGAAACCCTAGATCTGGAGAAAAAGGCGATGGCTTTAGAGAAGGAGAAGGAGAAGATTGATCCGTATCGCAAAGGGCTTCTTTCAGACGCAGATCTAGTGACGGATGATGAATATTTCGACTTCCACGAAGGTGAAGGGGCACGACAAGAGTTCCACGACATCCGGGGAGGTGAAGGAGGCATCGAAGGAGCGCGACGAAGCTTTCAGGAGACCGCGGGCCTCGGCATCCCGCTAGGTCACCCACCACACCCTGGGGTTTGCCGAGGGCCGTGCGATCAGGACCCGCAGGGCCCTCTGGCAAACCGCCAGGGCCCTACAAGCACCCTGGTGGACCACTAGGGACAACCGGAGGGCCTGGCGACCCGTCCAGGCCCCTGACGATAGAATATGGGCCGCCAGCCCCATCTTGAGCTACTGGCGGCCCATCGAGGTGGATTTGGATAGCACGTGGGGGCCGGCGAAAGGTTTGACGGGAATCACGATGACTGTGAAGCTGATTTTTACGAGGGATGGCCTCAAGGACGTGAGAGGGAGCATGAGGACTATGACGGGACCACGAGGCTGATTGTTGGTACTACGGAGGTGGAGGAGCTGATTAGGGAGGCTGTGTGATGAACGGGAGAGACGGAGGCCCATGATATGAGGTACCATGCCACCCTTCATATCGACGACATGATTATCAGCTGGGAGAGGAGCTTCAGGAGGGGTTTCTGCAGAAAACCGAGTCAGGAAGCTGAAGATGCCAATCTTCGAGGGAGAGGACCCAGATTCGTGGCTGTACATGGTCAAGAGATACTTTTGTTGGATCTGGATCGTAGCCTAGAGGGGGGGTGAATAGGCTAATAAAAATTCTCGTGCAACCCACGAGAAATCCCACGCAGTTATAAGCACAAACCGGGCAAAAAATAGCAATCACAGAATACGCACAGATATACCCTGCTTCGGTCATCCCCACGACCTACTCCAGCCCCGAAAGCAACTACTAGATAGATATGTAATCAAGTACAGCTACAATGAGTCAAGATCCCAAATCTACTCTCACCTAGCTCGTACGCACACCACGTGCTCTACACTCTCAATCTAGTCAGATGCTCTCCCTCCGTGACGACTCCCAAAGTCGTCAGGTCCCCAAAAAGTAACACAGATGGTAAGGTTTCCCATACAGAGATCGCTACTACTACACAAATAAAATAATACTAGAGTTCAGAAATGCTTAGTTTGTGTATCGTAGTCGTCTCTGTCAATACGAGCAGGTCAGATCTGTATCTAACGTGATGTAGTCGTCTTCGTAAGTCATGCAACTCAAGTTGCAGCTCTCCTTACAACCTGCGGCCCTTTCCTTGATCTCATAATTGATGATGCAGCGAGTGGCTCTCTCTCAAGGGGTCGGCAATCAGATGTTCTTTGATTTGCAACTTGCGGTATCAAGCTTCCTTTGATGATGTCACACGAATAACTTGCGCACGCTGTTCTGCACATAAAGAGTCTAGCACACAAGAATTTTGCACACAAAGAAATCTTCAGCATACACAATAATTCGGCCCCAAAAATAACAAATATCAGAGCCACGGAAATTATCAGTTAATTTTGCACAAGAAATCTGCACAAAAAGGTTCAAGAGATTTGCACACAAAAAAATAGCAGCACACAAGGATTTCGGCCCAAATAGAAGAAAAAGCTCTTGCAAAAACTTTGTTCCCAAGATCAGGCTTGCACAAAAATCTTACCTGCACAAACTTTGCACACAGAAAAAAACTTATGTAAAAAAAACTTTTTGTGCATCTCAAATGATTCGGCTCCTGCACATGCAAGCTTAGTTAAAAAAAACTTCAAACTTGGTGCTCTCAAAATTTCTCAATGAAAAAACGCAAAGAAACAAACCTGATCACCTTTTAAAATATTTAATCAAATCAAGAGGAGGCCGGACTTATGATTTCGTGCGGCGCTTGAGGGGATTTGTGTGGGGATAAAAAAAATCCGGCCTTGAAAAAAAAATAACCCACACCACCAAAATCTGTGTGAAGGCCGGATATGAAATTTCTATCAAAATTCTGGCGGCTGCTTCTTGGGGGATTTTCGGAAATAGGGTTTCGGCAATGTAGTCCAATGGAGCATCAGGTAGGGTTGATATTTGATAGGGGATTATATAGGAGGATGATTGCAATGGATGTGGGATTTGAATTGGGAATAGATAGGAGCAAAAGATCTTTAATTGATTTGATCAAATCCCACTTTGATTATACTTATCTCCATCTCTCCCAATATTGACCAAGTCCAAATAACTTTGTGCACGCCACCTCTTCTCCATGCAACTTGCTATATGATTAGCAATTACTCCAACTATACTCCAACTATTAAGAAGATTATCCTTTCGCCTTTCCTGAAACACACTTGCGCACACGTTACATATAACACAATGTTTGTCATCATCAAACTAGGGATCCTAGATCGTTGCTACCAACAACTTTGAGGTATCTATGATACATGCGGAGTGGCTTAGGGCCATTGGGGTCTGCCTGGAAGGGGAAGTGTTGTCGTGGTATCGATGGACGCAGTATGACCAGCCTTTCCACACGTGGGAGGAGTTTACTACGCTCTTGCTGGAGCGATTCGGGGAGGTACATGCATGCACTGCTTTTGAGAGGTTGTATGTTCTGAGGCAGGATGATACTGTGAGGGATTACATCAAGAAGTTTGAGATGTTGGTTAGTTGGATTAGTGGTGTGTCGGGAGAGTCACTTGAGGGAAACTTTATGAAGGGGTGAAGTCGACTATCAGATCAGAGGTGAGGTCCCACAGGCCGACGTGTCTGTGAGATTACATGAGTTTGACGAGGATAATGAAGGACAGGCTAGACCAGGAGGGGAAGGCCCGCAGGGCTTAGGGAGGATCCTCCTTTCGGGGGCATGCACTCGCGGGAGGGCCGAAGGTGGCCATGGGAGGAGCACCAGCTATGTGGACATGGGCCAACAGGGAGAAAGGGTCTGAGTCACGGCCAGGGGTAGATAGGACGGATAACTGAGGCTGAGATTCGGGAGAAGAGATCCACGTGGCTGTGTTTCAAGTGTGATGAGGAGTTTTCTCCTGGGCACCGTTGTGGCAACCGTAGATTGCAGATACTGATATTGGCTGATGAGGATGGAGAGGACGTGATAAAGTTTGGGACTGACGAGGAGGAGGATCAGAAGCACCCACATTTGGACCTGGCGGAGGTTTCTCTCAACTCTATGGTGGGGTTCACTACGAACCACGCCATGAAGTTGGTAGGGGAGATTACAGAGCTAGAGGTGACGGTGTTTGTCGATAGTGGGGCTACCCACAATATCATTTTCCACCAGCTGGTGGAGAGGCGAGGGTGGAGATCAGTGACATAGGTATGTTTGGAGTGGTGATGGGGACAGGGTGGCGTAGAGTAGTTGCATATGTCAGGGGTTGCTCCTTACGATTCAATGGGTTCAAATCGTGGCCGATTTTCTTCCGTTAAAGCTGGGGAGCACAGATATCATCTTGGAGATGAAGTGGTTGTAGACCCTCGAAGACACGAAGACCAATTGGGGGCTACTCAGGCTGGAGTATTAGGAGGGGCGACGGACCGTAGTCTTGCAGGGGGATCCCAATCCATGCCATTCCCGAGTTTCTTATAGATCCATGACTAGAGCACTTCAGTTGACAGGAGGGGGATTCTTGGTGGAGTTTCAGGGCCTGTCATTAAAGGAACACGGTGAGCGAGGAGAGCAGGAGTTGGCACTAAAGTTGGAGGAGCTGCTTAGCCAGTTTGAGGGGGTTTTCAGACCCCGCATGGTCTTCTACCACCACGAGACCATGAGCACGCTATTGTCTTGAGAGAGGGGGGTGTCTCCTATCAGTGTGCGACCATGCCAATACCCCCAGGTATAGAAGGATGTGATTGAGAGAATGGTGGGGGAGATGTTATAGGCAGGGGAGATCCAGCCGAGTGTGAGTCCATTTTCTAGCACGGTCCTGCTCATGAAGAATAAAGATGGTAGCTGTCGGTTTTGTGTAAATTACTGGGCCTTGAACAAGGGGACAATGCCAGATAAATTCCTGATCCCGGTGATTGATGAGCTCCTAGATGATCTGCATGGGGCCACTATATTTTTGAAGATAGATTTGAAATTGGGGTACCACCAAATTCGAATGAGGACAGAGGATGTTCCCAAGATGGCGTTTAGGACGCATGAGTGACATTATAAGTTTCTGGTCATCCGTTTGGATTGACGAATGCCCCTGCGACATTCTAGGCCTTGATGAACAAGGTCTTCCGCCCCGACTTACAGAGGTTTGTGCTGGTCTTCTTTGATGACATACTTATTTACAGCCATACTTTGGAGGAGCATGTGGAGCACTTGCAGGTGGTGCTGCAGGAGTTGCAGAAGCATCAGCTATATGCCAACAGAAAAAGTGCATCTTCGGGCAGGATCAGGTGGAATATTTGGGACACAGTTTCAGCAGAGGGGGCAGCAGTAGCTGGGTCGAAGATAGCTGCTATGTTGGAGTGGCCACACCCTCACGACATTGTGAGGCCTGCATGGATTCTTAGGCTTGACGCGGGGGGTACTATCGAAAGTTTATCCAGGGGTACAGTACGATTGCTTGGCCATTGACTAAGGAGCTGAATGATAGCTTTCATTGGGAAGAGGAGGTGACCAGGACATTTGAGGCCATGAAGAAGGCTATGACGAACGTGCCCGTGCTAGCTTTGCCTGATTTCAGCAGACCATTTGTGGTGGATACAGATGCGTCAGGATATAGGTTGGGGGCGGTTTTGATGCAGGATCAGCGGCTGACGCACACGCAATCTACACCTAGGATCCACCTGGTGGTGTCACTATCGCCAGGCGTGATATGGCTCCTAGGCTACGACTTCGGGCTCAATCCGTAAGCGGACGGTGTCGAGTTATAGTATAAAAGATAGTCGAATCCCACATGGACGGTGATAGTGTCTGTGGAAATCTCAGTCTATTTCTAAATCTAGAAGTAATGTAGCGATCGGAATGAGAGATTTGGGTTCATTGTTGTTGTTGTGTAATATAATAAAAGGAACTAGGGCTTTAAGGATCACTGCTAGGATCGTTAGGGGGTTGATGTTAGATAGGTTCCTCACGTTGCGTTAGGGTTAGAGAATTAATCCCCCAATTCGTACGACTCTCGTGGGTTAGAATTGCGGGGTATTTCGGTGGCTCTCGTTGACGCAATGTCGGTAGCTGTCAACGTAGCGGTATAGTTCGTCGATGGATCCCCTCAAGGCACGAGCCAGGCATGGTCACGTGCCTTGATTGAATCCACCGATTTCCCAATTCGAATCCCTAGATACCCCTTAAGCGCATCAATTCCACAGACCGTGGGCATGATCTCAGTACGGGTTATCTACGGATTCGGTAGGATCTACCGAAATACAACCCTAAATCCCCAATTCAACGTGGGGATCCAGATCTACATTTTCCTCTAAAATCCTAGGGTTTACCCATCAACCCTAGAATGGATCTACTCACTCATGATGATAGGAGCGCACAAAAATATCAATATTGCAGAGCAAAAACATTTTAGCAATAAAGAAATTAGGGCTAAAAATAGCTTACAGCGAGAACGAAAGAAGAACAGATCCAGAAAAGAACAGAAAGCAATAATCTTCAATTCACGATCCAAAATTCGCTACAAGAATTAATCCCCAAAAGATTCCTACAAAAATCGCTTCCAAAACTCATCTCCAAAAATTCCTCACAAAACTCAGAAATGAACCCCCTTTCAGCCGAGCCCGCAATCGCGAGCTTCAGCTGCAGCACAGATCGCGCGCATTACGCGTTCAAAAGCTTTCCAAAAATGCACTGGGAAGTGCCGACCGAGCATGCAACTCGATCCGAGCATCAGCTGCTCGGTCAGAAATCTGGCCCGCGTAGGCAAGCTGCTCGGCTGCTTGGAGATCTGGAAGTCGACCTATCCGGACCAAGTAGCCCCTGCTCAGGCCAGGTTGGATCGGCTCGGTTTGAGGCTCGGACGCTGCCCGGGCAGTGAAATATGGGGCTATTCGACCGAGCAGATGAGCTACTCGGTCCGGATCAACCCGTATCTGTTGCTTCTGCAAAGTGACACGGCTCGGTCCGAGCAGCAAGCTGATCGGGCCGAGCATTTTCTGGGAAACTAGTCTGCAGCAATAGGGGCTGCTCTCTCTGCTCTCTTTCTTTCTTCTCTTCCTTCTCTCCTCCAACAGCTCCGAGAACACGGCGAACTCCTCCAGAGCACTGCCAACAAGCTCATGAGCGCGTCGGATGTGTCCATACCCAGGCGGGGGTCCAAATTGCTCCAAATCCCTGAAAACTCAAAATATACTACGAAACTCGAAATAACGTCAGAAATACCAAAATCGCAGTAAAAAGTGGGATTTGGACACGAAAATGACATGCAATGCAATGGTAACATGATATGAAAATGATGTAAAATATGGACACATCAAAATCCCCCAAGCTTACCTCTTACTCGTCCCCGAGGAAGACGAATAATCGGTATGCCGGGAGGAAAATAAAAAAGAAAATAAGAAAATGAAAATAAAGAGAAATGAAGAATAAAAAGAGAGAAGTAAGAGAAAAGTGCTAAGGATGATCGGTCAGGTCTCAGGTTTAAAAAGTTTATCACGATGCTCTGTGTGCTAAATATACATGCTATTTGTAATTTCTAGTTTTATATATCATATGACATGCAGTATATGCAAAGAAAAGGGATCTACTGAAATAACACCGTCAAATCATATCAGTCTCATGCAATCCTTAGAGTCTAGTATAAAAGAGTTGGCAACACCCTTTCAATCATAGATACATAAGGAAGCACAAAAGATTCACACAACATGCAATAGAGAATAGAAAGAATCATGTCATTCAGATATCCATTTTGATACATGAAAAATCCCTAAAACTAAAGTAATTCGTAAAGTTTGGGTTTTATAAAATCTCCCTAATGTGCACCGTCTCCACTCTAATGTCAAGCTCACTCGTATGATCAGTTGATTTATCCCCCCAAGCTTAGCTTGAGGCGTCGCATAAAGGAAATGATATGGAATTTAATTTTTTTCTTCCCAGAATAATTAATAGCTTCTAATGAAATGAAATAAAATCATATTTATTCATTTTTTTCATTTTCATTTAGAAGCTTTTCTTTTGCTTTTTGGGATTGGGATGTAAGATGCGGTAAAGTAGCCATGGGGGTGTAACCAACTGATATGTAGAGATAAAATAGATATGTGGAGAAGGAAGATGATGAGACTCTCGGTTCACTCATAAGATGGTGCACATCAGTTTGATAAAATAAAACCCTAACTAAACTCATATAAAGTATGAAAATTTTCAATTCTCTAAATGAATACTGAAAATGGCATGCGGTAATAATCACAATGTCAACAGGCATGCAAGCGAAGTGAAAAAGATAGTAAAAATAGGTGCCCCAAGTGTTCTAGTGATGCATGAACCTGGGTGTGTTTCCCAACATAAATCATATTAAATACTAGTTCATGCAATTGACTTTCAATTCATTTCAGGTGTTAATCCCGACAGATCATCAAATAGAATAGCATGCATATAGATAATAAAACTGAAATTAACTCTAATAGCATGCCAAAGAGATGAGCATCGCAAAAACTAATAAAGCCTAGAGAGATATCATCATTTAGACCATCCTTAGCAAAGATAAAAAAGAAACAGAGAAGAAAAAGGGAAAATAAATAAAACGAGATGCATGCATGACGAAAAACGGAAAATATGATGCAAAATGAGAAAAATAAAATGAGGCGAGAAAATGGTGAAAAAGTCAAATAAAATCTGAAAATAAGGGAGGAAATGTGAAAAATAAAAATAAAAATAAAGCGGGAGCGCTCATCCCCAAGCTAAACCTAGCAGTGTCCTCACCGCTAAGAAAAAACTCGTAAGCAGAAGATGATGCTAAAGGGGTGGTGTGGGAGGGGCAATAAAGTAAAAAGCTATGTAATGAAAGAAAATAAAAATAAAAAAATATGATATGATGCAATGCAGTATGAAATGATGATGCATGCGTGGGTGTATCCTCTCCCAAGCTATGTGAAAGCTGGGCCCCGAAAAGACAGATGGGCACTAAAAATATGGGGGATGCAAAAGCTGGGATAGACAATATCAGGCAGAGGCACCACCCTTTGGGGGTGGTGATGGGTCCCTCTGCTGAGGACCCGTGGTGGTGGGTGGTGGCAGGGATGGCTGGGACGTTGGAGGAGAGCTAGTGGTGAGGTCTATGACGGAGGTGGAGGGCTCAGCTGTAAATAATAGTAGGGCAGACAGTGGATCGACTGTGACCAAAGGCTCAGAGGTAGTAGAAACAGGCTCTGCAGAAGCCTGAGGCAGTGAAGCACTAAGTGGTGCGGTGATGGTCACAGCGTCCGACCTCGGGGGTGGAGCGTGAGCAAGAATGATAGTGGGCGGTCCCCGCTGTCGCAGCAAGTCTATAATGGAAGCAAGATCCGACTCAACTCTCGATCTATGTGTCCTGGTCTCTACGAGGAAGGCGTCGAAGTCCCGCTGTAAGCGAGAAGTCAACTCCTCAAGAGTGGTCAAGCGAGACGAGGAAGTGGTCGAGTCGGGTGGTGCACGGTAGGGATACGGGTAAGTCACCACTCGCGATAAATGGCCAGGTGCAACTGAGGCACCGTGCCGGGCGCGGAAGGTAGGCGAGGGTGAGCTCGTCAGTAAATCTAGGGTGGCAAAAAACAGAGCTGTCATCGACAAAGAGGTGTGGACAGACGTCAAGTCAGACTCTGTGAAATGGCCGTGGGTGAGGAGGGGGTGTGGTCAGCGGGAGGGGCTGAAGCAATAAGCTCCGAAAGAGGGGGGAGAGTTGGGACAGGGTCGTGCGAAGGAGCATCAAAATCTATAACGTCGTCAGAGAAAGGTAGATCGGTGCCCTCCAGCACCGATACGACAGCAGAAGAGATCTAAGTCTCGGGGAAGGAAGTGAGAATAGTCCCTGAGGACTCGACGACGGGAGATACGGAAGATACAAATGTGGAAGGGGCGGCGCCTGAAGATGGGTGAGCTGGAGGAACAGGGAGGCCGGCGACAAGAGCAGCTATATCGAGCATCTCGAACTCCGAGGAGAGTGGGTCCGGGTCATCGGCAGGCGCCTCAACCGGAGCTCCAGGGGGGCTCTAGATCATGAATGGGGGAAGCAGGAAGACAACAGAAATCATCCAGTCAAGCTGGACGGTAGGGATATGCGTCAGGTGAGGGGCTGGGAGGACCAAGTGGGGGTCATGGCCTGTACCTACTAGGTAACGCCAGTGACGAGCACCGTAAGGACGAAGGATATGCATGTGCTCGAGCACGCCTATGGTGAGGCGTGTCGGGCCAGGCGGACGGTGCAAGTCAGCAGGGAGGGGGATACATAGCATCCTAGCAAAGATAGTAAAGAATCCACCGCAGTAGATATCTGTGGAATGGTAAGTGGTGGCTGTCCGGTATAAGCGCTGGCACAGTCAGTGGGCTACGTCAGTGAGCATGAATGGTCTCATAGAGCCATCCGGGTGGAATCTGAGAGGTCGGGTCATACCCCAAAGATGGGTAAGCTCAGGGAGGGACATAGTCCCGACCTCCGGTCTACAGAAGAGGGTGCAAGCTAGGTCCCTCTGGACATATCGAAGGCAAGGGTGCACTATGCACGATGCCTTTGCCCGGCTGGGGCGGTACTCGGGTAGGCCAAAAATGCGCTCCCAAAAAGTGCACGCAGCAAAATCGGTGAGGTCAACGGTCGGGGAAAAAGCAACCCTTGGGTCAGGGAGGGCCGGAAAGTGAAAGTAGTCCTGGATCATATCAAAAGTGACCGTGTAATCGTGATCCAGGAGTCGAAATGTGATGCCGTCACCTGCAGCGGTGAAAGCAAGGGAGCTAAGACCCTCTAGGGATAGGCATGTGTAGGTGGAGGCGTGGACACCGAGAAATCGGTCGAAACCGATCACTCGGTAGAGGCAGTGCACTCCCTAAAGGATGCCTAGGGACCTAAGAGCGGGAACGTCTATGAAGACGATAGGTACAAGGCGACGCTGGTGGATCCTAGAGTATCGCACTCTGTGAGTTCCATCGCAGAAAGTGATGCCATGTGTAGGGATGTGCACGATAGGGTCATCGAGGGGGGTGCAGGGCGTGGAGGCGAAGAAGTGGAAACGGTGGATGGTGCTGAGATGACATGTGTGGTGGTGGTGGAAATTATGGTGGAGACAGCCGGAGCTGTGGTGGATGGTGTGGTAGTGGAAGTGGTGCGTGGACGGCGCTGTGGTCGTGGGGAGGAAGGGCCAGAAGACGGCTGCTTCCCACGTATGGGAGGGGTCATCGATCCACGAGTGCGAACCATAGTGATGAGTGCGGTAATATGACACGGTATAGAAAGAGATCAGGGAACGAGTATACCGTGGGTGCGGGTGATGCAGACGCGTGAAAGATCCCCCAAGCTGATCCACGCTACTGCTAATGATGGAAGAACAGAGGACCTGTAATTTGAAACAAACAACACGTCGGTTATTCGATTAAAATGCGTGTAAATCAGATATAATGTGACTTGGGCCAAGCAGAGTGCTGCTCTGTCCAAGTTGTGCACTTAGGAGGGTGGCTTGGTGCGGGTCTTGAGAACGAGTCGTGCGACTCGGGGTGGGGATAGTGAACGAGTCGTACGACTCGGGGTGGACAGCTGAACGAGTCTATGCCATAGGGCACGACTTGGGGTAGGTGAGAGACCGAGCACCTAGGTGCTCCGTCTGTGCCCTAGGGCACAGATGGAGAGGGCTTTTTGAATGAGCAGCTTTGCTGCTCGTTCAGTGCCCTAGTGGATGAAGTGGGGCGGAGGCATGGGGGGGGGGGTTTCGGGTTCCGGCGATCGATGTGAATGGGGAGTCGGTGGGGTGGGTTTTGGCGACGGCAAAGGGCGTTTAAAGGGGGGTTGTAATGGGTGGGGGCGAAGGAGAGGGAGATGGGGGAGATAGAGAGATAAAAGGGGAGAGAGGGGAGGCCGACTGACCGTGGTGAGGCGGCGACGGCGGAGCCGGCGAACGCGATGGCGGAGCAGGCGAAGACGTCAGGGGAAGATGAACGAGTCAGGTGAGGGTTAGGAGCTCAGGGGGGGTTGTATTATCGGGGGTAAAAAGATTAGGGTAAAAGAAAACGAGAAGAAAAAAGTTTTTAACAGCGATAATAAGTCGCTGGATCCGACCCGATTCGGTCTGAGCAGATAAGATGCTCGGTCCGCGTCAATGCAAAGAGAGTAAAATGACTCGACTCGGTCCGAGCGGCTAGGCTGCTCTACCCGGTCAATGAAAATTTTTTGAAAGAAATACTCCCTCCGAGTCATATGCTGCTCAGGCCGAGCCAATAATATTCTGTCCGGGTCGACAGAGTGACATTTTCCTCCCAAATTTCTTCCCTGTATGACTCGATTGAGCAGATAGATGCTCGGTCCACGTTATGTCCTGCTCGGGCCGAGCCAATAGTGTTCTGCCCGGGTCGACAGAGTGACTTTTTTTCGCTCAAATCTCTTCCCTGTACGACTCGATCGAGTAGCTGTCTGCTTGGTCCGTGTCAATTTAGACTCGGACCGAGCATAAACCTACTCGGGCCGAGATCATGCATCCGTATCTGATTGACGCGACCGAGCAGCTGGGCTGCTCGGTCCGGATTTCCCGTGTCTCTTTTTCTCCTCTTTTCCCTTGTTTTCTTTCTTAATTCTTCAATTTCCTCCGGCTTCCTTCCGTTTATAATGTCTATATGCATACCCCCAATTGTCCAGCCTACACAAAACATAAACTCGTCAAATTTTTATGTTTTTTTTAGATTTTTTCTAAAAATACGAAATAGAAATAGAAAAATAAGAAAATAGGAAAGAAATTTTAAAATCTACGTAATTGGGTTGCCTCCCAATAAGCGCTCGTTTTCAGTCATGAGCTCAACTCCCTTTGATATGTCAATGTTCATTTGGTGCGCGCGGTGGTCGTGCGTCACCCTTCGGGGCAGTGCAATTTGGCGGCGTTTGACTTCCGCTTACTCCAACACTCTCCTCCTTGTAAGATGTGGCTTGTGATGCTTGATGATTTGTTGAACGGCGTTGAAACTCCTCATCCAATACTTGGATGTACGCGACGACTGCTTTGTTGTATGTTGGGTCGCCGTCATCGTCGATGCTTACTTTAACCAGGTCCTTCATGACCCATTCAGCAGAAAAGTCTTCAATCGCTTCCTCCTCCAGAAGCTCCAGATAACTAGCCCCTTCCACGTGGGCTCGCTCCTTCATCGGCTTTTGTAGCCGGAACTCAGCTTCAATATTTCCGATATTGAGGGAGAGGGTCCCTTCTCGGACGTCTATAAGCACCTCGGCCGTCGCCATGAAAGGGCGGCCGAGTATGAGTTGAGAGCTTCCTCCCTCCAGCATGTCCATGATGACAAAATCGACTGGGACGTATAGTCCTGAAGGTATCTGGAGGATGACATCCCTCGCTATCCCTACCGGGTAGGTAATAGAGTGATCGTCGAGTTGGATTGACATGCTAGTAGGTTCCAGCTCGCTTCCTGTCTGGAGTCTTTTGAAGATAGAAAGGGGCATCAGGCTAATGCTAGCCCCTAAATCAATTAGTGCTCTGCTGATCGGCATTCCTCCAATGGAACATGGCACGATGAAGCTCCCCAGATCCGGTAACTTCCGTGGGAGGTGGTTCTTGATAATGGAGGTGGAATCCTCCAACGGCTTGATTTCTTCCGGTCTTCGCTTTCCAGTAATGAGATCCTTCAGAAACTTTGCATACGTTGGGATCTCGGTGATGGCATCAATAAACGGGATATTAAGATGAATCCCTTTCAGTAACTCCATAAACTTGGAGTACTTCTTCTCCAATTTGGCTTGGGCAAGCCTCTGAGGATATCTGGAGGCTTTGCCCTTAGATGCATCAACGGGCATCGGCGTAGTAGCAGGCATGACGGGAGGTGTATCCGTCTTCTCTTCAATAGTAATAGGCCCTTCAGTGGCCTCAACTCTGGTACTGTCATCAGCAGCTTCTTCAGTGGGAGTCTTCTCCTTGCTAAACACCGGAACCATAAATGGGTCGGTCACCCGTCCTCCTCGCATGGTCACTAAAACCACGGCGTTTGCTTGAGCTCTGGGGTTAGTCTCTGGCTGGGAGGGTAATCTCCCTTGATTCTTCAGCAACTGAGACATCTGCCCTCTCAGTTCATCGAGCGAAGAGTTGATACTCTTAAATTGGTTCGACGTATCTTGATTGAACCGAATCTGGCCGCTCATAAAGGTCTCCAACGTAGATTCAAGATTTGACTATGGAGGAGCCGGCGCAAAATTTTGCTGAGGTGGCCGGTTGTACTGATATCCCGGTGGCCTATAGGGCCCAGCTGGCCTAAAGCCGCCTTGCTACTGGCTCTGCTATTGCTGCTGCTGCTGAGGGGGAGGTGGTCGCTGTAACTGCGGAGGTTGCAGCCCTCCGCTTCGGTTTCCATATGAGAAACCTGGGTGATTCCTAGCAGCAGGATGCTGCCACTGGTTTCGTCCCTCTCCCTGGACGTACTGAACAGACTCGGATGTCTCAGCACCCTCGTAATGACCCTCAATGGGAATATATCCCGGATCCATATATTCCTCCGCAGGATGATAGGAGGTGCTGGGTGCCGCTGGAATGGAGTACATGCGCTGCTCGATGCGGGCCACCTGCTTGCACAAGGTCTCAATGTGAGAATCCAAGTGAGTGGCGACCTTAACCTCGGGAGTCCGGGTCACAACGGTTCGCTCATCAGTCCACTGTTGGGTGTTGGCCGCCATGTGCTCCAACAGATCTATAGCCTCCTCAGGAGACTTATCCAATAGGGCGCCCTGCGCCGCAACATCAATAATCATCTTGGTGCTTGGCTGGAGCCTGTTGTAGAAGCTCTGCATCAAATCCCAAGGCTGGATTTCGTGGTGTGGGCACTGGTGTTGCAGGTTCTTGAACCTCTTCCAAGCCTCGTAAAGCGACTCCTGTGGGAGCTGCATGAAATTGGATATGGCCCCACGGATCTGGACCGTCTTCGAGGGTGGATAAAATTTATCCACAAAGGCAAGCGTGAGCTTCTCCCATGTGGTGAAGTGATTGGAAGGATGGGCCCGGAGCCAATAGGAGGCTTTGTCCCTCAAGGTGAAAGGGAAGAGCCGCAGCTTCACCGCATCATCACTGACATCCTTCGCCTTGAAAGTATCGCACTTGGCCAAGAAGGAGTCGATGTGATGGTTGGGATTCTCATGAGGATGCCTGTGGAAGGGATCCTGATGCATCTGATTTATCAACCCCATCTTAAGCTTGAAGGTTGTCGCCGTCATCTGCGGTCTCAGAATCGAGGATTTGTTCCCAAAGGTCGGTTTCATATGGTCCCTAATGGACCCAGTGCGTGGAGGAGGAGGAGGAGGATTCTCTCCCATCTGAGCAGATGGAGATGAACTTCTACTAGAGGCTCTTAAAGCCCGGGCTGTCTTTTCGATCTCAGGATCGAACAATAACTCTCTAGAAGTCCCCTTGTAACGGGTGTTCATGCACCAACGGAGCTCAGAAAAATACCGTCAGTAGCACCAAAATAAATAAAGAGAATAAAAATAATGGTAGGTAAGAGATGATAAGAATGCTAGCAAACTTCTCAATATAAAAACAAACTGAGATATAAACACTATTGCCGTCCCCAGCAACGGCGCCAAAAACTTGACGCACCCGCAATCTACACCTAGGATCCACCTGGCAGTGTCACTATCGCCAGGCGTGATATGTCTCCTAGGCTACGAATTTGGCTCAATCTGCAAGCGGACGGTGTCGAGTTATAGTATAAAAGATAGTCGAATCCCACAGGGGTAGTGTCTGTGGAAATCTCATTCTATTTCTAAATCTAGAAGTAATGTAGCGGTCGAAATGAGAGATTTGGGTTGATTGTTATTGTTGTGTAATATAATAAAAGGAACTAGGGCTTTAGGGATCACCGCTAGGATCGTTGGGGGGGTTGATGTTAGATAGGTTCCTCACGTTGCGTTAGGGTTAGGGAATTAATCCCCCAATTCGTACCACTCTCGTGGGTTAGAATTGCGGGGTATTTCGGTGGCTCTCGTTGACGCAATGGTGGTAGCCGTCAACGTAGCGGAATAATTCGTCGATGGATCCCCTCAAGGCACGAGCCAGGTAGGGTCACGTGCCTTGATTGGATCCACCGATTTCCCTATTCGAATCCTTAGATACCTCTTAAGCGTATCAATTCCACAGACCGTGGGCATGATCTCAATACAGGTTAACTACGGATTCGGTAGGATCTACCGAAATACAACCCTAAATCCCCAATTCAACGTGGGGATCCAGATCTACATTTTCCCCTAAAATCTTAGGGTTCACCCATCAACCCTAGAATGGATCTACTCACTTATGATGATAGGAGCGCACAAAAATATCAATATCGCAGAGGAAAACATTTTAGCAATAAAGAAATTAGGGCTAAAAATAGCTTACAGCGAGAACGAAAGAAGAACAGGTCCAGAAAAGAACAGAAATCAATAATCTTCACTTCACGATCCAAAATTCGCTACAAGAATTAATCCCCAAAAGATTCCTACAAAATTCGCTCCCAAAACTCATCTCCAAAAATTCCTCACAAAACTCAGAAATGAACCCCCTTTCAGCCGAGCACGCAATTGCGAGCTTCAGCTGCAGCACAGATCGCGCGCATCGCGCGTTCAAAATCTTTCCAAAAATGCCCTGGGAAGTGCTGACCGAGCATGCCACTCGGTCCGAGCATCAGCTGCTCGGTCAGAAATCCGGCCTGCGTAGGCAAGCTGCTTGGCTGCTTGGAGATTTGGAAGTCGACCTATCCGGACCGAGTAGCCCCTGCTCGGGCCAGGTTGGATCGGCTCGGTCTGGGGCTCGGGCGCTGCCCGGGCAGTGAAAGATGGGGCTATCCGACCGAGCAGATGAGCTACTCGGTCCGGATCAACCCGTATCTGTTGCTTCTGCAAAGTGACACGGCTCGGTCCGAGCAGCAAGCTGATCGGACCGAGCATTTTTTGGGAAACTAGTCTGCAGCAACAGGGGCTTCTCTCTCTGCTCTCTTACTTTCTTCTCTTCCTTCTCTTCTCCAACAGCTCCGAGAACACGACGAACTCCTCCAGAGCCCTGCCAACAAGCTCATGAGCGCGTCGGATGTGTCCATACCTAGGCGGGGGTCCAAATCGCTTCAAAATACCTGAAAACTCAAAATATACTACGAAACTCGAAATAACGTCAGAAATACCAAAATTGCAGTAAAAAGTGGGATTTGGACGCGAAAATGACATGCAATGCAATGGTAACATGATATGAAAATGATGTAAAATATGGACACATCAGCGGCCAGTGGCCTACTTTAGCCAGGTGCTGTCAGTCCGAGCACGGTTGAAGTCAGTTTATGAGATAGAGCTGATGGCGATAGTACTGTCCATACAGAAGTGGCAGCCTTATCTACAGGGGAGAAAGTTTGTAGTGCGGACTGATCAGCAGAGTCTAAAGTACCTCTTGGAGCAGTGCATGGTTACCGAGGAGCATCAGAAGTGGCTCTCCATGTTGGTCCACTACCAATTCGAGATTCAGTGCAGGCCAGGCTTGGAGAACAAGGCAGTGGATGCTTTGTCTCGTAGGAAGGAGGTAGCAGAGGCGGAAACAATTACTGTGTAGGTATTGCTAGACTGGGAGCCTTTGGTACGTGAGATAGAGGCTGATGAGGGGCTGTCAGTGATATGGGAGGCTTTGCAGCAGGGATCTACAGAGTATTCAGGGTACACACTGAGTGAGCAGATGTTGGTATACCAGGGGCGGTTGGTGCTATCCTGGGGTCTTCTCATATACCGATGATTTTTCAGGAGTTCCATGGCAGCTTAGTGGGGGGGTCATTCTAGCGTGCAACAGACCTACAGGAGGATGGCCAGAGAGCTGTACTGGCCAGGGATGAAGAGTGACATCGCACGTCTAGTAGCAGAGTGTGACGTCTGTCAGCATCACAAATATTTGGCGATGGTTCCTGCAGGACTACTTCAACCACTAGCATTACCAGAGAGGGTCTGTGAGGACATTAGCATGGACTTTATTGAGGGGCTGCCGAGGTCAGAGGGCTTCACTATCATACTTGTCGTGGTAGACCGCCTCAGCAGTACACCCATTTCATTTCCATACAGAAGCCATACACAACAGTGACGGTAGCTGTGGCTTTCGTGAAGAGGTGGTGCGTCTGCATGGGGTTCCTGCCTCTATTGTATCAAATTGTGACAAAGTCTTATCGCGACAAAGTCTTCTTGGGCAGTTTTTGGAGGGAACTATTCAAGGTGCATGTAACCACTTTGAGGAGCACAGCCTATCACCCGCAGACAGATGGCTAGACGGAGGTGGTGAACAGGAGTTTAGAGACATTTGAGATGTTTTGCATCAGAGTCGTCAAAGCAGTGAGCTAAGTGGTTGGCGTGGGCAGAATATTGGTACAATACCTCCTACCACTCGGTGGCACGGAGCACCCCTTTTCGCATTCTTTACGGGCGAGACCCTCGCCCTTTCATACACTACAGCCGAGGTGCGACGTATGTATCTCAGGTGGAGGAGCGCTTGGAGGAGAGAGATAAGATATTGGAGGAGCTGAAGCGACACTTGTTGAGAGCACACCAGATTATGAAGGCCAGGGCAGACCTGCACATGAGAGATGTGCAATTTGAGGTGGGTGACAAGGTGTATCTGAAGTTGCGGCTGTATAGACAGAAGACAATGGCGCAAAGGAGTAATGAAGAACTAGCAGCTCACTATTATGGCCCTTTCAAGGTGTTGGCCAGATTTGGGAAGGTGGCGTATCGTTTACAACTACATATTACATCCACCATCCACTGGAGTTCCACGCGTCTCAGCTACGATGGGCGATTGGAGACTACACTTTGTCACCTACCCTTCCACCCATTCTAACTGATGACATGGAGGTATTGCTAGAGCCACAGGAGGTCCGAGGTGTTGTCAGAGCGCAGTAGGAGACCAGGAGGTGCTTATCAGGTGGAGGGGTCTGCCGGGTTATGATGCTACATGTGAGTCCCAGGAGGTGATCAGACAACAATTTCCAGACTTCCACCTTGAGGACAAGGTGACACTTTGGGGGAGTAACGATACGGTTAACACATCGGAGGAGCCGCGCGGGGGCAACTCAGGGGCAAACTCGTAAATTCTGACGGGGGGGTTATGCAATTTTGAAGATTAGGTGGGCTTTTATGCAAAACTGCAGTTTTATTGTCTTAAGAGGATTAGCTGGCCCTAATTGTTTTTCTTATGCTTATTTTGGAGATTGTAAACCCTAGGCCAATGTGCCGAATTTGGAGAATTAGACTTTATCCTCGAATAGAAAGTTAGGATATCTCTCCATCTCGAATCGGGGCTTATCTTTGTTACTTCCAGATCTGAAAGCAATACAAAAATCCCTCTTTTCTCTTGTTTTCTCCACTAAAATCCTTATTTTTCCTCAAACAAGCCCTATGATCAATCATTCACTCCTAAATTATTTCTCCGCATGAGTTTGACTAGTCTTTCTTAATTCATTAATCAGTAATAGGGTAATAAAGATATCGGTGCACTAACTAAGATAATGTGCGGTTTGCTATATATGAGCTATTATTTGTTGATTGTTATACACTCTTACATTAATTTAGTAGAGATATTCTCTACTTCGACCAGTTTCATGTAAATCTACACTGGACTTAAAAAACGCAAAGCTGCATTATAAATTTACCGAAACTTTGGGTTGATTTAATAAAACTATCCTTAATTGTTGAATGATTTTAAAACTACCAAACTTTAAAAAACATGAAATTATTATGAACAAAAATTCTTTAATCTCTCGAGTTACGCTTGATCTGCTTTGGACCGTAATGAATTGCTGCACTATTTGAATTTCACTTTCAAGATAATATCGGAGTAATCCAGATTCAAATTTCAAACCGTGAATGCTATGATATTCAGGATAATATAAACATATTGAGATCAACCCACATCAACATTTTTTAGAGTTTTGGTACAGTCTTTCTTGTTGGTTGCATGCAGAAATGGTAAGAGCGTTGTTAGCTTGGCTTCTCGTGTCCAAGTCGTTTCTCCTGAACTCATTGCTCATAAGAGCATTGGACACATCTTCAAACGTGATCGAGTCTTTACTGTAAGTAAGAATTGAAACTAAATGCTCGTAATCATTGGGTAGAGAATTGAGTAGGATCATCGCTTTATCTTCGTCGTTGAACTTTACATCGACATCCCATAGGTCAGTTAAAAGCTTGTAGTAGTAGAGATTTTTCTTAGTAGAAACACCTTCCTCAAGCTTTAAACCGAAAAGCTTCTTCAAATTCAGTCAGTTTTGGATGTTCTTCTTCATATATTTGTCGCCGAGCTCCTTCCAAAAATTCCTTGCATTTGTCTCCTCCATGAAAATGTATTTCTTCTTCTTTATCAAATACAGTCAGATTGTCCCATATGCATTTCGATTCTGAGTTCTCCACTCCAAATCCGAAATGCTTGCCAGCTTCTCGTCCAGTGCGATATCTTGACCAAATCCAAAAGGGTGTCCAATGTTCTTACGAGCAATGAGTTCAGGAGGAACGACTTGGACACGAGAAGCCAAGCTAACAACGCGCTTACCATTTCTATATGCAACCAGCAAGAAAGACTGTCCCAAAACTCCAAAAAATGTTGATGTGGGATGATCTCAATATTTTTATATTATCCTTGAATATCATAGCATTCACGGTTTGAAATTTGAATCTGGATTACTCGGATATTATCTTGAAAGTGAAATTCTAACATTGTAGCAATTCATTACGGTCTAATGCAGATGAATCGTAACTCGAGAGATTAAAGAATCAAATTTTGTAAATTTAACTTTAGTCAGTTTTCATAAAACTACATTCACCTTTGAAAAAACACAAAACTATCCAGGATTTTTGTTCATAGTAATTTCATGTTTTTTAAAGTTCATGGTAGTTATAAAATCATTCAACAATTAAGATAGTTTTATTAAATCAACCCAAAGTTTCGGTAAATTTATAATGGATGCAGCCTTGCGTTTTTAAGTCCATTGTAACTTTACATGAAACTGGTCGAAGTAGAGGATAGCTCTACTAAATTAATGGAAGAGTGGATGAAAATCAGCAAATAATAGCTCAGATATAGCAAACCACACATTATCTTAGTTAGTGTAACGATATCTTTATTACCATATAACTGATTAGTGAATTAAAAAAAGAATAGTCAAACTCATGGAGAGAAATAATTTAGGTGTGAACTAAACTTAATGTATCGTGCATTTGTTATTCACCACTCTTCGTGTATAATAAGAAAATTCGCATCTTGAATTCATTTATCTCATTACAGTCTATTCTTATTTTCATATTTGATGTTTGCTATATTTGAACACCTAAGTTTTCGTTCGTTTTTAACTTAGCCAACTCGTCTTCTTAATGAATGCCGTAAGACACTGCAATTAAATATTAGAAGAAACAAAATTCAATGATTTTATCCAAATAAGAAGGGCTCCTTCAACCACTTCAGAAGCCTCGACCTATGGATGGTTATGGCTTTGATGTCATCAAATTAAAATTCAGACATGATGCACTCTAAGAATTCTGTTAAAAATGCATAACCTAATTTCTCTAATTTTAATTCCTTGCGCGTTCAAAAACCTTTTCATCATGGAAGAGGTGACAAAATAGCTTAATCCCAATAGGTCAACTGACATGAAGAAGATGTATAGGCGGGGTTTTACCCTCAGCTCTCTCTCGCAAGATATGATCATTGAAGTTGTTAGGCAGTTAGTTGTTTCAAAATCCTTAGCTCCTCTCAAGGACATTGCAAGGCTGATTGGAACGTAAGTTCACTTCTGTCTAATTATTTAGCTAGCTTCCCAATCTAATAAACATATAGCGTATAGGTTTTCTTGATTAACTTCATGACTGCTTAGAAGTCGTGCATGAATGCCACGTAAGGTTTCTCAGCTGCAAAACGTTCTATAAGGCCTCTGACGAAAAACTCGTGCGGAGTTGCATTGATGTTAGAAAGGATGATCTAAGGATGCAATGTACAAACAAACAAGCTCACTTGTCTCTTCATCGATGATGCACAAACAACGGTAAT
Source organism: Scilla litardierei (assembly GCA_030789695.1). NCBI lineage: Eukaryota > Viridiplantae > Streptophyta > Magnoliopsida > Asparagales > Asparagaceae > Scilla > Scilla litardierei. The sequence goes on along the minus strand of CM061142.1, from coordinate 77,288,071 downwards.
TTGGATGCCAATTTTATTCTCGGTATGGAAGAGCTTTTCAATTTTAGGGACACAGTTTTGGGACTGCACCACCTCAAGCGTGCAATGCATGGCAGCCACTCTACTACATCATATTTGGTAGGGATTGTTCTGTTTCCCCATCTGGCAACCCGATCTGATGCTATTGAAGTCCTTAACAAACTTTGCTCTGGATATCTTTTGGGCACATCTCAGACTGCAGAGTGCATGCGATCAGGCAACCTGTTAGTACACAAATGCCACAGAGAGGTTACCGATATGAGAGGGACAACATGGAAGGAGGAAATGATGGTGGAGCCAACATTGCCCTACCGTGACCGTCTTTGCGAAAGGATAATTAAGGCTAAGGGTGCAAGTTGGGAGGACAAGGAGCAACTGCCGAGGGCATTTTGCAATCCGATATGCAGATGGGGATACGAGGCCCAAGCGTTCTACATAAATATCTAAAGAATGAATGTAATGATGTTTATGCCACATCTGTTTGTTTAATTGTCTTGACCTATGTAGTTAACTTGAGTTACCAAATTAATACTTAATCAACAAAATTACATGTAAGATAAGAGTAATGCAGAAGCTTAAAACAATTGCAAGTACACCAATAAATAATCACACAGAGAGACAGATACAAACAATAATATTTACCCTGGTTAAGTCAATACTTGATCTACATCCAGCCACACGTCTACATATGGACAAAGGATCTACTAATCACATCTCCAACGAGACAGAGTACAACGTGTCCACAATAAATAAACACGTCTCAAATGAGACAAAAAATATCTCTCCAAAGAGAGACACACAAAAGTGAAAAGAAAATACTTAAAGCCAATTTTAACTATAGCCTAATGTTGAAGCTCTTGTGTCGTGTTGTGGCTATAGTGGTTGATCTTCAAATAATGTAGAAAATAGAACTCTTTAAGATCAAAACTTGGCTAAGAAAGATTTAAGAAAACTTCAAAAAACAATGGCCAAAGAGAGTTTTTGCTTAAAAGCTTTTTCCATTAAAAATACTTTTTACTCAAGAAAATTGATTATTGATGGTCGTAAATGAGAAAACCAACCCTCTATAAATATGGCAAAATTTGGGTGAAAACAATTGACAAAAATGCCCATAAACGGCTTTCTAACAGCTAGTCAAAATATGACCATTGTAGGCTGCTAGCTAGGCACTAGTCGACTACTGTTCATCCAATGGTCGAATAGTGGGCTACTGGTCGACCAGTTGGACAACAATGGTTGACCACTGCAGTTTGCTAGAGAATTCCGAGAGCACTAGTCGACCACAACACTAAAACTAGTCGACTACTTTCTCGATACTCTATCACGACACTAAAAACTTAAAAATAATTTTAAAATATAATTACATCGAAAATAAAAATATTACATGAAGCTATCTTGATGCAATCTTGATTTCCATCCACTTGTCTAGTTGCTTTGAGTTCCATTGTCTTCGTTGGCTTCATACTCCCTTCATTTGCTTGTATGCTCATCACCAAAACTATCATGGAGTGACTCAATATTCAACATATTGTTCTTCACTTATTTGGTTCTTCATCTCCAACAGAAAATAACGGGAGCATAACAAGCCTTTAGTCCAATTGTTTTGGGCTATACTACTGGCTTTTCTCCATTCAGCTTTCTTGAGAGCTACCACCTTGATTAAATTGCCTTGTTTTTTTTGTTTTAGCCAAACCTTAATCCTTGTTGCTTAATCAATTGCAATCTTGTTGCTCCCAGCTAGTGCATCTACCGGTTTCCGCTACACACTATAATCATCATTTTGTTCCATTCGTGGCATATTGTCTCAATTGCAGCTGTATGTTTAGTTTGAGTCAAAATCTTGATTTAATTTTTCATTCTCAATGCGATTCATTCAACGACGAGTATCGACTGTAAGTTTTATTTGAAAATTTTCATGACCATTATACAATTAATTATCAAGGGCATAATTTCTATAAAGAGATGCTTGGGACAGCTTTTCCTTGTATTCGTAGGTATGCATTCTTAATTTTGCGACAACTCATGCGAATGATCTTCATAAACATTTTTATATTACAATACATTTTTTTGCGTTCTACCAATGTTTGTTGTATATGGAGCATCTAATGACCTGCCATGATTATGTCATTATGCCATGTATAATTTTATGCAGAAAGTTTGATTTAAATACTCAGATGGTTGTCCATCTTGGATGATGGGCTAGAAAAAGATGTCTTTTTAGTCATTTAGTTAGATTTGAGAATATTGGTGATGCTAGGCTCATTGGGATCGCAATTGGCTATATACAAAAATTAAAAAGTATAGAATTGATACATAGCTCGGTTACAGAATATCCAGTAGACGCTATTCTAGTTTCGTGGGTTATCCAAACCCAATTGAACTACCATCCATTGTGAAAATATATGTTTTCACACAATCATGCATTTTCAAGTTTAACTGTTTCGAGAATACTCGTTGTGGAGAATATGAATTTAAAGCATGGAAAAGTATATTAAAAAGCATCCTAAGCAAGGAACATCTCTAACACACGGAAGCTAGAGTTCAAAATCATAATCCATTCTATATAAATATGCAGTGACGCACAATAGTTTATGACGAATCCTACATGAGTATGTAAAGCAGATAAGTTGAGCGTGTGCAGCTTATAGTGCAATCATAGGACAATCATCTTTAGTCTAACAAAAGAAAAAGAGAAAGAACTGAAAAACATGCATGCGAGCAAACAAGAAAAGAAAAAATAAAAATGATGATAAAAGGGGGGAATGTGGGCGGTAGTGGAACTAAAAATGGGAATAAGGAAAAAGAATAAGTAAAAAGGGATATCGCTCATCCCCCAATCTAAACGCAGCAGTGTCCTCAATGCTGTGAACACATGTGTAGAGAATGGAGATGATGCTAAGGGTGGGGTGGGAGGGAAGAAAGATAAAAGAAGGTATGAAAGATGCATATGCGTATCTGCAGTATGTATGTATATGCAAAAATAGAGATGATGATGCATAGTATGTACACTATGGACACTATGGACAACAAAAGATCGACGCCAGAATGCGACTCCCCCAAGCTGGACTAAGCTGGGCCCTGAAAAGATAGATGGGAACAATGATAGGAGGGAGAGACACTGGGACAGCAATAAGCTAATAAATCAGGCAACACCACCTGGTGGGGGTGGTGGCTGAAGAAACTGAAGGATATGGTCCTACTTCTCGTTGTTTCGCTGTCCAATCTCAGTGAGTATCTGCACGGCGCTACGGAGCTCAGCTACCTCCTGCTCCACCTCATATAATCGAGCTGCAATGTCGGGGGCGGGAGCTAGAAGACGCTCCCCTAGTAGATATGCAACGTGTGATGAAAAAGGGGTGCACCGGGAGTGTAGGCTGTGAGACAGTGCTGCAATGGTGATAGTGGCAGAGGAGATAGGAGCATAGGCAGACACGGTAGAGGTGGTGGCAACAGCTGTGGAGACAGAAACCATCACACTCTCCGTAAGGATCACTGAGACGGTGCTGGGAATGGGTACAGTCAAGGATACATGCACCAGTGTGGTCTCAGGTGTCAGTGAGGATGTGAGGACAGGAGGATCAGCTAGCAAATTAGAAATGAGGGCCTCAGCTGATAGGGATGGGTCCTCGGTGATAGTGGAGACAGAAGGATCACGGCAGACTCAGAGCGGATGGCTCGATAGATGCGGTAGGGCCCTCAACAGATGTGGAGGCAGAAGGGGCCACTGTAGGCTCAGACTGGGGCAGGGTGTGGGGTGGCTCCTCAGTGTGTGCAGAAGCAGCGCCCGGCTGCTGAGCAGGCTGCTGCTGGACAACCTGCCCATCATCAGGCTCTAGCTCATAAATGGAAGGGATTCGCTCCTTCATGGGAAGGATCTACTCAATCTGCTGAGGGGCCACGATGGTCAGCTCTGGGTTCGGGAGCACTAAATAATCAGCATTATAACGCCCGTGAAGATAAACCCAGTGGCGGTCACCATGGGCCCTAATAATCTGCATGTGCATAAGCACATGCAAGGATAGTGTAGTAGGGCCCGTCGCCTTTAGGACTAGATTGGCCCTAAGGGCGGCAATGGTGAAAAAGCCACCACAACAGATGGGGCCCCTCTGCAGTGTAGCAGCCTAACATAAACGATCACAGAAGATCTGTGCGTGATCAATGGGAGTAGGAGGGGCGAGAGGTGCCATCTGGTAGTGCCTCGCAGGGGAGGGACATGCCCCACAAAAGGACAAGCAAGACAGAAGAAATAGTCCCTGGCTCGTTCATGCATAGCATGGTGGTGCCAAGGTGGCGCTGAGCTAGCCTAAGGCAGGGGTGGATGATCGAGGAGGCCTTCGAGCGGCTAGTATTGAAGGAAGGTAACTCAAAAATCCTCTCCCAAAAGTGTGTATTATAGATAGCGGGAGGAGTATCCGAGCCTGGGGTATAGGTGGTCTCGACGGCAGGGACTGCAGGCCACTGGAATAGGGTCCGGAGTCCCTCGTAAGTGAACTCCATCTCCACGTCCAGTATGGAGAATGCAATCCCTATGTCGGTACAGCGAAGTGAGCTGAGGGCCTCTAGGGTCAAGCGAATGTAATCTTTGAATGAAGCCCTAGAAAATGCTCCCAGACCAGGTTTGCATACAGTTGCCTAACCCCTGGTAAAATGCCTAGCTGCTCTAAGGCTCCTAGGTCAACGAATTTGGTCGAGACGACCGGACACCTAGAGAGGTCGACAAAAGCGCAAAGATGAGCGTCGTCTATGAAGGTGATGCCGTAGGTCTCTAGGGGGCATCTCGAGCTGTGGGGGTGGCAGGGGTGGTGCTGTGGGAATGGTCTGACTCATGGGGGTGATGTCACCGCCAAGGAGCGAGCAGCTAGGCGTTTCTTCCTGGTGCGTGGGGGTGAAGGAGATGATGGTGGGGATGGGGTGGGTACGCATGTGGAGGTACGTGGCCTAGCATGTGGGGCTCTCTACGAGGGCTTCCCCTTCTTGGAATACTGAGGTGGAGGGGGTGTTGGATGGGATGGTGTGGTGGAAGTGGGTGGGTGTGAGTGTGAGTGTGGTGGACGTGTGTGTGGTGATGGTGTTGCTGGATGTGCATGGTGGTACTGTGGGAGTGGACCAACAACTTTTGGTGGTGTGATGCCTAGAGGAGGTCGGCTTGTGGACCAACAACTTTTGGCGTAGACGTGGTGGCTGGGATGGAGATGTGGACGGTATAGAGATGGTGGTGGATGTGTGTGTGGGTGGGAGACGTGTAGGGGGTTGAGTGGCAGTGGTGGATGCACGTGTAATGCATGGTGAAGGTGCAGTAGAAGTGCGTGGAGCTGCCGTGGAAGTGGTGGTGGTGGAAGTGCATGTGGGTTCCGTGGAAGTGTGTGGAGACTGAGTGCTTGTGGGTGTGGTAGTGGATGTGTGTGGAGGTGCCGTGGAACGTGGCGGAGATGGTGAGGATGATGATGAGCGGATGATGACACTGCGAGGCATTGTGAACTCGTGCCATAAGTGATATAATATATATAATAAAAAATATGAGAGGGAAGAGTGGACCCTTAGTGATGCGAGAGCGGTGAATGCGAGGTCCTCGAGCGATGCACGATGTCTAATCGGTGATGAGTCCCGCCAAGTTTCCTCGAACCTGTAAATTCGAAATTGCTTTGGGGTGTTATAGGAGTGGGTGCTCGGGTGAGAGAGAGGAGGAGGTGGCAACACTCGGGATCGGGAGGGGAGGGGGGTTTGATTGGTGGCCGGCGGAGGGGGGGTTAGGTTTAGGGGTGAAGAGGCGAGGGTGGGGGAATGTGATTGGAAGGGAGAGGGAGAGAGATACTCAGGGGAGGGGGGTGGTGGCGCTCGGGGTCGAGCGGAGAGGGGGTGGCGCTCAGGGGAGGTTTGGTGGCCGGAGAGGGGGGGTCCAGGGTTAGGGGAGGGGGAGGTCTGGGAGAGAGGGGGGTCTGGGAGAGAGGGAGGTGGGTCATCGGAGTCTGGGAAGGAGTGGGGAGGTGTCGCTCGGAGGAGGAGGGTGCCAGTGGGGTGGTGCTCGGGGAGAGAGAGGTGTCGCTCGGAGGGGGGGGGGAATTAGGGGTTGGGGGAGATTGGGTCGCTCGCTCGAAATTTCGAGCGAGTGACCCAAATGCGGTATAAAGGGTTTTTCCCGAGCTGTCGAGCGCTCGGTCGAGCGGTTGAGTGCTCGGGTGAACCGTCACCCTTTTGCTGGGCTGGTTGCTCGGTCGAGTGATCTGAAATTTTAGCACTTTCAGCCTCTAGCCCATCTCGTCTTTCTCGCTGCTTTGAGTATCAACTCCACGCTCATGTTTTGCTCATTCGTTCGTTGTCATGACCGCCAAATCCCTGCCAAAACCAATAAGCCTCAATTATTTATGGATTTTCAAATTTTTAAACTAAAAAAATCAAAAATCTAATTAAAACCGAAATGTGTGCAAATAGGCCGGGTTACCTCCCGCCAAGCGCTTGTTTAAGATCATTAGCTTGACCCCTACAGCTCGTGAGGCGATATGTTGGGCACATATGAGATGCGCCCATTGTTCTTTTCGACCAACCATTGTGGGGCCGGTTGGTCGAACGCCTCCTTCAGACCCTTATCTATCCGTCCGTCCTCTTTCCTCGCCGGTGATTGTCTCTCTTTGGAGCTCCCCATGGACGCTACAGACACCAAGTTTCTGATCTTCACGGCCTCCGGATCGTGATCCTCCAAGGCGAACATGGCATGGTCGCTCGTCAATTTATCGTCGATGTCCTCGTATAGGATCTGTAAATATGCTGCCACGGCCTTGACGTGCCGAGGATCCAAGCCATGGCCCTCGCTCCGCAGTATGGGGTCCACCAATACTTCTTCAGCTATGAACTCATCCACGAGCTCATCCTCCACCAGATCAAGGTACCTGATGTCCACAGTGGGCTCCCTCTCCCTTATCGGCTTAGGTAGCCGAAATTCAGCCTCAATGTTCCCGACCTTGAGGGAGAGCATGCATTCTCACACGTCTATCAGCACTCCAGCCGTCGCCATAAACGGTCGACCCAAAATCAGCTATGATCTTCCATCTTTCGCCATGTCCATAATAATGAAATCCACCGGTACGCTCACCCCTGTCGGGAATATGTAAGACGACGTCCCTAGCCACTCCGACCGGGTGCGTCATCGACCTATCTGCTAGTTGGATGGTCATGTTTATGGGCTGTAACTCCGTCCTGGTGTTGAGGTGACGGAAGATGGACAAGGGCATCAGGCTGATGCTTACCCCCAAATCTATTAAGGCCCTCCTGATGGGGACGACACCTATGAAGCAAGAGACGGTGAAGCTCCCCAGATCCGGGAGCTTCTTCGGCAGCTTGTTGCTTCGGAGAAATGAGGATGGTTGCTCTGCCAACAGAACCTGCTCCATCTTCCTCTTCCCCGAGATTAGCTCCTTAAGGAACTTAGCATACGAGATTATCTCTGTGAGGGTGTCCGTGAATGGAATATTCAGCTCCACTCCCTTCAGAAGCTATATGAATTTGGTGTACTTTTCTGCCATTTTGGCCTTAGCCAATCTACTCAGGAATGGAACTGGAGAGGAGCGACACTTAGGCTTCTCCACGGGACTTGCACTTTCCTTAATCACTTCTCCCACCACGGGAAGGCCATATCTCTCAACAGTGGTAGGCTGCTCCTCAGCGTCAATATCTCCACCATTTGTAATCGGTGGGAGCCCATCTACCACCTCCTCGGGTGATGCAGCTGTAGGAATCATAACCGACAGCTCCAGATCCATCGTCAATAGGCCGCTACGGGTGGTGATGGCATAGGCACTCTCCCTAGGGTTCTTCTCTGACTGAGCAGGAAGCTTGCCTTGTGACCGCGCCATCTGACTCAGCTGCTCCTTCAGCTGATCCACCGTAGTGGAATGTTCCTTGCTGCGGGCCGCATGGTCTAGATTGAGATTTGCCTACTCCTCGATGAATCTCTCCAAGGTGGCCTCCAAGGAGGACTTTTGTTGAGCTAGAGGATGATCGGGCAATGCTAGCTGCTGCTGACGCTGCTACTGGTACCCTGGCAGTCTATAGTGGGCATATGGTCTCTGCCCAGACTGCTGCTCTGTGGCTGATACTGCTGCTACTGAAACTACTGTGGCTGCTGCTGCTGCTGATACTGCTGCTGCTGATGAGGTTGCTGCGACGCTCCACTGCTATTTCCATACTGGAAATCAGAGTGGTTTCCCCAGGATGGATTCCTGTAGGCTCCCATGTTTCCTCCTCTGTCATCGGAGGTGTAGTTGGCCTCCTCTGTTGTTGCAGGAGGTGCCTGGTAAGAGTAGGTCCCACCATTGGGTCCCTGATCTGTGCACCTCTCATAGGCGGCATATGTGTTGGCAGGGTGAGCTGGGTCTAGCATCAAGTCGGTGCTCCAGTCTGGCCATCTACTGTGTGAGGGATTCGAGACAGCCATCAAAAATAGCCGCCTCGCTGATTTCGTAACAGCCTCCTCCTGGGACATTGGCAATAGTTGGGGTGGACCTATCGTCACCCCAATGTTGGTTGATTGCTGTCATGGCCTCAAGGATCCTCATGTCTTCAGCTGGATATTTCCCTGTTATAGCCCCATGTGACGTAGCATCAATGATCATCCTTGTGTCCGAACGCATTCCATTGTAGAAAAATAGGACCAGGTCCCACGTAGCGATGTGATGGTTCGGACATTGATGTTGGAGATCCTTGTATCGTTCCCATGCCTCATACAAAGACTTCTGGCCCCCTTGCTTGAAATTTGTGATTTGGTTCCGAAGGCACAGCATCTTCGAAGGGGGAAGTACTTGGTGATGAAGGCCTCCACCAGTTGCTCCCATGTCGTGAAGGTGCCAGGCGTTTGGGACGTCAACCAATAATGGGCCTTATCCTTCAAGGTGAAGGGGAAAAGCTGCAACCTGATCCATCATTGCTGACCCCTTGCATTTGGAATGTAGAGCACTTGGCTAAGAACGCCTCCACGTGGTGACTGGGGTTCTCATGTGAGAGCCAGTGGAAGCAGTCCTGTTACACCAGCAGGATAAGCCCTGTCTTCAGCTCAAAATTCCCCTCTCGAACCGGCGGTACTGTCACGGAGGAAGCCAAGGCGGTGCCGGGTATCATGAAATCCCAGATCAATTCTGGTAGAACGAGAGGTTGTGATCCTATGGAAGCCTCAGCCATTTCTATTCTTCTACTTCTTTCTGCTTCGAGTCTCCTTGCTGTGGCCTCTATCTCAGGATCCAAGGGTATAATGTTTTCTCCTCCTGAGAACGTGTCTGCATGCAAAATAGAGGCACTCAAGAAAATCGTGGAACTTGTTAGCAAAAAAGAGAAAAGAGTGTAATAAGAGAATAATAAAAAGAAAAGGAAAAATAGAAAAAAAAAGAAGTGGTGGGCTTTTAAGTGTTGATGAAACCAACACTCTCCAACCAAAAGCTAAAGCAAACTGTTGCCTCCCTAGCAACGGCGCCAAAAACTTGTTCGGTCCCAGGGTTTGCACCATGGGGGTGCGAATCATTCCAAGTGCACGGTGTGCTATAGTATAGAAAGATTGTCGAACTCAGGGAGGCGATGGTTTAACATTTAGTTTTATATGGAAGGAGGAGAGTATGTGGTAGGGGTTGTCACGATTGATTGATTGGTTGATTGTGGAAGTCGAGAGTTAACTAAGAATTTAAACGTATAAGGCCTTCGGGATTCCCTGCTAGGCCCTTCGGTCACGGATGCTAGGTTAAATGGCCCTACGTCAGACGATGGGTTAGGGTAGGAGTGACGTCCCCCACGTTTGCGTGGCATGTGACCGCACCCCAGATACACACCCGAGGCGAGCGACTCGTCGTCTTACCGCAAGCGCACGGTGTAGCGGCGAGCGGGTATCGAACTCAGGGAGGAACAATGCCAGTGTCTCTTTCCGATCACCTAGCTATTAAGAGGGTCGAGAATCGTTTGGGTAAACGGGCACAATCGTTCAAATGTCGATAGAAATATCAATAAAATAAAGCGCCTAGGGATATAGAATCCCCGCTACGGACTGTATCTCATCGTTGTGATTCATAGGTTTCATCATTGCTAGACTTGAATTTTAGGTGAACTAGTCGCAACTAAATGTAGAACCAAGCTCACGCTCTCGCGCTATTGCCGGTCTATAGCAAACCTAGGGTAGGACCCAATCTCTTGCAAATCCTAACCTAGGCCGCTAGCATGAAGAACGACATCATCGTTCAATCGTATCTCGAGCCCACTCTCGTGCAAACTTGAGCTACGACCTAGGTTGAGATAGTTCCTACCCGTCCAATCTCTTGCAAATGGATATTGGTATAGAAACACGATTAAAAATCCTAGCTTTGGTCCAATCTCTTGCAAACCAATTCTAGAGAAGTCCAATCGTAAATCTAAATCGAATTTCTAGGGCTTCCTATCAATTGGGACCCAATCTCTTGCAAATCCCAATCGATATGAATCCCTAGCTATCCGTGATTTATCAATCCCAACCTAACCCTAATCAATTCTAGCAAGAATTTCACCAATTCATCACAATTTAGAAATAGGGTCTATAGGGTTCATCCCTACGCCCTAAGACGAAGGCACTACTCACTAATCATCATGCAATACTTAAGAAAATCAATAATAAAATCAACACAATTCATTGCAATAGAGAAATTGTTAACAAAAATAGGGTTTTTGATAAGAGAATAGACAAACCAATGAGAATCCAATAGCATCCAACAAAAGTAGCCTTTTAATCCCCAAAAGAAAAGCTAAATCTGTTGATCTAAAAAGCTCTCAAAAAGGCTGCCAAAAAGCTCTAAAAATTCCTCCTTAACTAGGGCAAAAACTAGGTTTAAATACCCTTCAAAATCGCCCAGAAAATCGTGACCAAAATGCCCCTGCGCAGCCCAGAAATCGCACTTTACGCAGCAGGCGGAGCGGCTCACTCGGCCGAGTAACAAATGTCACTCGGCCGAGTGACAAACCCTGTAGATTTCCAGTAAGTCCGGGATTTTCGGGGGTCAGTCTTCGGAGGTGACTCGGCCGAGTAGCTTTACTCACTCGGCCGAGGGGCATTCCATGCTCGGCTGAGTCAGAATTCTCAGATCGACTGTAGAATTCCAGTAAGTCGGCCTCTTTTTTGGATGGATTTTCCCACGCCACTCGGGCGAGGGGATCTCCATACTCGGCCGAGTGGTCTTTCGTCACTCGGTTGAGGGCACGCTGATATTCTTCTGCTATGCGTGTCCGGTCTGGTCGGCCGAGCGAGCTTCTATGCTCGGCCGAGTGACATGCTGTAGATGCCCCATCTTCTTCATTTCTCCTCCTCGTCACTCCTACGTAGTTCCTTCATCTTCCACTCATCTTCCATCGCTGAATGGCCCTCAAAGAGCTGTGGGCGACACTCCGGAGTGGGTGCAAATCATCTTGATCTCAAAATCACTCCAAATCGCTCCATATCTCCTGAAACACGACAAAAATAAGAAATAGTGAAAAGCATCGTAATATTGTCGAATAATCATGAAAAACGTGATATGAGCGATCAAAATGGCATGCAAACATGCAGAAAAAGGATGTAAAATATGGAGTGATCAAAATCCCCCAAGCTTACCTCTTACTTGTCCTCGAGGAAGATGAGTAAAAATCAAACCCGACGGGTAAAACCATGGAAAAGAAGGAAAAAAGAAAAGAATGAAAAGATAGAATAGAAAGCGAAGAAGGAGGTGCTAGATCATTTTTCTCAGGACGTGGGTTTTGCTTACTCATATAGCATACATCGAATATAGAACACATGCCAAAGACTTTTATCCCGATATCATAGTATAATGATGCATTCGAAATAGAAAACCAAGAATATCAAAACATCATGAAATATGGAATCATTCTAGAATTAACATCGTCTGAAGCATCTAGAGCGGTATACATAATCATAGATCACACACTTTTCAATTGAATGCTTTCTATATGGAGTATAAGAGATATCACACAGTATGGAGTAGTAAGAATAGAAAAGTATGGTTTTCATGAAATGCATGTTGAACGTCGATTTCTGGATTTCGTAAAACTTTAGCAATCTCACCGAGTATAGAAGATTACTTAGCCTAGGTTGTCATGCACTGTCAAGTAGTCACTCTCTCACACATCATTGGATCCCCTCCCCCAAGCTTATCCATAAGCGTGGTGGCATAAACAAATCAGTATGTACATTCCCCATTTCCTTTGAAGCTCCAAAAACAAAAATAAATAAAATAAAAATAAAAAAACGAAAGAGGGAAGAAAGAGAGAAAGTGTGTGAGATGGGATCATTTAAAATTTTCTTTTCTCTTTTCTTTTCTTTTTCTCAGTTTTTCTCTCTCTCTTTTTTTGTATAAACATATATGCATAAGCGATCCCAAATCAACAGAGAGAAGGATATACAGGTATACATATATATATTTTTGATTTTGGGGAATTGGAGCATGGAAATTAATAGCGGGGGGAATGCCAATAATAGACTTGCTAAAGGGAGATTCACCAATAAATTTTAAGTAGAGAAATAATGCTCAAGATATGTGGAGAAAGAAATAAATGTATCACTCGGTTCACTCTATAGGATGTGCACGACAACTTTCAGCAGAGCAATGTAATCTACTCAGTTTAATCTCAAAAAGTAAACTAGTCCAGATATGTCATCCTAGCAGACATTCAATCAACCTGAAAGTGAAGCGTACAATTCATGCAATAAGAAGTGATAGGAGAAAGGAAAGCAGTACTCCAGATATAAGCAATCAATGTGTGAAGCTTGGTGTGTTTTCTACGAAAAGCTTACATACGAATCATCAGACATCAGCTAATAACAGAATTTCATCCATATTCATACAGAAAAAGAGTGGGTTACTATTTCAAATGCAAAGCAGGACATATCACATGATATCTGAAACAAAAGCTATGACATGATAAAATAGCATGCATACAGAGATAAGCTAACACCACGTCGTCGTCATCACAGAAAAGTCATCTCTAGCAAAATAAAGATAAAATAAAATAGAAACTACTATGTACAATGTAGCACACAAAGAAAATAAGAAAACGTGATGCATGGTAAGAAAAAAAACGAAAAAGTGGTGAAAATAAGTGCAAAAGCAGAAAAAGTGTGAGAAAATAAAAATAAGGGCGACAAAAAGTAAAAAGTGTGAGAACTCACTCCCCCAAGCTAGAGTGCACAGTGTCCTCAATGTGTGAAGTGTAGCACACCGAGAGACGTGAAATGGGTGGGGTGGGTGAGGATGCATGCATGATGAAAAAAGAAAGAAAAAGAAAAAGAAAATATGATGTGAATGTGAATGATGCATGCAGAGATCAGAATGATGCAGATAAAAGTGTCCCCAAAAAGACTCTCCCTCACTCCCAAAAAGAGATAAAAAAAGATATGACAAAATATGTACTAAAATAGTATGTGGAGGAGGGGGCAAAAAATCATCAAGCTCCAAAAAAAACCAGCGAAACAACAGAAATATAGGAGGCATCCAGTGTGTGCCTAGGCTGGTGGTGGTGCACCAGTACCGTCCTGTGGCGGAGGTGGTGGACGTGGTAGCTGCTGGGAGGGTGTCGGTGGTGGAGGCAGACGCGCCAGAATCTGGTTCAGGCAAGCCTGAATACTGGGAAGGATGGCGACGTGGGTCTGCACGACGCTGATCGTAGCGGAGAGAACCCTAAAGTCCCCTCTAAGTCCACTAACAGCCCCCTTAAGAGCACGAATGCTCTGAACTAGAGTGTCTGGGGGTGGTGGAGCAGAGGGATGCACAGGTCTAACAGGTGAAGTGCGGGGCTGTCTCACGCGGGCAGCGTAGAGGACGGGTCCAGCAGGGAAGTGGGGTGGTGGTGCTGTGCTCACTAAGTGATGCCCAGCCTCGGTGTGAGGCTGGGACGCAGGCTGTGTCGAAGTGGAAGCAGCAATAGCAGAAGAGGAAGTGGAAGTGAAAATATGCGACAAGGCGGCGGGAGAGGTCAGTGACGCAGACATGGGGACAGATGTCACGACGCTCTCGGTAAAGACAGGGGCGGTGGAGACCGAAAGGTCGACGACTGGGAAGGCCATGAAGGGCATAAAAGATGACTCCCCAGGAGTCGAGAACAGCAATCGGGAGAGGGTCTCCACGACAGCGGTAAAGGAAGACTCGCCGCTCTCAAGAATGGTGGGTGGACGCTCGGGGCTCAGTGTGGTAATGGGCTCGATGGAAATTGGGGCAGTGGTAGTGGTGGTGGACGACTCAGCTAAAGTGCTCCCGACACTAACAGACGTGTGGACAGAGGTGTCGGGAGGTGTAGACAGTGCAGGTGTAGGCTGAGGGATCACAGGGTCGACAGATGGTGTAGGGGGTGCCTGCTCAGCATCCTCGGGCTCAAGCATGTAGGCGGCGGGGATAAGGTGATCCGTCGTTGGAATCCAGTCCCCGTGAGCCGGTCCAATATGTGTCTGAGCGGGGCTCGGGAGAACCATGTATTCAGCGCTGAAGGGACCATGCAACCACACCCAGTGCTGACGACCGTGGGGACGAAGCATCTTCATCCAGGCCATAACATCTATAGAAAGTGTGGTGGGGCCCGGAGGTCGACGCAAGTCGTCAGGTAGGTCCACGCCGGTCATAAGGGCCAAAAGAGTGATCAGACCGCCGCAACAGATAGGTGAGTGAGCGCTCACCGAAATGATAATGCGGTCTAAAAACCAACTGGCAATGTCGATCCCGACGGTGGGGACCAAATCGTCACTACCCCTATCTAGAACCATAGGGCGAGTCATCACATAGAGCATGTAGAGCTCTGGCGTAGACATGGTCCCGGGCTCGTACCTCACGAGAACAGTAGCCGCCATAAGGAGCTGTGCAATACGGATGCAGGGGTGGAGGATAGCTGAGGCCTTGGCCCAACTAGGGTTAAAGGCGAGTGGGGATCCTGTGATCCGTGTCCAGAAGGTGTGGGTGTCGAACGATGAGGGTGGGATGTGCGTGGGAACATAGGCGCGGTCTGGGTCAGGGACGGCAGGCCACTGGAAAAATGCTCTAAGCATGTCGAGAGTGATCTCGCACTCTCGATCCATCAAACAGAAGGAGCATCCTCCAGGGGTCCGGTCAATGGAACTAAGGACCTCTAGTGTCGGGCGGATGTACGTATCCGCCGACACCGACAGAAAATCACGCCATCCCACGTTGTCGTACAACGTGAGAAGCCCCTCAATTACCCCTAGGCGGTCTAGGTCGGCTAGGAGTGCAAACCTAGAGGGTACTATCGAGCGATGGCAGATACGCTCGAATTTGGCGCGGTGTGCGTCATTTCGAAACGTAATCCCCATCGGCCCGACGGCGGGAGCGGATGGTGGAACGGGATCGGCAGGAAGCGGCTGTGTAGGTGGTGGTGGGCTAGGTGGAGGGGAGGCCTCCCTAGCAGAAGAGGGACCAGGATCATCGGTCCTCTTCCGCTTGGCAGCAGCTTCCCGTGTACGTGGCCTAGTGCGCGGCGGCATGTGTACCGTGAAGCGTGCCCACCCAAATAAGTAATGCAACATGCAAAATAATGGAATGAGTATACCTGAACACACCATGAGAGCAATCAGCAGTGTGTGCGAAGAGATGCCTCCTCCGCGAAGCTCCGTACGCGTCCTAAAACTCCCCAAAGCTCCCCCAAGCTAGCCTGAAACGAAAACAATAAAATCAGTGAATAATAATCAATACGTATGGGGGAGATAAGGGATAATAGATAGATATGGAAATTAATTTGAATTTGGGGCTCAACGGGCGTACAAATCAAGAGAAACGAGGAGAAATGGGGATTTCAGGGTGAAAATGGGTGATCGGCGGCTAGGGGCGGCCGGCGCCGACGATTGACGGCTGCAAGGAAGCGGCGGTGGTCGTCGGTGGCATGGCGGCAATTCGGGTGAGGGGTCAACGATCGCAGCGGGCGAGGGGATACAAAGCGACAGCGGCTCGGGCATGGGTTTGAGAATTTTGCGTTTCGAAAACCGCGCCGCTGCCGCTGCTACTTATATATAAAATTGTTACGACTCGGCCGAGTGACAACGTCACTCGACCGAGTGGCATAAACTAAAAAAATTTTGAAAATATCCTCGCCACTTACGACTCGACCGAGTGGCTTTGCTTTACTCGGCCGAATGGAGAAACTCCACTCGACCGAGTGGCTCTACCACTCAGCAATTTTATAGAACTGGGAGGGTATCTGTTTCACTCGGCCGAGTGACAAGTCACTCATCCAAGTGGCAATTAAGACTAAAACTTACAGAAAGTGACAGAGAGTAGGTCTGCAGAAACTTCCCTGATTGGTGCTCCACTCGGCCGAGTGGAAGATGCTACTCGGTCGAGTGATGAGTCGTTTTCTGCAACTGCTCTCTTTTTTCGCTCCAGTCTCTGTTTTTCTTCCTCCAGTCAGTTTCTTCCTCCTCCTAAGGCCTGAGCACGTTCCTGGAGCGATTTCCCTTGCCTAGGTCATCATCCATATGAGTGATCTCTCTTTCTCCATCTCCTGTCACGAAAATTAGGACCCGTTGTCACGATTTTCATAGACACTAGACTCTAAGCACTAATAAAAATCTAAAACAAAAATGAAAATCAAATAAAAACAATGCAAAAACTGTCGGGTTGGCTCCCGACAAGTGCTCGTTTTGGGTCATGAGCTCGACCCCTTTAGATATTTTTTTAGCTCATGATGTTGGGCGCATACGAGATACGCCCGTCAAATTTGCCGGGAAGGCCACTTGGATTTGGGTCTTGATGATCATTGGTCTTCCTCGGTGCCCCCTCATCATGGGTAATATTAGGAGACAAGTCCCCCAAGCTAGAGCTCGTTCCTATCTTCTTCTTGGCCGGTGACACCGATCTTCCATTCGGTGGAGCTTTCTTTGGATTCTTGGCCGTTGAAAGCTTGCAAAGCTCCCGTATTCTTGCGTCATCAGTGTCGCCTTCATCATTGGCTGTGGAGCTATCTGGAGGGTCTTCCAACTTCTCTTCTTCGCTAGAAGGTTGGCCTTCCTCAAATCCATCATCATGGAGAGCGCCAATAGAGTGGGGGATAGCTTCTTCAATCACTTCATCAAGGAGATCCACATAGTCCAACTCCTCGTGATAGGGCATATGCTTCATGGCCTTGGGTATGTGAAGCTCGACCTTGATGTTCCCGACATTCAAGGATAGAGTTCCTTCCCGCACGTCGACTATAACACCGGCGGTGGCGAGGAACGGGCGTCCAAGTATAAGTGAAGTGTCGCCCTCTTCCTTGATGTCCATGATAACAAAATTGCAAGGTAGGCATATTCCTCCCGGAACTTGAAGTGGAATGTTCTCCGCAATCCCTAGCGGCCTAGTAATCCGATCATCAGCAAGTTGAATTTTCATGTCGGTCGGCTTCAAGTCGGTGCCTGTGTTCAATTTTCGGAACATGCTAAGGGGCATTAGGCTCACACTCGCGCCCAAGTCAACTAAAGCTTTTTGCAACGGGACGCCTTTAAGTGTGCAAGGGATGCGAAAACTCCCGGGATCCTTGAATTTTGCGGGCTACTTTTCCTTCTGGGTAAACCAAGTTCCTTGTTCGGCAAGCATGATTTTCTCTTTCCTTTTCTTTCCTGATATCAAGTCCTTCAAGAACTTTGCATACGACGGGATCTCCACTTAGCATCTAGGAAAGGAATATTGAGGCTTACTCCCCTCAAATATTCAAGGAACTTGGCGATCCTTTTCTCTATCTTGGCTCTAGCTAGCCGTTGTGGAAATGGCACCGGTGGCATGTAGCGGCGCTCGTCATTAGGCTTCGCCACTTCAGAATTTCCTCCTTCTAGCGGCTCCTTTTGGCTCTCATCCTCAATTGTCGGCTCTTTTTCTTCCAAAATCTCTACCACTGGTTGCTTGTTTTGGGTCATAGCGGGAGTGGTATCCTTCCCGCCCCTTGTTGTAACCACCACCACCGTATTTATATGGCCGGTGTTGCTCCGTGGATTGGGCTTGGGTTGAGCCGGTAATTGTTAGGGCGTTCTTGTTTAGCAACGCAAGTTGCTCTCCAAGTTGAGCGACGACTGTATTTAGTGAATCTTGTCCCGTCGTCAACCTAGCAATGATCTTTCTTTGCTCCGCCATGAATTCCTCCACCCTAGCTTCGTGGTCCGATCGTGGTTGAGCTTGAGGTGGGTTGGGAGATCTCCAACCTTGGTTGTAACCGGGCGGTCTATACGGTCCCGCTTGTTGCCTAGGCGGGTAATTTTGTTGCGGTGGCCCCTCGGTTGATACTGAGATTATGGTAGTGGAGGCCGAGCTGGAGGAGGTTGTTGTGGTGACGGGTTCAAAGCACCATCATTGTTTGCATACGAAAAGTCCGGATGGTTTCTTACGGCCGGGTTGGCCCAATATCCGGAGTTCCCCGCAACATATTGCACTTGTTCCAAGGCCCCCTCTCCATTCTCTCCTCCTACATACATGACTTGAGATTGGTCTTGCCAATCACTCATATTGCTTATCGGCGTAGATGTAGAGGGTGCTCCATGTGGCTCGGTGATATACTTCTCCAATCTCTCCACTACCTGGTGGAGAGAGTCAAATTTGTTCGAAAGCTCCGCTACGGCCTTGGCCTCGTATATGCTAGTGGGCTTCAAGGAGGAAGAAGAATGACCTCGCTCGTCGCCCCATTGTTGGTTATTAGAGGCCATCTCCTCTAATAAGGCCATAGCTTCATCCGAGGTCTTCGATAGTATGGCTCCATTGGCGGTTGCGTCTATAATTTGCTTCGTGCCCGGTTGGAGTCCATTATAAAAACTGTGAACAAGCTCCCAATCTTCTATACTGTGATGGGGGCACTGATGTTGTAAATCCTTGAAGCGCTCCCATGCCTCGTATAGGGTCTCCTGCGGTCCTTGCTTAAAGGACATGAGAGCACCCCGTATCTTCACCGTCTTGGATGGCGGGTAGAATTTGTCAACGAAGGCGCTAGCCAATGTTGAGTATTGATTCCCTGGATTTGGTTTTGATGATGAACAAACATAAATATCGTGAACTAATACTTTGTGAGTGCAGTTATGGAGATCATCGCCAAACTTCTATGAACATCAAAAGCGACGTCTCGAGACTTCTCAAAGCGCGTGATCGTATGCCTAAAGCTTCGTTGAAGCTCAAGGACCATTATTGAAGTCATGAAGATTCGATTGAAGCTTTTGAAGACGGTTCGTCAAGTTTTATTTATAGTCTTCTAGCTTCTTTTCGTAGAATGTTAAGCCTTGAGTAGGTCTTACGTTTTAATCTTCATAACGCTCATATCTTAGAGCTAGGATCTTAGTAGAAGTCCATACAAACTTTCCTGAAGCTTCGCGCTTCGATTCGCGACTCTTGTGTATGTTAGTTGGTTCAAGAAGAAGAACCAACCGACTAGATGGCAATCTAGTCGGTCGGCAAAGCTTCTTGAACTGACTAGAATGCCTTCTTCAATTCTAGCTTACTTACTGTTTGCAGTTAGTCGGTCAAAGAAGGTTCACCGACCGACTAGTTGTGAAACTAGTCGGTTAGGAATCCTTCTTAGACCGACTAGTTGAGCCTCTACTGTACAGCCTAAGTTACTGTTTATCGTTAGTCGGTCAAAGTACATTAGTCGACCGACTAGTTGATAAACTAGTCGGTCAGTATTTGCTCTTAGACCGACTAATTCAACTTGTATTCAGACTATTCTATTTCTTCTGTTAGTCGGTCAACGAACACTCACCGACCAACTAGTTGTGAAACTAGTCGGTTGGAAAGTCTTCTTAGACCGACTAGTTCTTTAAGTCTGAACTTTCTTTATTCACTGTTCACCTCTTAGTCGGTTCATGTTGAATCACCGACCGACTAGTTGATGAACTAGTCAGTCAGTGATCATCCTTTGACCGACTAGTCTGCTTCAGAATAGAGCCGTTGGAGCATTAAATGCCACGATTTTTGCTCTCTCTTTCCTCTATCCTATATATACTTGGAGTGCTGCATTCTTAGCATTCAAGGCTGATATTAATTGATATTTAGAGATCAAAGAGAAAGCATTTAATCCTCATTCAAAGCTCTTTTATTTCTCACTTGAATCTCTCCCTCACTCTTATTTCAAAAGAGAGATTCATTGATTGTGAGCCTTCCAAACCAAGAGCTTGATCCAAGGTCACCAACATCCACCTAGGACTCCATTGATGGTCATCTACTTGGAGCTAGGGTTTGGTGCCTTCATCTTTCCCAAAATCCTCTTTGCCCTAATTCGTAAGTTTACTCAAGGCATATGTATTTTGTGGTAAGCATTTCTATTTCAATTTACATTGATATTGTAAGTGATTTACTCTTGGTTGTGAGAGTTTGTTTGTGATCCCGGGTTGTGGGAGTCACAATTTCATTTGTGTATGATTTGATCTTGTAAAGGTTTCTACAAGTATTTCATAGTGCAAATTTGAGTTAGAAGTTTCTAACTCAAGTATCCGGAGGGTATCCGGGTGGTTGGGACGTAGGATCACCGGGAACAAGTCGGGGAGACTTGGGTGGATCCGAACCCGTTAAATTGTCTGTTTGCGTTTGCATTTCTTTGTTGTCATTATTTACATTTCCGCATTTCCGCATTGTTGGTTGTGTTTGCAAGATAATTAGGAATTATCTTCTTAATTATTTTAAAGTACTATTCACCCCCCCTCTAGTACTTGTGCAGTAGCTACGTAGGGCATTACATTTGGTATCAAAGCCAAGTACCTAGCTATGTCTGCCAACGGCAATAAGACCGTTCGTCCACCTTCAGATTACAGTACCTTCAGGAACCGTGAAGGAGCTTCTTCGGTGATGGAAGGACACTCCTCGACGAGGCCTCCCTTCTTCAACGGTACCAATTACGGGTACTGGAAATGTCGGATGGAAACTTTCCTCCAAAGTGCTTCATTATGGAGAGCCACGTTGACGGAGTATGTCGAGCCCGAAGAAGAAGATTTCGCGAAGTGGACTACCGCGGAGGTCACCGCGGAGGTAAGCAATGCCAAGGCAATGAACGCCATGCAATGTGCTTTGGAGCCCGAGGACTTCAACAAGATATGCACATGTAAGAGTGCATATCAAATATGGAACTCCCTCCTCATCTTGCATGAAGGAACGAGTCGGGTAAGAGACTCCAAACTCGTAGTTGTAAATAAAGATTACGAACTATTTCATATGCAACAGGGTGAGAAGATGAAGGAGTATTATGCTCGCTTCGTCGACATCACAAACGAGTTGGAAGCTCTTGGGAAAACCTACACCCAAAAGGAGAAAGTCTCCAAAATCATTGACGGACTTCCTTCTTGTTGGGAGAAACGTATCTTCACCATCGAGAAAGGTAATGATATGAGTAAGTATACGGTTATTCAACTAATGGGTACCTTAATGTCTTATGAGGTACT
Source organism: Scilla litardierei (assembly GCA_030789695.1). NCBI lineage: Eukaryota > Viridiplantae > Streptophyta > Magnoliopsida > Asparagales > Asparagaceae > Scilla > Scilla litardierei. The sequence continues at coordinate 77,266,680 of CM061142.1, read as the reverse complement.
CAAGGATAGCAAGCTAAAGTTGCAGGACAAGATGAAGTCCTACTTGAAGTAAGACGAGCCAAAGAAAAAGGCTATTGCTTTCAAGGCCGCTCCATCAACATCTACATCGACCGATGATGAAGACTCAGAAGACGAGTTGGACTTGGAATCCATTGCCCTCATGGCAAAGAAGTTCAACCGGTTCTTTCGGAAAGGTAATTACAAGAACAAATCTAAAGTTAGTTCTTCTAACGTCTTCGCTCTTTTGTGCTTTAAATGCAATAAGCCAGGACACATGAAAGCAGATTGTCCTCAGGATTGTCCTCAAAATAAGCAAAAGGAGAAGTGGAAGGCGCCGAAGTTCGACAAGTCAAAGAAGTACAAGAAAGGGTACAAAAAGGGACTTGTCGGGACATTCACCGACTCCGACAAGGACTCCTCAAGTGGAGAGTCGGACGATGAGCAAGTGGAGAAAGCACACATATGCTTCATGACACGAGAGGAGCAAGATAAAGATTCCTCCTCCGATGATAGCGATAATGAAGGCGATGAGGTAACCATGGATGACCTTAGACATGCTAATGAGCAAATATAGTCTAAATACACTAAATTAGTAAATAGATATACTAAAGTAAAATATGATTTAGCTAGCATCCAAACCTCGCCTAAACCTATCATCACCAACAACGACACCGTTGTTGAAGAGTTGAGAAATGAGATTGTAAATCTCAAGTCTCAACTTGAACATGTTCATATTGAGGAATCGGATGAACATGAGATATCAGATTTGACTTCTTGGAATTCAACTTTGAGTATCGAGAATGAGAATCTCAGATCTCGTGTTTATGCACTCACATCGCAAGTGTCCACTTTGGATGCTTCGATGCATTCTCTCACCGAGAAATATGAGTGCACATTAGGCCGAATTAATAAATTCAATAAGGGTAAGGACCATTTGGATAAAATCCTAAATGACTTACTTCCGGCCAATCACCACATTTGCTTGGGTATAAGATGGGAAGTTCATCCAAATCGGCCACTACCTTTGTTAGGCCAACTTCCGGTGACTCAACGAGTGGGAGCAAACACTCTATTGGTAGTTCATCTACCAATGGTACTTCCACCTCGTACACACCCTCGTTTGAAAAGAAACCCACTTTGGGTGGACCTCCAAAGAAGGGTCATGCTTATATGTACACAAATACCATGCCACGTAGGAAAACACATCCTACTCCACATGTTCACACATATGATGATTTTTATGCTGCACATCCACGGGCACGTGCACACCAAGTGAGACACCCTCACGCACGTGTTCCCCCACATGCATATGGTCATCCACACCATCATATGAACCATTCTCATAATGCACCATTTCATCATGTTCCTTATGCATATCCATGACATGCATCACGTAGAAATCAACAACGCATGCATGCTCCCAATAGGATTAGGGCTCCCAAAATCTTCACTATTTGGAGCCCAAAGGACACAAGCATGAATGAAAAACAAGTTTATATGAATTCTTATTTTATGAATGTCGTGCATAGTGATAATTATGTGGGAAAGTCTAAGTCCAATTGGACTTGGCTTCCAAAGGTCTAATCTTTTGGACCCAATGACCTTGGGTACCATGATACGATATTTTCTATCTTTAGGTACTCAAGAAAAAGAAACGGAGCAACAAATTCAAATTTAGCTTCAAAAATAATTGGATACTCGATAGCGAGTGTTCAAAACACATGACGGGTGACGCTCAATTGCTCTCCGGAGTGGTGCCCATTGCAAATGGAAACCGGGTAGTCTTTGGAGGCAACGTGAGCGAAACCATCATAGGTGTTGGTAAAGTGGGTAATCCTTCTAAACCACTAATAAGTGATGTTTACCTTGTTAAAGGATTAAACCACAATCTCATTTCAATAAGCCAACTTTGTGACAAAGGTTACATAGTTAGCTTTGCGAAAGGAATGTGCCATATTTTAAGAAAAGATAATAATGATTTATTATTTTTCGGTACACGCCATAAGGATATATATATCCTAGATCTTCCAAGATCACATGAACAATGTCTCATTGCCAACACAAGTGAACAACACTTATGGCATCGACGTTTTGGTCATGTGAACTTTGGAACACTTTTTAAGCTTTCCAAGTTAAATTCTATTAGAGGCTTCCCTAAGCTTGTCTTTCAAAATAAAAGCTTTTGTGACTCGTGTCAACGAGACAAGCTTCCAAAATCTTCATTTAAACCTAAGAAAAGCATTTCATCTAAGCGGCCTTTAGAGCTTTTACATCTAGATCTTTTTGGTCCAACTAGAGTTGCTTCATTAAGTAATGCTAGATATGGACTTGTCATCGTTGATGACTTTTCTAGATTTACTTGGGTATTTTCCTTAAGTAATAAAAATGATGCTTTTGAAAACTTCACAATATTTGTTAAGAAAGTACAAAATCTCATTGGAACCACCATTGTCACTATTCGTAGTGATCATGGAGGGGAATTTGAGAATGAGTCTTTCTCAACTTTTTGTGATGAAGTTGGTATTACTCACACCTTTTCATTCCCTCGCGCACCTCCTCAAAATGGTGTTGTTGAGAGAAAGAATATGACGCTAGTGGAATGTGCTCGCACTATGCTTGATGATAGCCAACTTGGCCATCAATTTTGGGCGGAAGCGGTACATAACGCTTGCTATGTGTTTAATAGAATACTTTTGAGGCCCGACACCAAACAAACTTGTTATGAATTGTTGTTTGGTAGGTTGCCTCAAGTTAAACATTTTCGAGTTTTCGGTACAAAATGTTTTATTAAAAACACGTATGGTAGTTTGGACAAATTTGATCCAAGATCCGATGAGGGGATATTTGTTGGATATTCCTCCCGTAGTAAAGCCTACCGGATATACAACAAACGAACATTAACGATCGTGGAATCACTTCATGTTTCATTTAATGAAGGTTTTGTCCCGACTAGAATTACTAATGATGATGACTCTATGGATGTCTTATGTGATTCTATTAGTAATTCTAATTCTAATGATTCTATTGATACTAACCCAACTAATGAATCTTTTGAGAATGTTCCTAGTGATCAGGGAATTCCCAAACGGCTTCATACCGTTCGTGACCATCCTCATGAGCAAGTCATTGGCAATATCCTTGATAGTGTCAAGACGAGATCTCAAGTCAACTACTTCGCTCATTGTGCCTTTGCCTCCTCGATAGAGCCAAAGAATATTAACGAAGCGTGCGAAGATGGTGCTTGGATCTTAGCCATGGAGGAGGAACTCATTCAATTCGAGAGGAATGAGGTTTGGGAGCTTGTTCCATTGCCATCGAACAACCACACTGTTATAGGAACAAAGTGGATTTTCAAGAACAAGACCGACGAAAACCAAATCGTCGTCTGGAACAAAGCTCGGTTAGTAGCTCAAGGCTATCGGCAAGAGGAAGGTATCGATTTCGAAGAATCCGTTGCTCCGGTAGCTAGATTAGAATCTATTAGATTATTATTATCTTTTGCATGCCATAAAGATTTTAAACTCTTTCAAATGGATGTAAAAAGTGCATTTTTAAACGGAGATGTTGTTGAGGAAGTTTATGTTTCTCAACCTCCAGGTTTTATAAATGAAAAATTTCCAAATCATGTTTGAATTTCAAACTTAAGAAAGGACTTTACGGTTTGAGACAAGCTCCTTGAGCTTGGTATGACTGTTTAAAGAATTTTCTTTTGGATTTAGGTTTTAAAATGGGAAAAGTTGATTCTACATTATTTGTTAAGTATTCGAATAATGATATAATTTTAGTTCAAATTTATGTTGATGATATCATTTTCGGTGCTACTAACTTCACTCTTTGCGAAGAGTTTTCTAATGTTATGAAGGAGATGAGCCACATGGGTGAGCTCAAATATTTCTTAGGTCTCCAAATTCGCCAAATGAACGATGCAATCTTCATCCACCAAACCAAGTACACGGTGGAGTTGCTAAAGCGATTTGGAATGGCGAATGCCTCCGGGAAGAAGACTCCAATGAGCACTACTACGCATCTTGATAAAGATACAGGCGGAAAAGATGTAGACATTCGTCTATATCAAGGTATGATAGGTAGTTTACTATATCTTACCGCAAGTAGGCCCAATATTATGTTTGCCATATGTGTATGTGCTCGTTATCAGTCTCAACCTAAGGAATCTCAATTAGTAGCAGTAAAACGTATTTTTCGTTATTTAAGTTACACACTTGACTTTGGGTTACTTTATCCAAAGTCTAGCACCTATGAGTTAATCTCATAGAGTGACGCAGATTATGCGGGATGCAAATCCGACAGGAAAAGTACTAGTGGCACTTGCCATTTTATAGGGAATTCTCTTGTCTCTTGGTTTTCCAAGAAGCAGAATTCCATATCACTTTCAACCACCGAGGCGGAATATATTGCCGCCGGTGCCGCGTGTGCTCGGGTTCTTTGGATGAGACACACTCTTAAAGACTTTGGTATAAACTGTGATACTTGCCCTATCATGGTGGATAACCAAAGTGCAATTTGTCTCTCTAAGAATCCGGTACACCATTCCCGTTCTAAACACATAGATGTCCGTCACCATTTCTTCGATGATCATGTTGCTAAAAAGGACATCATTTTAGTGTACGTTGAAACCCAGAAGCAAATCGCCGATATTTTCACGAAACCACTCAAGGAAGACTCCTTTGTGCGGTTGCATCGAGAATTGGAGATTATGGGTGAATCCGAGATTTAGGATTCATTTTAATCAATAATCTTGCATGCTATCAATTTTCGTTATATTTGTTCATGCTTGATGTATTGGAATTTTCTGGATTTTTCATTGAATTTTCGGAATTTATGCTCGAAATATTCATGAACGTCAAATTTAAGATTTTCGATGTTTAATGGGGTAGTATAATGATTAATGAGAGTTTTACGATGTTTCGTCTAAGTGTGACTAGGAGAGAACTTAAAATTTCAAAATTCCAAATTTTTGAACTCTATTAGTCGGTTCATGTTCATTGACCGACCGACTAGATCATCATCTAGTCGGTCAGTGAATGAACTCAGACCGACTAACTCAAGCCCTAAATTTGACTTCAGTTACTATTTGCACTTAGTCGGCTCAAGCTCATTGGCCGACCGACTAGATCGTCATCTAGTCGGTCAGCGCTTGAACTGTGACCGACTAATTGCATCGGGGACTGTTGTGTCTTTTCACCTTCCTGTCGACTTAAACGGCCCCACACCGATTAGAATCTATTCTAATCGGTGCGCTCTCTCCCTCAAACCCCCCAAAACCCCCGTGCCTCTTCATCTCCTCCGTCGAGTTCATCGATTTCTGGCCATCTATTCCGTAGTCTGCCGTCGACCTCTCTCCATCCTCAACCTAGGGTATCTCTGTCAGCTTTTAGACCTAGGTTACTTTGATTTCAGCTTCTAGCTATCGATTTTAGGGTTGTGCTAGGGTTTCGGCCTAGGGTTTTAATCTTCAATCTCGTTTGATTTTGTGCATGTCTCGTCTCGAATATGGCGAAGACACGCATTCTGATCGACCCCTCGCGTCCGTCACCTATGACCGTCGAATCTCCATCTATGGACCCCCCGCAACCCAAACACCGTTCCAAAACCACCCATCCTTTTTCATCTTCGCCTCCTCTTATGAAGAAGAGGACGGCGACCGCTAAGCCTCGATCACAACCTAAGCCTAGGAAACAGACCGTGTCTCCAGCTTCATTCCGTGCTCCCTCTCCTCCAGCTGATTCTGATTCCGACACGGAATATATCCCTGAGACCGAGCCTACCCATAGTGATCCTACTCCTCCACCCCGATCTAGCACTCATCAGCCTAAGGGGAAGGCTCCCATGCCAGTTGGCGGTGTCGATATTTCGCTATGTCGTGATGACCCGATGTGTCTCACGGCATACAATCGTATCAAGCACTGCCCACTGCTATTGGAGCATTTCGTCCAGTTATCTGACTTCCCTCACCTTTCCGATCTTCTGTCGTCTAGTGGTCTTATTGATTATCTTCGATATGACCCTAAGGCGAATCCACACCCTTACCCCCGTCTTGTCAAGCTATTCTACGCGAACTGTGTTCGCGGTCAATACGACGAGACCCATTCCATTGAGACTACTGTCTTGGGGACACCGATAGTCCTCACGGCAGAAATCTTAGGGGATTTGATAGGTGTCTCCTTGTCTGGCCTTCTTCCTTCTGATATCTCTGTTGACGATATTTCTGAGCTTGATCAGGTGATGCTCGCCGAGATTTTCCATGTGATCCCTCCTGCCATGATTGGCGTCCCATCCAAATCCTTCAAGCCCAACGCTTGGGTCTTGAATCTTATTCTGAAGTCGTGTCTCCTTCCGAAGTACGGCTCATCGAGCTTGCCATCCCAGCCATTTCTTAAGCTGATCTACGCCATTTTCATGGTCAGCGAGATCAATTGGGCTAGGATTATTCTTGATAAGATGGACTCTTTCGAGTGTATCCAAAAGTCCACGAAATCTGCTCAAATCCCATATCCCTACCTTCTGACACTTGTCTTCCGTCACTTTCGGGTCCCTCTTCCTCCCGATGATGAGCGTCCCCTCGGTCCCCCTCTGAATGCGACGGCCGTCAAGAAGTCTCTTACGGCGCTTCGTCATGTTCAGAGGACGACCCCTTCAGCTTCTGCCTCTGCTTCAGCTGCTCCCTCTCCTACTCTTGCTGAGCTTGCACGTTCGTTGAAACGTGTAGAGTCTCGTTGTGCTCGCTCTGAGGAGATTCTCGCTCGCATCACATCTCACTTTGGCATTGAGATTCCTCCGTCAGTTTCTGACGACGAGGAGATGGATGATGCTGAGCTCGAGGAGCTTATTAGATCTGCTGTTCGTGCCCCAGAGGGTACATCTGCTGCTGCTGCTGCTGCTACTTCTGTCGGTGCCCCCAAGAGCACACCTGTTACCACCATACCTCCAGTGGATACTACGTCTGGTGCTCCTGAGGCCACTCCCGTTGCGACCATGGACACTCCTGCTGACCCAGTGACCACCACTCCTGCTACAGAGACTGCTGCTGCTGCAGATCCTCCCGCTGCCTCCTGAGCTTCTTTGGAGGACTCTCCTAGTGCACATTGGATGATATATGTAGTGTGTGAGAGTTGGGTAGGATAGATGGTGGTTCTGGATTTTGGATGTATTTTGATGTATCTCTTATGGAGTTTTGATATTTTTGTATGTATGTGATACTCCGATATCTGCTGTGATATGATGTTGTATTTTGTGCTTCGATCTGAGGATCGTTTATGTATGTTGGCGATGTATACTTTTGATGTATCCATGTTTCATATATATATATATATACATCGATGTTGACATTCATTCTTATGTGCACATTATATTTTTGTCTCTGATGTTTGATTTCGTCGTTCGACGATAATAACTTGGTTAAATAGAAATTATTTCTATGAAAACATAGAATTGTTTTCCATGCACTTAATTAACCAAGAATGTTGATATTGGAGAGTATATTCCTTAACTCAATTCGTAAAATTAATTTGAGTTTTGATGATTTTATTTATCGATTTTCGACTTTGGTCTCATTGACACGCTTTGATTTCCTTCGTATTTTCCTTTGGTGTCATTTGGACCGTGGTCGTATTCTACGACTCCCGTGCTTTTATTTGAAGTCATTGTTGTTGTCGTTGATCTCCTCCCACTCTTTTTGCTAATGCCAAAGGGGGAGAGATATAATAATGACGATGAGCTAAATGATAATTTAAAGCATTTTTTCAAGAATCCAATTTGATATGTTAGATTCAGGGGGAGTTAAGATATAAAAATGGATTTCAAATCCGATATTTCAATAATTGATTCACATTTTATACTTCACTCGTCTGCTTGATGATTATGATTATTATTTAATTTGGAATTAACGTGTCATCATGCAGGGGGAGTAAGTAAATTTCATTTGAATCATTATTTTTTATTATTATTTATGTTGGTTTGTCATCAAAAAAAAGGGGAGAACGTTGAGTATTGATTCCCCGAATTTGGTTTTGATGATGAACAAACATAAATATCGTGAACTAACACTTTGTGAGCGCAGTTATGGAGATCGTCACCAAACTTCAATGAACATCAAAAGCGACGTCTCGAGACTTCTCAAAGCGTGTGATCGTATGCCTAAAGTTTCGTTGAATCTCAAGGACCATTATTAAAGTCATGAAGATTCGATTGAAGCTTTTGAAGACGGTTCGTCAAGTTTTATTTATAGTCTTCTAGCTTCTTTTCGTAGAATGTTAAGCCTTGAGTAGGTCTTACGTTTTAATCTTCATAACGCTCATATCTTAGAGCTAGGATCTTAGTAGAAGTCCATACAAACTTTCCCGAAGCTTCGCGCTTCGATTCGCGACTTCTTGTGCATGTTAGTTGGTTCAAGAAGAAGAACCAACCGACTAGATGGCAATCTAGTCAGTCGGCAAAGCTTCTTGAACCGACTAGAATGCCTTCTTCAATTCTAGCTCACTTACTGTTTGCAGTTAGTCGGTCAAAGAAGGTTCACCGACCGACTAGTTGTGAAACTAGTCGGTTAGGAATCCTTCTTAGACCGACTAGTAGAGCCTCTACTATACAGCCTAAGTTACTGTTTTTCATTAGTCGGTCAAAGTACATTTGTCAACCGACTAGTTGATAAACTAGTCGGTCAGCATTTACTCTTAGACTGACTAATTCAACTTGTATTCAGACTATTCTATTTCTTTTGTTAGTCGGTCAAAGAACACTCACCGACCGACTAGTTGTGAAACTAGTCGGTTGGCCAGTCTTCTTAGACCGACTAGTTCTTTAAGTCTGAACTTTCTTTATTCACTGTTCACCTCTTAGTCGGTTCATGTTAAATCACCGACCGACTAGTTGATGAACTAGTCGGTCAGTGATCCTTCTTTGACCGACTAGTCTGCTTCAGAATAGAGCCGTTGGAGCATTAAATGCCACGATTTTTGCTCTCTCTTTCCTCTATCCTATATATACTTGGAGTGCTGCATTCCTAGCATTCAAGGCTGATATTAATTGATATTTAGAGATCAAAGAGAAAGCATTTAATCCTCATTCAAAGCTCTTTCATTTCTCACTTGAATCTCTCACTCACTCTTATTTCAAAAGAGAGATTCATTGATTGTGAGCCTTCCAAGCCAAGAGCTTGATCCAAGGTCACCAACATCCACCTAGGACTCCATTGATGGTCATCTACTTAGAGCTAGGGTTTGGTGCCTTCATCTTTCCCAAAATCCTCTTTGCCCTAATTCGTAAGTTTACTCAAGGCATATGTATTTTGTGGTAAGCATTTCTATTTCAATTTACATTGATATTGTAAGTGATTTACTCTTGGTTGTGAGAGTTTGTTTGTGATCCCGGGTTGTGGGAGTCACAATTTCATTTGTGTATGATTTGATCTTGTAGAGGTTTCTACAAGTATTTCATAGTGTAAATTTGAGTTAGAAGTTTCTAACTCAAGTATCCGGGGGGGATCCGGGTGGTTGGGACGTAGGGTCACCGGGAACAAGTCGGGGAGACTTGGGTGGATCCGAACCCGTTAAATTGTCTGTTTGCGTTTGCATTTCTTTGTTGTCATTATTTACATTTCCGCATTTCCGCATTGTTGGTTGTGTTTGCAAGATAATTAGGAATTATCTTCTTAATTATTTTAAAGTACTATTCACCCCCTCTAGTACTTGTGCAGTAGCTACGTAGGGCATTACAGCCAACTCATCCCAAGTAGTGAATGTACCTTCCGCCTGCGTCCTCAACCAATATAAAGCTTTGTCTTTGAGTGTAAAGGGGAAGAGCCGCAGACGGATTGCATCAACGGAAACGACCGACATTTGGAAGGTGACGCACTTGGACAAGAAAAGCTGGATGTGATATGCGGATTCTCATGGGAGTTCCTATGAAACGGGTCTTGTTGCATCAATACTACCAATCCCATCTTTATCTCAAAATTCTTGTCCGCCACCAACTCCGGCATAGCGATGGAAGAGGTAGTGGAGGAAGTCTTAGGCCTAAGCCTATCTCTGATGGATATGATCCTTACCATACGTGCCGCTAGTTCCTCTGGTGTCTCCGTGCGGTTCATACAATTACCCTCCGTAGAATGCCTTCTCTCGGCTCTGATCCTCCTTTCAGTATGTTCGATCTCCGGATCAAATAGTATTTCCTCAGGGTTCGCCGTAGATCTCGTGTACATGCAAAGGAAAATAGAGTTTCAAAGGAATTTTTAGCACGAAAAAGGAGTAAAAAGGTAAGAATAATAAAACAAAACAAAAGAAGATACTAAGTAAAGAGAATAAAACACTGTCGCCTCCCCGGCAACGGCCCCAAAAACTTGACCGTACCCCGGAGACACACCCGGGGCGAGCGAATCGTAGTCTTATCGCAAGCGCACGGTGTAGCGGCGAGCGGGTATCGAACTCAGGGATGAACAATGACAGTGTCTCTTTCCGATCACCTAGCTATTAAGAGGGTCGAGAATCGTTTGGGTAAACGGTCACAATCGTTCAAATGTCGATAGAAATATCAATAAAATAAAGCGCCTAGGGATAGGGAATCCCCGCTATGGACCGTATCTCATCGTTGTGATTCATAGGTTTCATCATTGCTAGACTTGAATTTTAGGTGAACTAGTCGCAACTAAATGTAGAACCAAGCTCATGCTCTCGCGCTATTGCCGGTCTATAACAAATCTAGGGTAGGGCCCAATCTCTTGCAAACCCTAACCTAGGCCGCTAGCATGAAGAACGATATCATCGTTCAATCATATCTCGAGCCCACTCTCGTGCAAACTCGAGCTACGACCTAGGTTGAGATAGTTCCTACCCGTCCAATCTCTTGCAAACGGATATTGGTATAAAAACACGATTAAAAATCCTAGCTTTGGTTCAATCTCTTGCAAACCAATTCTAGAGAAGTCCAATCGTAAATCTAAATCGAATTTCTAGGGCTTCCTATCAATTGGGACCCAATCTCTTGCAAATCCCAATCGATATGAATCCCTAGCTATCCGTGATTTATCAATCCCAACCTAACCCTAATCAATTCTAGCAAGAATTTCACCAATTCATCACAATTTAGAAATAGGGTCTATAGGGTTCATCCCTACGCCCTAAGACGAAGGTACTACTCACTAATCATCATGCAATACTTAAGAAAATCAATAATAAAATCAACACAATTCATTGCAGTAGAGAAATTGTTAACAAAAATAGGGTTTTTGATAAGAGAGTAGTCAAACCAATGAGAATCCAATAGCATCCAACAAAAGTAGCCTTTTAATCCCCAAAATAAAAGCTAAATCTATTGATCTAAAAAGCTCTCAAAAAGGCTGCCAAAAGCTCTAAAAAGTCCTCCTTAACTCGGGCAAAAACTGGGTTTAAAACCCTTCAAAATCGCCCAGAAAATCGTGACCAAAATGCCCGTGCGCAGCCCAGAAATCGCACTTTACGCAGCAGGCGGAGCGGATCACTCGGCCGAGTGACAACTGTCACTCGGCCGAGTGACAAACCCTGTAGATTTCCAGTAAGTCGGGGATTTTCGGGGGTCAGTCTTCAGAGGTGACTCGACCGAGTAGCTTTACTCACTCGGCCGAGGGGCATTCCATGCTCGGCCGAGTCAGAATTCTCAGATCGACTGTAAAATTCCAGTAAGTCGGCCTCTTTTTTGGATGGATTTTCCCGCGCCACTCTGGCGAGGGGATCTCCATACTCGGCCGAGTGGTCTTTCGTCACTCGGCTGAGGGCACGCTGATATTCTTCTGCTGTGTGTGTTCGGTCTGGTCGGCCGAGCGAGCTTCTATGCTCGGCCGAGTGAGTGCTTCACTCGGCCGAGTGACATGCTGTAGATGTCCAATCTTCTTCGTTTCTCATCCTCTTCGCTCCTACGTAGTTCCTTCTTCTTCCACTCATCTTCCATCGCTGAATGGCCCTCAAAAGAGCTGTGGGTGACACTCCGGAGTGGATGCAAATCCTCTTGATCTCAAAATCGCTCCAAATCGCTCCATATCTCCAGAAACACGACAAAAACAAGAAATAGTGAAAAGCATCGCAATATTGTCGAATAATCATGAAAAACGCGATATGAGCGATCAAAGTGGCATGCAAACATGCAGAAAAAGGGTGTAAAATATGGAGTGATCAGCATGCAAGTGTGCAATAATATGTGATTGGGGGCGCGAGATTTAAATATTTGTAACCACAAGTGCACGGTGTTGTAATGTGGCTTGGAGGTCGAACACGGGGAGGCGTGATTGTGCTTGTGTCAGAAAGGAACCAAATTCACCCTAGGGGCGAGCTAGCCCAAATCGGAGGATGGTTTGTCACAAATCGTAGGTAAGGGTTTAAACAATAATAAAGGGAACCCGGGACTTCGGTATCCACCCTATCATGTGATTCTCACTAATACGACCGACGGGTAGGACAACGATCGGAATTAGGGTTTAATGATGATACTTTGCCTCGAAGAGTGATACCAGCATCCCATGGGCCCGATATTCCGGTCGGTGCCCAGGATGATACGTCGGACTACCCGGGTTCGGTCAGTGGGCATTCCTATGTCCATTAACACTAACTGACTCCGGGAGCACTAAGCTCGTAACAATAACTCCCAACATCTCATCCTGTCATTTCCACGCGCTAGGATTCGATGTCTACGCTAAGGGCATGAGCTATGGCTAGGGAGTCAACCGCCAAGTTTATTCCCCCTTGGCCCAACGGTCAAAGGCGGTCTTTTTCCCGCCGATGACAATGAAACACCCCCACGTAACCAATAGATTCCTAATCTCTATCGATTTCCTAGTCCTATGGACGCATCAGGGAGAACCCACGAAGGGGTTTCTACCAAAATCCCAGATTAGAAAACTACTCACACATATTAGGTAAAAAGCAATCTAAATGAAAATTGATCGCACCCCGGATACACGTCCCGAGGCGACGGTTGTAGTTTTACCGCAAGCGCACGGTATGGTGGCGAAAGGGTATCGAACACAGGGAGGACGAATGACCGTGCTTGCTCCTGATCAACCTGGCTATTTAGGAACAGAGATAATTTTCTTGGGCGATCCTGTCACAATCGTCAGATAAATTTGCGAAATATCAAATCAAATAAAGAACGTCTAGGGAATGGGGAATCCCCGCTACTCACCGTATTTCATAAATGTGGTTCGTTGGTATCAAAATTGCTAGAATGAGAATTTGGATGAACTAGTTGCAACTAAATGTAGAACCAAACTCACGCTCTCGCGCTGTTGCCGGTCTATAGCTATCCTAGGTTTGGGTCCAATCTCTTGCAAACCCTAGCCTAGGGAAGCTAGCATTAGGATCAACATCATCGTCCAATTGCGCACCGAGCCCAATCTCTTGCAAACTCGGTCCACAATCTAAATTAGGATAGTTCCTACCCGTCCAATCTCTTGCAAACGGGTATCGGCACGGAATTGCAACCGGAGGTCCTAGTATCGGTCCAATCTCTTGCAAACCGATACTTCGAAAATCCGACTCCAACCCAATTCGGCTTTCTAGGGCTTCCTACCGAATTGGGATCCAATCTCTTGCAAATCCCAATTGATATGAATACCTAGCTATCCGTAGTAATTCGATCCCAATCTAATCCCTAATAACAATCCTAGCTCAATTTCTACCAATTCAACACAAATGGGAAATAGGGCTTGTAGGGTTCATCCCCACGCCCCGAGACGTGGAGACTACTCACAAATCATAGCAATAGCACAAAAATAATCAATGAAATAGGCAATGGAATTCATCACAACAATGATATAAACAATAAAAATAGAGCTTTTGGGGAAGAGAAATGCAAACCAATGTAGATCTTCAATTAATCCAACAAAAATCCAAGTTTTTCTCTTCTCCAATCACAATTAATAAAACTAAAAAGTAGACTCAAAAAGCTGCAAAAAATCTGAGAGATGGCTCTCCAAACTAGGGTAAAAACAGAGCTTAAATAGCCCCAAAATTCGTCTAAAAATCCTGACCAAAACGCCCCTGCACAGCCTGTTTTCCGCAAATTTCGCTACAGGCAGCGCATCGCACTCGGCCGAGTGACAAAAGTCGCTCGGCCGAGTGAAAACCCTGTCAATTTCCAGTAAGTCGTGGGCTTCAGGGGTCTTCAGTTCGGGGGCGGCTCGGCCGAGTGAGTTGTCGTCACTCGGCCGATGGCTTCACTTCACTCGGGCGGACGGGATTTACCACTCGGCCGAGTGGGTCTTCTGAAGCTCAGGTGGCCGAAAAACAGAAACTTCGATATTTTGAAGGGGCTTCGTCTGGGCGCCACTCGGGCGGACGTGGTATCGTCACTTGGCCGATGTGGTCTCCGTCGCTCGGCCGAGCACACATGGAAATCGTGTCTGAACGGGTCGGCCGAGCAGTGTCTCGCTGGTCGGCCGAGTGGCTCCTCCACTCGGCCGAGTGGGACACAAAAAATGCCCAATCTGATTGTTTTGGTCTCCTCGTCGCTCCTGCGACGTCCATTCTTCTTTCGCTCCTTTCCAACAGCAAAATACCCCTCGGGGAGGTCGTCGGTGGCCGTCTATCGTGAGCGCATCTCATGATCACTCCAAATCGCGCCAAATCACCTGAAATGCGACAAAAACAACAAATCGTGAAAAGCATCGCAATATCGTCGATATATCGTGAAAAACATGATTTGGGCGATCCAAACGGCATGCAAACATGCGGAAAAAAGGTGTAAAATAAGGAGTGATCAAAATCCCCCAAGCTTGCCTCTTACTCGTCCTCGAGGAAGATAAGTAAAAAGCGAACCCGGTGGATTCGGAAAACGAAAACGGCGAAAAAAAAACGAAATAAAAAAATGAAAAACGAAGAAGAATGAAAACCAATCGAAAATAAAGAAAGAAAGAAAGAAAGTAGGGAAGAGGTAGGATGCTAGATCATTTTCTCAGGACGTGGGTTTCACTTACTCTTATAGCGTGCACCGAGTGAGAAATACATGTCAAAGAATCTCATTTTGATATCATAGTATAATAGTGCAAGTAGAAAATAGAAAACCCACGAACAATGGTATAATCATGAAAAACGGAATAATTTTAAAATTAACATCGCCTGAATCATCTAAAGCGGTATACAAATCTCAGATCACACACTTTTCAATTAAACGCTTTCTATCTGGAGTATAAGAGTATCACATCATAGAATAGAGAGAATAGAAAAGTATGGATTTCATGAAATGAATGCTAGGCTTAGATTTCTGGATTTCGTAAAGCTAGAAACAATCTCACCGAGTATAGAATATTACTTAGCCTAGGTTGTCGTGCAATGTCAAGTAGTCACTCTCTCACACATCAATGGATCCCCTCCCCCAAGCTTATCTATAAGCGTGGTGGCACAAAAATATTTACATCCCCATTTTTACATAGCTCCAAAGGCAAAGAAGAGAAAGAAGCAAGAAAGTAAGCGAGATGGGATCTTTTATTGAGGATTTTTCCTCTTTTCTCTCTTTTTTTTCCTCTTTTTCATTTTTTTATTTATAAGATATATACAATGATCCCAACTCAAAGAGAGATAATGATATACAAGAATGTTCTCCTCTCTTTTTATTATTGTTTTTTTTTCTTTTTTTTTTTCAGAATGAGAGGTTTGGAGCTAGGAATTAATAGCGGGGGAAATGCCATAAAATAGAGTCACTAAGGGGAGATTCACCAATGATTTTTAAAAGTAGAGAAATGATGTTCAAGATTTGTGGAGAAAGAAATAAATATAACTCTCGGCTCACTCTATAGGACATGCACGACAACTTCAGCGGGGTAATCTAATCTACTCAGTTTCGATCACAAAAAAGCTAACTGATCCAGATATATCATAGCTAATCATCATTCAATCATCCGGAAGTGAAGTGTACAATTCATGCATATAGAAGTGATAAAGGAAAAGGAATCAGCACTCCAGATATAGGCATTCAATGCGTGAATCTTGGTGTGTTTTCTGTGATAGCATACATATGAATATTCAGGCTCGGCTAATAATAAAATTTCATCCATTTTCATGCGGAAAAAGTGTGGGTTACTATTTCTAAATGCAAAGCAAGTCATAGCATATGATATCAGAAATGAAATCTAAGACACGACAATTATAGCATGCATATAGAATAAGCTAACTCCACGTAGACATCATCACAGAAAATTCATCTCTAGCATGAGATGAAAAAGAAAGAAGTAAAGATAAAAGGAAAATAGAACTATGCAATGCGGCACACAGGAAAGTAAGGAAAACGTGATGCATGGCAAAAAATAAAAGAAAAATAATGAAAAATGAGTGCAGAAGTGAAAAGCGGTGTGAAAAACTGAAAATAAAGGTGGCAAATCGAAAAAAAAACGTGAGAACTCACTCCCCCAAAGCTAAACGGCACAGTGTCCTCAATGTGCAAAGTGTGGCACACGGAGAGACAAGTAAAGGGAGGAGCAAGTGAGGATGCATGCATGATGGGAAGAAAAAAGACAATAAAAGGAAAAAATAAAGAAGGGAAAATATGATGCGGATAGGATGCATGCACAGATATGAGTGATACGAATATATATGTGTCACCGAAAAAACGCTCCCTCTCTCCCAAAAAGATATATATAGATGTGATCAAAATGAGAATCCCAAGTAGATATGATATGATATGCACAAAGAGATATGATCGAAAATATAATCCCAAAATAAGTGAGGGGAGGGGGGACAAAAGTGCAACAGGACCCAGCAGAGACGGGCAGCACAACGGCAGGAATGGGTAAAGGCATCAAGAGTGCCTAAGAAGGCGGTGCCGCGTCGTCTCCGTCCTGAGGCGGAGGGGGGGGGGTGGTGGTGGTGTAGGCTGCTGAGCTGGGGTGGGCGTGGAAGTGGAAGCAGGTCTAGTATGTGTGGAAGTGTGAGTGGGAACCTGCTGGGTGGGTGGGGGTACGCGCGGAAGACGCTCTAAGATCTGTGTCAGGCAGTAGTGGATCTGAGGGATCAGGTCAAAGCGTCCAGCCATCGTAGAGACGGTGGAGGACAGGGTCCTAAGGTCTCCTCTAAGACCACTCACCACCAACTCAAGAGCACGTATGCTCTGCAGTACAGTGTCGGGCGGGGGTGGTGCAGAGGGACGCACCTGTCGGGGCTGCGCAGGGCGAGGCTGGCGTACGCGAGTGGAGTATGTAACGGGCTCAGCAGGGAATGGGACGAAAGGTGCCGCGCCTGGAAATGTGGGCCGGGCCTCAGTGTGAGGTCGGGGCGGGCGGTGAGAAGTGGAGGCAGCGGCAGCGAAAGAAGAGTACAAAAGCGGCTGCGAGGCGGCTAGAGAGGTCAGTGGCACAGAAGTGTGGACAGACGCCACGACGCTCTCAGAGAATACGGCAGCTGTGGAGACAGAGGACTCTACCGCTGGGGTGGAAGTGTGTGGACCGAAAGGCGCAATCCCAGCGGAGATCATGCTAGCCATGGTCTCCACGACCGCGGCGAACGAGGGCTCTCCACTCTCAACAAAGGTCTGCGGGCGCTCGGGGAGTGCGGAGCAAAGAGGCTCGACGGACAGAGGGCCGGAGGTGGTAGCGGGAGTGGTGGGGACAGCCTCGGCAGTGGTGACAGTGGTGGAAATGGGCTCAGCAAGAGTACTCTCGACACTGGCAGAGGTGGGGACAGAAGTGTCAAGAGCAGCGGAAACGTCAGGAACAGGCTGAGGGGCCACAGGGTCGACGGGGTCGGCAGCAGGCTCGGCAGGGTATGCAGCAGGGTCTGCGGGAGCAGCCTGGGCAGCGTGGGCAGCGTGGGCCTGCTCGGCCTGCTCGACCTCCTCGGCCTCGAGCACGTACGCAGCGGGGATGAGGGCATCCATCGCTGGGAGCCAGTCAACGTAGGCCGGTGCAATCTAGGTCCGAGCTGGGCTCGGGAGAATCATGTAGTCGGCACCGAAAGGGCCGTGCAACCAGACCCAGTGACGCTCACCATGCGGACGAAGCATCTTCATCCGGGCCATAACGTCTATCGACAGAGAAGTGGGGCCCGATACTCGCCGCAGGTTGTCGGGGAAGTCCTCGCCGGTCATAAGAGCCAGCAAGGTAATCAGGCCGCCGCAGCATATCGGTGAGCGAGCGCCCACCGATACAATGATGCGGTCTAAGTACCATGCCGCGATATCGATCACGACGGCGGGGACAAGCTCATCTCCATCCCTAGATAGAGCTCTGGGACGTGTCATCGCATAGAGCATGTAAAGCTCTGGTGTAGACATCGTGCCCGGCTCATATCTGGCCAAAAATGTCGTCGCCATAAGGCGCTGAGCAATGTGAAGGCAGGGATGTACGATGGCCGAGGCCTTGGCCCTACTAGGGTCAAAGGCGGCGTGGAGACCCGTGATACGTGCCCAGAAGGCACCGACGTCGAAAGAGGGTGGGGGGATATGTGTGGGGCCATAACCGCGATCGGCTCCGGGGACTGCGGGCCAAGAGAAAAACGCTCTCATCATATCGAGAGTGACCTGGCACTCTCGATCCATGAACCGGAATGAGCATCCCTCATCGGTCCGGGCGATCGAACTCAAAACCTCAAGTGTCGGGCGGGTAAAAGTATCCGCCGACACCTGAAGGAAGTCGCGCCAACCCACGTTGTCGTACAACGTGAGTATCCCCTCAAGTACCCCCAGGCGTCCTAGGTCAGCGAGGTGTGCAAATCTGGAGGGTACGATCGAGCGCTGGGAGATACGCTCGAAGACGGCGCGGTGTGCGTCGTCTCGGAACGTAATCCCGAGCGGCCCGACCAGTGGAGCCGGTGATGGTGGCTGTGGATCGGCAGGGAGAGGCTGTGCGGGCTGTGGGTGCGCTGCAGGCTGTGCGGGGTGTGCGGACCCTGCAGGCTGTGCTGGGTGGACGGCGTGTGTGGGGGAAGGAGGAGGAGACTCTTCCGCCTCGTGGGCGGGGCCGGCGTCATCCGACCTCTTCCGCTTAGCGGAAGGTCTCCTCGTCCGAGGCCGTGTCCGGGGCGGCATATCGGCCCCGAGCGCGCCGAAAAGTGAAAAAGTGCGGCGTGTGCAGAAAGAGTGGAAAGAGTGTACCAAAACACGCCGCGAGTGCTAAGCGGTGGAAGCGTGCGAAGTCCGCGCCTCCACGAAATCCAAAACAGCCCGTAGGAGCTCCCCTGGCCTCCCCTAAGCTCCAAAAAGCAACCTGCGCATGGAAAAGCGATATCAGCGAGTAATAATCAAAATGTATGGAGCAATAGGGGTATAACAGATAGATATGGGAATTGATTCGGGTTAGGGGTTCGATTAATACACGGATACTCGAAAACTACGCAAAAAGAGAAGAAAATGGGCAAATCCCTGGCAACGGCGCCAAAAACTTGATCGCCCCGAAATGTAACCCAAGAGCACGACCAAAAACT
This sequence comes from Scilla litardierei, assembly GCA_030789695.1. Lineage (NCBI taxonomy): Eukaryota > Viridiplantae > Streptophyta > Magnoliopsida > Asparagales > Asparagaceae > Scilla > Scilla litardierei. Next base: position 77,247,292 of record CM061142.1, on the reverse strand, counting down.
TGGTCGGCCCCCGGATACACACCCGGAGAAACGATTGTAGTTTTACCGCAAGCGCACGGTCAAGTGGCGAGCGGGTATCGAACACGAGGAGGTGGTGTTGAGCTCCAATCTATCCTAGGTTGGTTCGACTATGAATGTTTTATTGGTGGAGATGGTTATGGAATGATATAATGGAAATGGTGGTGGATGTCGGTGTCGATGATAAAGAAATCGGTCAAATATCGATTTAAATACAATATAATAAAAGAGGGAATTTGCCTTGTGGCGATCCTGTCACAATCGTCGGGCAAAGTATGGGGATATAAAATCAAATAAAGACGTCTAGGGCTAGGGAATCCCCACTACGGACCGTCATGCATCATTGTTAATAGTGAATCTCAATATTACTAGACTTGCGTTGAGGTGAACTAGTCGCAACTTAATGTAGAACCAAGCTCACGCTCTCGCGCTATTGCCGGTCTATAGCAAACCTAGGTTAGGGCCCAATCTCTTGCAAACCCTAACCTAAGCCACTAGCATGAGGATCGACATCATCGTTCAATCGCCCCTCGAGCCCACTCTCGTGCAAACTCGAGTTACGATCTAGGTTGTGATAGTTCGTATTCGTCCAATCTCTTGCAAACGAATATGTGTATAGATTTACAATTAAAAATCCTAGCTTTGGTCCAATCTCTTGCAAACCAAATCTAGAGAAACCCAATTGTAAACCTAAATCGAATATCTAGGCCTTCCCATCGATTAGAATCCAATCTCTTGCAAATCCCAAATCGATGGAAATCCCTAGCTATCCGTAGGAAATCAATCACAACCTAACCTCCTAGCAATTCTAGCAATTTAGAATTCATTCTTCACAAATATGAAATTAGATCCATAGGGTTCATCCCCAAACCCTAGAACAACAAATCTACTCTAGCATAGCAATAAGGATATGAGAATCAATAGAAATCATTGCTTGCATACAAAAAGATAGAAAAACAAAGATTCAAATAAAAAGAAGAAAATACTTAGCTTGATGAAGATCTTCAATCCAAAATACAAGCTTTTAGATCCAAGAGGGGGCCTAGGGCATGGCCTAACCTCTAAAATAATCCTAAGAAAAACATATTGGGGACTAAGAAAACATCATGGGGATCCCCTCTAATGGTGGCTACAAACCCCTTAAATACTCTCCCAAAACCCTAGCAAATAACCCTAGAAAACCCCTCAAATTCGTGCCCAAAAACAGCCCAAACCGCAACTTAAAATCTGGGCCCAGGCCGCACTCGGCCGAGTGGAATATGTGACCCGGCCGAGTGGAAATTCCAGCACTGCAGCATCAACTTGCAGAAATTCCCCAGATTTCATCCGACCTCCGATTTGCGCGTTCTTGGCGGCGTTGGAACCGTCATGAAGTCTACTATCCATAAAAAATATGAGAAAAATACTTTGATTGCTGGAATGATAGCAGATTTCAAAAGAGTGAGAGGCTGTCTGAAAATCTGGGCGCTGCGTGTCCTCGGCATCACTCGGCCGAGCGGCAAATGTCACTCGGCCGAGGGGCTTTTGGTACTCGGCCGAGTCGGAGCTCGTAGTCGACTGACAGATTACAGAGAGTTGGACATTTTGGCTCGCCGTCGTCTGGGTGTCACTCGGGCGGACGGAGTCTCCGAACTCGGCCGAGTGGGCGTGCGTTGCTCGGCCGAGTGCACGCTGATACATCTCTGTTGCGTGTCCGAACTGGCCGGCCGAGCGGGGTCTCAATGCTCGGCCGAGTGACTCCTTCACTCGGCCGAGTGGCATGCTGAAAATGCCCAATCTCCATCTTTTCGCTTCCTCGTCGCTCCTACGACGTTCTTTCTTCTTCCACTCGTCTTCCATTGCAGAATAACCCTCAAAAGAGCCATGGTTGACACTCAGGAGTGGGTGCAAATCCTTTAAGCTCATTTTTGCTCCCGATCGCTCCATATTTCCTGAAATCCGACAAAAACAAGAAATAGTGAAAAGTAACGCAATATCGTCGAATAATCGTGAAAATCGTGATATGGGTGATCGAAATGGCATGCAAATATGCAGAAAAAAGGTGTAAAATATGGACCGATCAAAATCCCCCAAGCTTACCTCTTACTCGTCCTCGAGGAAGATAAGTAGAGAGACGAACTCGGGAGATGAAAACAAAGGAAATGAAATGAAAGAAAAAGAGAGAACACGAGGTGGAAGGGGTCGCTAGATTCTTCTCTCGGATCTCAAGCCATAAGCTACACATCACGATAACTTGGAAATTACAAATCACATGCTATAAGGATTTCATATCTTACATAAACATGGTACTTGCAAGCTTTTAAGAACAACAAAAGGGATTCTCTAAATTCATACAATCAATTCATATCCACGTCACGCATTTCATAGGATTTAATATACAAATGTTGGCGATGCACTTTTCAATCAAGAGTTATAAATGAAGCATATAAGATTCACACCAAGCATGCAATAGAGAATAGAATAAGAGTCATGGCATTCACATATTTATATCGATTCATAAGAAATCTCCATAACTAATGTATTTTGCTAAGTTTCTGCATTATCAAACTTCCCCATCCGTGCACCTCTCCACTCTAATGTCGTACTCACTCATATGGTCAAACGAGTTCAACCCCCCCAAGCTTAGCTTGAGGCATCACATCTAAAGGAATATGATAGTGGAAAATGGGATTTTTGCCTTGGTTTTCCCAAGTATTTTGTGGCTCCAATAATGAGATAGAGAAATATTTTTTTATTTTTTTTGGACTTTGTTTCTCATTTTTCCTTTTGGATTTTTGTAGGAGCTATTTGATTTGTATTTTTGGATTTTGGCTCCTTTTTGGCTTTTTTGGACTTTTTGGAGCTAACTTTTCTTTTGTGGGGATTTTTGGGAAATAGATGCGATATAAGTAGCTTTAGGAGGTGAACTCAAGTGACATGTAGAGAATAAAAAGATATATGTGGAGAAAGAAATAATGTAACACTCGGTTCACTCTAAGATGTGCACGAACGGTTCAATATAATAATACTTCAACTAAAACTCATATGTAAGCATGGATATTCTCAATCATCTCAATAAATAGTGAAGTCAAGCAGTAAAGTTTACAACCATATCAGGCATGCAACAGAAGGTGAATAAGACAATAAAACTGATGCTTCAGATATACTAATGATGCGTGAATCTTGGTGCATTTCCAACAAAAGCATACTAAACACTAATCCATACATTCAGCTTCAATTAATATCATGCATTCATGTAGATGAATCATCAAAAGAAATAGATTTGCAAGCACATGTGAATAGCAAGACTATGGAATATTCTAAGTAGCATGGCAAGGAATAATAAGCATCGTGATGGCTACTTAAGCAATAAGAGATATCATCATAAGGAACGCATCTAGCAAAAGAAGAGAAAGGAAAATAAAGAAATAAGAAAAAATAAAAGAGAGGAAAGAAAAGAAAAACAAGCACACAACATGATGCATGAACACACATAAAAGGAAAATAAGATGGAAAATTCAAAAAGATGATGCAAAAATTTTGAAAAATTTTAAAAACCCTAAAATAAAGTAAAAATGCAACTAATGCATCTAAATGGCATGGAAATGCACTCTCCCCCAAGCTTAAACTTCACATTGTCCTCAATGTGATCATAAAAGGAAAAAATACGAGGAACAACGATAAATATGAGGGAGGTGAATGAAAAATGATGAAATGAATGACATGAAATCCTAATGCAACTACATGCACATACAATGATGCATGAGAGCGCTTTCCCCCAAGCTTATACCAAACAATCCTATTCAAGTGACTTGACCAAAAATGTCATGGCTTTGCAAAGCGTGACCAAGTCAAACGAATAAGAAAGTAAGGTTTCACTTGAAAGAAATGCTCGAATGTGGTGAGCAAAAGGACGTGACACATCAAAATATGAAGGGGCAATTAATATATATAATGGGTCTGGGGTGTAAAAATTTTGTTGCCGTCATAAGAGGTGATATTTATTCAATCAAACTATACGGTCCTCTCGCTGTCGAGAGGATTCAGGTTTATTGAAAGCATAAAAATTTCTACACTACTGGATTGATATCACCTATAGCAAAAGGCGGATCCAGTATCTTTGCCGGTGCAGGCAACTGCTCCAACTGCTCTTTTCGTGGCTCTGCTAGGCGCGTGTGTCCACGAACTCCAACGAACTCCAGCAATGCATCCTCCAGCATTCCCACAAGGACTCCACCTGTACCCTGCAGAGAATAGGATGCATCAGTTCGCTGCAAAAAATTCACCCTCGTAATAAAAGTATCCCAAAGAGGATCATCTATAGAAATATATGGAATAAATAGTGGTGGACGATACTTCCCTGGAAATAATCCAATATCCTCGTGTGCTGTGATAGCTGTCTCCATGGTGTCCTCTCTAAGCTGCTCATGTGTATCTGGATCATGGGTGTTGACCTCCTCGATAGGCTTGTCAAACTGTGACACGTCCAAGCATACCTCCGGTCCATAATCGTATGTGTGCTGCAAGAGGTACGACACGTCAAAAATATCTGAATCAAAATAAATATCAAATGGAATACATGATTCAGAAATGGAATGGGTAAAAATATCTCCCTGAGTGGGAGCAGTAAGCTCTGTGGGATAGTCCTCGACGTCAGTGGAAGGATGAGGTGGCTGCGGAAGCTCAAATGGAGGAGGGTAGTGCTCGGGATCCTCATGAATGGCTATGTCCTCGTCCCGATGCATGACCTCCTCGGCGATAAAATCTGGCTCCGTGTGTGATGCCTCCTCAAAAGCATGCTCTGGCTCCGCATGTGAGGCCTCCTCGTCAACTATCAATGTAGGCTCTCTCTGGAATAGTGATGCTGGCTGCTCAGGTGTGTCAACTTGTGGGGATGTATCATGTGGAGGGGAATGCCCGCAAGCAATCCGAAAATATAGTCTATCCCCCTCAAGACTGACATGGATGTCCTCCTCAATTGTTCCTGCAGCTGAAACACGGTTCATAACAAAATCTACAAATCGTAGATCAAATGCCTCATCTGCTGTAATGCTCTCTGAACCGGTGAACCTCACTGACTCCAAGAGGCCCTCCAATAAGTTCTGAAATGCTTCCTCCTCAAAATCCGATGTCCACATAATATCATCCATAACACCTGATCAACAAAGATAAATACCTGGAGAAAAATATCAGTGGCACAAAAGAATATGGAAATGGTAGTAATGGTGGCGGGGGTGAAAATTTCCCTTAATTTTTTTTTTCGTAGCCTAATCAACCTAATTGTGACAAATTGGCACCCAACGTGAAACACCTCCCTGGCAACGGCGCCAAAAACTTGATCGCTCCGGGACGTGACCCTAAAGAACGGTTGTAGTTTTACCGCAAGTGCACGGTGTGGCAGCGAGTGGGATATCGAACACAGGGAGGACGAATGACCGTGCTTGTTCCTGACCAACCTGGCTATTCAAGAAGAAAGATAATTGTCTTTGGCGATCCTGTCACAATCGTCAGACAAAGTTGCGGAAATATCAAATCAAATAGAGAACGTCTAGGGAATGGGGAATCCCCGCTACTCACCGTATCTCATACATGTGGTTCATCGGTAACAAAATGGCTAGATTGAGAATTTGGATGAACTAGTTGCAACTGAATGTAGAACCAAGCTCACGCTCTCGCGCTGTTGCCGGTCTATAGCTATCCTAGGTTTGGGTCCAATCTCTTGCAAACCCTAGCCTAGGAAAGCTAGCATTAGGATCAACATCATCGTCCAATCGCGCACCGAGCCCAATCTCTTGCAAACTCGGCTCACGATCTAAATTGGGATAGTTCCTACCCGTCCAATCTCTTGCAAACGGGTATTGGCATGGAATTGCAACCGGAAATCCTAGTATCGGTCCAATCTCTTGCAAACCGATACTTCGAAAATCCGACTCCAACCCAATTCGGCTTTCTAGGGCTTCCTACCGAATTGGGATCCAATCTCTTGCAAATCCCAATTGATATGAATACCTAGCTATCCGTAGTAATTCGATCCCAATCTAATCCCTAATAACAATTCTAGCTCAATTTCTACCAATTCAACACAAATGGGAAATAGGGCTTGTAGGGTTCATCCCCACGCCCCGAGACGTGGAGACTACTCACAAATCATAGCAATAGCACAAAAATAATCAATGAAATAGGCAATGGAATTCATCACAACAATGATATAAACAATAAAAATAGAATTTTTAGAGTAGAGATAGACAAACCAATGGAGTTCTTCAATTAATCCAACAAAAATCCAAGTTTTTCTCTTCTCCAATCACAATTAATAAAACTAAAAAGTAGACTCAAAAAGCTGCAAAAAATCTGAGAGATGGCTCTCCAAACTAGGGTAAAAACAGAGCTTAAATAGCCCTCAAAATTCGTCTAAAATCCTGACCAAAACGCCCCTGCACAGCCTGTTTTCCGCAAATTTCGCTACAGGCAGCGCATCGCACTCGGCCGAGTGACAAAAGTCGCTCGGCCGAGTGAAAACCCTGTCAATTTCCAGTAAGTCGTGGGCTTCAGGGGTCTTCAGTTCGGGGGCGGCTCGGCCGAGTGAGTTGTCGTCACTCGGCCGATGGCTTCACTTCACTCGGGCGGACGGGATTTACCACTCGGCCGAGTGGGTCTTCTGAAGCTCAGGTGGCCGAAAAAACAGAAACTTCGATATTTTGAAGGGGCTTCGTCTGGGCGCCACTCGGGCGGACGTGGTATCGTCACTCGGCCGATGTGGTCTCCGTCGCTCGGCCGAGCACACATGGAAATCGTGTCTGAACGGGTCGGCCGAGCAGTGTCTCGCTGGTCGGCCGAGTGGCTCCTCCACTCGGCCGAGTGGGACACAAAAAATGCCCAATCTGATTGTTTTGGCCTCCTCGTCGCTCCTGCGACGTCCATTCTTCTTTCGCTCCTTTCCAACAGCAAAATACCCCTCGGGGAGGTCGTCGGTGGCCGTCTATCGTGAGCGCATCTCATGATCACTCCAAATCGCGCCAAATCACCTGAAATGCGACAAAAACAACAAATCGTGAAAAGCATCGCAATATCGTCGATATATCGTGAAAAACATGATTTGGGCGATCCAAACGGCATGCAAACATGCGGAAAAAAGGTGTAAAATAAGGAGTGATCAAAAATCGACCGTTAAAAGCATGATCAGGAAATTGAAAAGTGGTAAGAGCAATGCAAATAACACTATTTTAAAGTTTGGTAAAGATCAGACAACTTACAAATATCTAAAAAATTACAGCCGTCAAAAGAGAGAAAGAACAGTAAAAATTACAACAGCCCCCCGTTTTCTGGAAACCTAGGGCTTCTATATATAGAAAACGACATCACCCGATCGGGTGAAAGATCACCCGATCGGGTGACCTGCTGCGAACTTCGACATCGATCTTCAGGGCTTCACCCGGTCAGTCGACACGGTCGGTTGACGGAAGCTGCTCGTCGTTTAGATCTTGAGCTCATTGATGTGTCCATATTTTACATCATTTTCATATCAAATTTCCATTGTATTGCATGTCATCCCCGCATCCAAATCCCACTTTTTGCTTCGATTTTGGTATTTCTGACGATATTTCGAGTTTCACAGTGTATTTTGAGTTTTCAGGGATTTTGGAGCGATTTGGACCCCCGCCTGGGTTTGGACACATCCGACATGCTCATGAGCTTGTTGGCAGGGCTCTGGAGGAGTTCGCTGCGTTCTCGGAGCCGAAGGAGGAGGAGAAGGAGAAAGAAGAAGGAGACAGAGAGAGACAGCAGCAGCATGGTGATTTCCCAGAAAATGCTCGGCCCGAGCAGCTGCTACTCGGGCCGAGCCATGACACGCTGAAGGAGCCGCAGATTCGGCCGACGCGGGCCGAGCAGGCCAGCTGGTTGGCCAGATGGCGCACCCCGAGTATCACCCGAGCACATTGACGTCCCCTCGTTGTGCGTGTCAGATGTGTGCAATATATGAATGGGGGCGTGAGATTTAAATATTTATAACCGCAAGCGCACGGTGTTGTAGTGTGGCTTGGGGTCGAACTCAGGGAGGCGTGGTTGTGCTTGTGTCAAGAAGGACCAAATTCACCCCATGGGCGAGCTAGCCCGAATCGGTAAATGGGTTGTCACGGAAAATAGAATGCGAGAGATAAACGATATAAAGGGAAACTCGGGACTTTAGTTTCCACCATATCGTGCGATTCTCGCCAACATGGCCTACATGTAGGAAAACGATCGAAATTAGGGTCTAATGGTGAGACGTTGCCTCTAAGAGTGATACCGGCGTCCCATGGGCCCGATATTCCGGTCGGTGCCCAGGATGATACGTCGGACTACCCGGGTTCGGTCAGTGGGCATTCCCATGTCCATTAACACTGACCGACTCCGGGAGCACTAAGCTCGCAATGATAACTTCCAACATCTCATCCTGCCGCTCCCGCGCGCCAGGATTCGACATCTACGCTAAGGGCGTGAGCTATGGCTAGGGAGTCAACCGCCAAGTTTATTCCCCCTTGGCCCAACGGTCAAAGGCGGTCTTTTTCCCGCCGATGACAATAAAACACCATGCGTAACCGATAGATTCCTAATCCCTATCGATTTCCTAGTCCTATGGACGCATCGGGGAGAACCCACAAAGGGGTTTCCACCAAAATCCCAGATTTGGAAACTACTCACACATATTTAATAAAAAGCAATCTAAATCAAAATCGACCGTTAAAAACATGATCAGGCGATTGAAAAGTAGTAAGAGCAATGCACATAACACTATATTAAAGTTTGGTAAAGATCAGACCACTTACAAATATCTAGAAAATTACAGCCGTCAAGAGAGAGAAAAAACAGCAAAAATAACTACTCTCCCGAATCTGGAAACCTAGGTTCTGTATTTATAGAAAACGACATCACCCGATCGGGTGAAGAATCACCCGATCGGGTGAAGAATCACCTGATCGGGTGACCTGCTACGAACTTGGTAGCCATCTTCGAGACTTCACCCGGTCAGACGACACGATCGGTTGATGGAAGCTGCTCGTCGTTTGGATCTTAATCGTCGTCGGGTGAACCGATCGGTTGATAAATCAACCGATCGGTTGGAATTGTTGCCCAAAAGACAGTAACTTCGGACGTTTTGGCACGGTCTGCTGACGATCGGGTGAGCTCTCCGGGTCGTCTTCTTCGGGGAAACGGCTACAGGTGAACCGATCGGGTGAATATCACCCAATCGGTTGAGTTTCAGCTCCAATTTCCAGAGAGATCAGTCGGGTTAAACCGGTCGGTGACCCAGTCGGTTGACACTTTCGTTGCTTCAGTGGCTGACCGGGTCGTGCACGTGTGCATCACCCGATCAGTTGGCTGTGTCCAACCGATCGGGTGGGGGGCTGAAAGATGCGATCTTCGTCGTTTGACCCCCTGGATCACACGTGACTCCTCCCGTTGCTCTGGGGACTCATGATATCGTCGTTTTATGTCCCCTACGTCGGCAAACTCCTGCAAACATACAAAAACACGAAAAAGTGAAAGAAAACAAGAAAACAAGAAAACACGAGAAAAAGGAATACAAGACGGCGGAAAATAGCGGAAAAACACAAAAGAAGACGTGCGTGAATATATGAAATATAAACGCACGTCAAAATCCCCCAAGCTGAACCCTTCCTCGTCCTCGAGGAAGACGAGTGAGAGTAGGAGCTCGGAGGGAAAAAAAGAGAGAAAGAGAGGACTCTAAATCCTAAATTGCCCGTCAGGGCCAACAAAATCAAAAATGTCACACCAAGCAAGCAAACGCCAAATCACATCACTAAACCAAGGAATAAGAGTCCAGACAAGTGTTGTGGGCCCACGCCGTGAAGCGCGAGTGAGTGTGGTCGTGTGCTAGCAGTCGGTGTCACTATCTACATCGTGCAATAAGCTCCATATACACAAATCCAAGAAATGACCCAAATATCGATTCGATTCGAAATGAGCGGTGAATATATAGCTCAAGCATGCATGAGAAGAGTATGAGAATAGAAACGCATCATGTGTCAGGGACTCCACAGCTAGGGACTCGGACATCACCACACTATCGTCTAGATAATAGCTAGAAATTCCCTATTCCAAGTGTTTTCGAAAGCGATGGTGGTTGAGATGATGTGGAGTAGAACACTCGGTGGAAATTCTTGCCTTCTCTTTATTCTCGATAGGTAGGAAAATATTCACACACATTTTTTTGGGTTTTGGATATATGTATTTTTTTTCTTTTGGATTTTTGGCTATACATACATACATACATACATACATACATACATACATACATACATATAAATATATATACATATATATATATATATATATATATATATATATATATATATATATATATATTCCTTTCTCTTTTCATTTCTTTTTGGTTTTTCTTTTCTCCTTTTTTTGGATTTTTGGATATTGGGATATAAACATGTGTACTCTCCCAAGTGGGAGAACGGTACACGACAAGGGGATTTGCACCAAGTAAAAATAAAAAGAAGTCGGATTCTAAACACTTGGGCAAGGGAGATATTTCGCTGATCAGAGCATAGGCTAAAATGGGTTATCCTAGTCCTAACTGTGGAATCCCGACACATGCGAAATAAAGCATACAATATGTATATTCATGCATACAGAAGTAGATAAGATAGGCAAATACAGCATATTCAAATCGAAGCATGATAATCTAGGGGTCATTCTTGCACAGGTATATAAAACACAATCACAAAGTAGAAGCACACCAAACAGCTAGGTACGACACATGACTCACAAAAAAACAAAATGGACCCACGATGCTGAAATGCAGGAGGACTCAACTTCCTAGGGTTAATGAATGTGATTATCGAAGCCATGCTAGGTGTGTGTGTGATTTTTGTGGCAATTCATCATAGGATTCATCTCTAGGAGAAAGAGATAAAAAGAAGAAAAGAAAAAGAAAAACACGATGGAAAATGACTCAAATAACGAAGAAAAAGAGACAAATGATGCACGAAGTGCGATTCCCCCAAGCTGAAACTTGCATTGCCCTCAGTGCAAAAAAAAGTAAATACGAGAGGGCAATGATAATGGGAGGAATGCGCACTGACACAAAAGGACATGAAGAACAAGGAAAACACACAAATGAAACTGAAAATGAGAATAAAAATAAAGATCACACCACGCGACATAAAAAATAGAAAATAAAATAAAAAATCACACGACACTACATATAAAACAAACACACAAGGAAAACAACACACGACAGCACACATAAAAATTGACTTCCCCAAGCTAGACGTGACAGTGCTAGCGATATGATGTGATCGTGAAAATGCAGAGATAAGCAAGGGGGAGGTCAGAAAACAAAACGAAATCAAGAAGCAGGAGAGGAAACATCCTCGTCCTCCTCGGTGGAAGAAGTGGGGGATGCGGTGTGGGTGGGTGAGGTGACTGGTGTGCGGAGAAGTGGAGAAAGTGGTCGGGGTGATGGATCGGTGGGTGTGGAGGAAGTGTGGACGATGGGTGGTGTGGAGGTGATGACGGTGAGTGGGAGGGAAATGGCAGCCAATGTGGTGGTGGGTGGTGGAGGTACGGGGGTAGGTGAGGATGAAGGGGCAATGGGGGTAGGTGAGGATGGTGGGGGAAGTGATCGAGAACGCACCTGTAATTTCTTGCGGCCCACGTATGGGGTGACGGAAGTGGAGGGAAGTGGAGCTGTGGTAGTAGATGAGGTGGTGGGTATGGAAGTAGTGATGGAAGTGGTGATAGGAGGGGATGGTCTCCTAGGGGGTGATGGTGGAGGTGATGAATGTGATGGGGGAGGTGACGATCGTCGAGGTGGTGAAGGTGGTGGTGTGGGTGGTGGTGGTCCGTGGACGTGAGTGAGAAGGCAGTGGATGGCGGCCACGTTCCTCTCAAGTGAGAGGAAACGTGGGTGAGAGAAAATCGAAGGGGATAGGACCGAGGAGGTGGAGGAAGAAACGACAGCGCGAAGCGAAGCCAGCTCAGTCTCGAGAGCGAGACGAGCGGAAGTGGCTCGACGGAAGGAGGAGGTAGTGGTAGTACGGACCAGAGGGGTGGCGACGGTGGTGATCGGGACAGAAGCCGGGATGGCATGACTAGGACCAGCCCCGGAATCTCCCCGGGACGCAGAGATATCCTGCACACACGGAGCCCCTCCATAAACTCGGGATCGGGAGGAAATGTCCAATCTGCCGCCAAAGCAATAGTCATGTGAGCGGGGTTGGGCAGAATGGTATAGGGAGATGGGGGGTGTCCGTAATGGAAGGTGAAGCGGCCATTGGGGTGGGGCTTAGTCATGTGAATATGCCGCAGGACGTCGAGATCTAGACGTGAGGGTCCTGCGGCAGTGGGAAGATCTCAGGGGATGACAATGTTAAATCGAGGAGCAAAAGCTATGATCATGATAAGGCCCCCACAACAAAGCTTGCCCTTGCCGGCACAGCTAATCTCCAGAAGCTTGGAAATAAGCCAAGCATCGGCATGGACGGGAACGGTGGGGGCCCTAAAAGAAATCACGTCATCACCCCGAACGAAGGGAAAGGTCATGGCCCAGAGAATGAAGAGATCAAGGATGGTCACGGTACCTGACTCATCCCTGAGAAAAAACGTGGAAGAAATAATCCGGTGGGCCAGACGGAAGATGGGGTGAATGATGGAGGAGGCCTTGGCCTTGCCTCGGGGATAGTCAGGGTGAAGGGTGAGGCGAAACCAGAACTAATCGACGTCAAATTCGGGTGGATACCTGGGGGGCAGATAGCGTCGTTCCCCAGGATGGGGAAACCAAATATGTCATTGATGATATCCAGGCGGGTGCGAATGATTCTGTTACGGACCCGAAATATGATGACCGACCCCGACTCAGAGACAAGTGTGGATAAAATTCGAGTGTGAGTGCAGGGTAGGACACGACGTTAGCGTTTAGGAAAGCCAACCAACCTAAGTTTGCGAAGAGGGTCTCGACCTCGGTGAATACACCGAGATCGATAAGCTATTGGGTGTGGGCAAACTTGGTCGATAGATGCCCCCGAGCATCAAGTCTATGGTAAAAGTCTTTGTGCTCCTGGTTCCTAAAGCGGTAGCTATGTGGGCCCATCAGTGGGTCCTCAAATGGGATGATAGGGTGGGGTTGGGGTTGGGGTTGTGCAGGCTGTGCGGGGGGAGGGCGGGGGTGTGGTGGACGTGTAGTTTTGCGTCTCTTATGAGACGACCCCTCCTCTCGCATGATGGCCTTACCCTTATCCTTATCTTTGGCCATGTGAGAGTGTGTGTATGTGGGTGAATGCGAAATGTGATGAATGCACACTAACACAATCAATCGATCAAGTAAAAATTTCTAGGGCAAAATATGAAATCGAGCTGAGGAGTGAAGTTACCCAAGCGAGACGAAGATCCTTGCTCGTAGATGTCCCAATGCTATGCAACGGGGAGAAGTGTGAAGCCGCGACAACTATTTTCAGCAAATTTTCGAAAATGGGGGTGTCTGGGTGGAAATTAGGGCTTTGGGTGCGGGCGAAATCAAAGAGGAAGGGGGAGAGATCGATGGAGAGATGGAAAAGGAGAGGGGGAGATCGATTAAAGGGTTGTGTGATCGGTTGGAGGAAAAACGAGGTCGGGCGAGGGTGAGGAAGCTGAAACGACGAGAGAGAAATGAGATCGGGCGAGGGGGATAAACGGGTGGGGGCGTCGGGTTTATATAGGGTTTAAGTCGAACCGATCGGGTGAAATGTCACCCGATTGGTTGACTTCTAGGTCGATAAATTTTGCCGAAAAGAGGCTACAGGCGACCCGATCGGTTGAGAACTCAACCGATCGGGTACCGCTTCACACTTTTCCCGAGAGTTTGTACAGCTTACCCGATCTGTCACCCGACCACGCTTCGTATCAACCGATCGGTTGATCATTTCCAAAAAAATTCCCGAGACTTCTGCTCAGCTCACACGGTCTGCCACCCAGTCACGTTTAGCTTCACCCGACCGATTCGCAAGGAGAGCAGATATGGCCATCGTATGATACGTCTCACCTGATCGGTTTAATAACCACCCGATCGGGTGAGGGCTTGTTTCCTGCAAAAATTCACGAATGGCCTAAGTTTCTCGACTGATGATCTCGCGGTTGAATTTAATTATTAAAATAGAAAAAATAAAGGTAATAAAAAAATCCTAAAACGAAGATAAAAGTTTAGAGCATGGGTTACCTCCCATGAAGCGCTTTTGTTTAACGTCGTTTGCTCGACGCCCGTGGATGATACTCAAGGCGGACGGGGTGATGCCCTAAGGTCGGCATCGCTTCAGCTTCAGAGTTAGCGGCCTTTGGCGTCGTCGGCGGTGAGAAGAAAACTTGCTCAACGACCCTCCCTTTGTTGACGGAATCCGGAGGCTTCTCCCTTATATTGGCGTATACCGCCACTCGCTTCAGGATTCGAATCTCGTCACCGGTGAGCCCCATGGGCTCTTTCCCTTTCCTCCTCATTGGAGGATCTTTCTGAAATCCGGGAGGGATCGTGTGTGCCGCATCCGCTTTCCCATGAGCGTCATCATTCTTCGGGCCGACTGGTTCTTCTGAGTCCCCCAAGCTATCGGGGGGATTCCTTGAAAGAATTTCCCAGGAGCTTGCCTCCACAGCTCTCTCTTCTTCTAACTCTAGCACATTGCATCTTGGATCATCCGGGGGATCGGGGTGCTTCATTGACAACCCCAAGTCAAATTCAACTTTCTCGTTGCCGACGTTAAGGGAAAGCTTCCCATTCTTCACATCTATCAAAACGTCGGCAGTGGCCATGAAAGGCCGTCCAAGAATGATGGGGGTGTGTGCATCTTTAGGCATGTCCATGACAACGAAGTCCACAGGCACATGCACCCCACTTACGTTGACAGGGAGGTCATCTACAACCCCCACCGGATATTTGACCGATCGGTCTGCAAGCTGTAGGGTCATTCCGATGGGCTCCAAGTCACCCATCCATATCCTCTTATACATCGACAGGGGCATCAAACTGACGCTCGCTCCGAGATCGACGAGCACACGATGGATCTTTACCTCCCCGATCGCACAAGGGATAGAGAAACTCCCCAGGTCTTTAAGCTTAGGCGGATTTGCTCTCTGAATGAGAGCGCTGCATTCCGCCATCAATACGACCTTCTCCTTTCTGGACCCTCTTGTCACTAAGTCCTTTAGAAATTTGGCGTAGGAGGGAATTATCTCGATAGCTTCGAGGAAGGGGATTTGCAAGCTTAGATCCTTGACCATGGCAAAGAATTTGCCATACTTCTCGTCTATCTTGGCTTGGGCTAGCCGTTGTGGAAAAGGCACAACGGGCTTGAATACCTTGAGGCTCCCTTCCTCGTTTTTCTTCTTTTCCTCGTCAGGAACTCCCTCCGCAGTTGTTGGCTTTGGCGAAGAAGCATCGGTGTCATTCAATTTTTCAATCGGTCGCTCCACGACCAACGGTGCTTCCGGTTCCTTTGGGGGAACTCTTGTGGGGATTTGTGTTCCGCTCCTTAATACGATAGCGGATTCGCATGCTCGTGCGTGAGTGCCAAAGTTTGGTTTGCTCCCCTCGGGTTCACTTCAGGTTGTGGAGGTAATAGATTTGGCGACCATGAAAGGTTCGCCACTTGTAACCCCGGCTGGGTTACTTGGTCCGTGAGAGCCCGGTGTCCCATTTCCAGTTTCAAATTTATCTTCTCCTGGTAGGTGATATATTGAGTCAAAAGGGACTCAACCGGAGAGATGGCCCTCTGTTGGCCATATTGCTACTGCTGCTGAACTGGTTGCTAATTCCTGGGAGCATATTGCTGATACTGTTGTGGAGGATGCTGCTACTGAAACTGCTGCTACTAAAACTGCTGCTGCTGAGGCCTAGCCGGCTGATATATCGGCTACTGTCACGACCCGCTTCCCAAAAATGGAGGCGAGACGTGAAAAGGTCCGCACGAGAGTGGAGCTGTGAAGCCCCAAACCCGATAAGCGTCAATAAAACATAAGCAGGTCCCTGTAACCACAACGGAGCAACAATAATAATAAAAGGAGAGACAGAAATAAAATTCTCATATCTCATAAATTGCCCAACATGAAAATAAGTCCAACATCCAGAAAAGCCACCAGGCTAAAAGAAAGAGTCTAAAGGCCCAGAACAAGGCCAACAAAAGCAACAACGTAACAAAGTATAGGTGCTACGCACCGACAACAAAACAACTGTCTAAACAAAAAGGAAAACGCAACGAGACACTAGGACTGGTCCCCAGTGTCCACGTACTCCCCGTCAAGCACAAGCTCGGGCTCGGCGTCAGCAAATACCTCGTCCTCAACAAGGTACTCAGGCTCAGGATCTAACATGTGTCACCCAAAAGAGTAAACGGGCACATGTCAGCAAGTCAAAAAGACTTGGGCAAGGAAACTGAAAGTAAGGCAACTAACAACCTAGCAGTTATATTATGCATGACATGGCAGTTATAACATGAGTGCACAACCAAGACATGGCAAGACAATTTGTACAAGAGAACAATTATCGGGACAAGACAAGAGTAACCAAGCTACTAACGATCGCAATCAATTCACTATTCACGTTTCACTGTTGTTTGTAGATGTTTACGCCTTACAGCTGAATGGTTCCACATTCACGCTGATTGGCCGCTTAACAACTACCCCAAACCCAGAGTTTACGCCTTACCACTGCAGTTGCTGATCGGGCAGACTCCCAGTTGATTGGCCGCTTAACTCTTACCCCCAATACCCACACGTAATCGAGCCAGGGTCCCCGCACACGAGCTCAGTAAATGAGCCGGGGTTGCCCCGCACAGGAGCTCGTATTCTATTTCACGATTCATAAACAATTGGCGTAGGGGTGCACCTAGCCGGGAACAAGCAATTCGGGCATTGGCTATCAACCAACACATGGCCCGCTTCTGGAACACGAGCCAGGAACACAAGCGTTGTAGCGAAGCTACGCATTCACGGAAACACTTTAAGAATGCAATGACATGACAATTAAATTGCGTACCGTTAATAGAAATTAAACATGACATGGTAATTGTGCAACATGATATATGTCGGAACTAACTTCGTTGTCAAGCTAGTTCCCCAATTTGCGCCTAGGCGAGTATCATTTCGTCGCCTAGCCTCTTTTACGCCTACAACAAGCAAAATGGCCTAAAACATGGCCCAAACCCTAAGTGGCAAGTTTCACTTGCCTAGCACCGGGGATGACGATCACGAAGGTTCGTCTCGCGGATGCTAATCTACGGGGAAATCGCTGTTATGGGGAACAATCATCAAAACAACAAGTATTTTATTAGGGTTTCATAAAAATACAAATAGGTTATGAAAACATCAATAGATCGATTTCTTACCGCGAGGAGGCGGAAGAAACACTCCGGAGAACCCTAGGACCAGATCTGGAAACAAAAGGAGAAGTTTGGAGAACTAGGGTTTTTGGTGGATTTTGGGGGTTTGATGGAGATTTGGGGAAGATGAGAGGTAGAATGAGTTGATGGATGGTTTGGATGGTGAATCTAGGGCTTGGAATGAAGGAATAAGGGTTAGAGGAGAATGGGGGCTCAATAGGGGGAGATTTTAGGGTTCTAGGTCGAGTGGAGGAAGAAGAAAGCGTTTGGGAGGGGGTTAAATAGGATGGGCTGGCGGCTGCCCAGAAATTAGGGTTTTAACACAGATTAGTCGGTCAAAGAGCAACCACTGACCGACTAGTTTGGCAACTAGTCGGTCGGTCGACCAACGCAGACCGACTAAGTGTAAACAGTAACTTCTGAACAAAAATAGGATTTGGATTTAGTCGTTCGAAGAACAAATACTGACCGACTAGTTTGACATCTAGTCGGTCGATGAACGTTCTTAAACCGACTAAGAGTAAACAGTAACTCGACTGTACAGAAGAACTAAGGATTAGTCGGTCTGAGTACAAAACCTAACCGACTAGTTTAACAACTAGTCGGTCGAAAGATGAACTTAGACCGACTAAGAATGAACAGTACTGATACTAAATTTTAGATGATGTGTTAGTCGGTTAAAGAAGCATTGCCGACCGACTAGTTTGCAACCTAGTTGGTCAATCAACGTTCTTAGACTGACTAACGATAAACAGTAACTCCTGAGAAATTTAGAAAGCCAACTAGTCGGTCCAAGAAGGACTGCCGACCGACTGGATCGTCATCTAGTCGGTCGGTGCCCCTTCTTATACCGGCTAATAAGCACCAAAAGTTCCGATACGGAGCGTGGAGCTCCGGGATCGATTCCTAAGACTTCTAGGCTTGATCTAATAGTAAGATACGACCGCTATGAAGCCCGTCACGAATGACATACTTCGAAATCGACGATCCTAAGAAAGAAACGAGAAAACACGACGAAACAATCGAAAACGAAAGCTACGGAGACGGAAATCACATAAAAGGAGAAAATCCACCAAAACATATATTATATTATAATAAATCCAGATACAAGGAAACCAGTCGTTACATCCTCCCCAACTTAAGAAAAATTCCGTCCTCGGAATTTCCGAATACTCACGAGTCCGGAAACAAAAGTGGGAAACGCTCTCGCATCTCATCCTCATTCTCCCAAGTAGACTCTCCAGGTGAGCCGTGTCGCCACATCACCCTCACAAGATTGACAATCTTGTTCCGAAGCGATTTCTGACGCCTGTCCAGAATCTGCACTGGATGCTGGTCATACGTCATATCGGGGCAAACGGTAATCTCCAAAAAATCCACAGCATGAGATGGATCGCTAATGTATCGACGAAGCTGTGACACATGGAAAACATTGTGAACTCCTTCCAAAGATGGCGGCAAGGCTAAGCGATAAGCTACCTCGCCAACCCTCTCCAAAATGTCAAACGGTCCAATGTATCGCGGGCTCAACTTCCCTCGCTTCCCAAAATGAATCACACCGCGATTCGGGGAAATCTTCAAGAACGCATGGTCGCCCGGCTGAAACTCCAAAGGACGACGTTTAGCATCTGCCCAATGCTTAAAACGGTCCTGAGCAATCCTCAACCTCTCCCGAATATTTCTGACGATCTCCACGGCCTCCACGATCATCTCAAGTCCCAACAACTCCCGATCACCAACGTCATCCCAACTTAATGGCGATCGACATTTCCTCCCATAAAGAGCGGCGAAAGGCGCCATGCCAATACTCGCCTGGAAGCTGTAGTTGTAAGAGAACTCCACCAAATGTAGATGGTCCTCCCACGAACCCTTGAAATCCAACATGCACGCCCTCAACATGTCTTCCAAAATCTGAATCGTCCTCTCGGACTGGCCATCTGTCTGCGGATGGTACGCCGTGCTGAAACTCAGACGCGTAACCAAGCTCTTCTGCAAACTCTGCCAGAACTGAGATGTGAACCTCGTGTCCCTGTCCGACACGATACTCACGGGGACTCCATGAAGTCGCACAACCTCCTGCACGATTCACGTTACATCACTATCCAAACTAGGAAACAGGAAATAAAACGGAGAGTAAAAGAATTTACCTCCATATATCTCCTAGCTAGCGCCTCAGTGGACTGTCCCACTCGGAACGGAATAAAGTGCGCAGATTTGGTCAATCGATCTACGATCACCCAAATCGCGTCATTCTGCTTCGGACTCGGAGGTAGTCCAGTCACGAAATACATAGTGATGTGTTGCCACTTCCACTCCAGAATCGGAAGCGGTTGTAGCAACCCGGCCGCACGCTGATGCTCCGCCTTCACTTGCTGGCAAACCAAGCACTTGGCTACACTCCGAGCCACACTCCTCTTCATACCATGCCACCAATAATTCAGGCGAAGATCCTGGTACATCTTGGTGCCACTAGGATGCACAGAATACGGCGAACTGTGTGCCTCCACCATCAACTCCTCTCTAATATCCCCAGCCGGCACACACAACCTGGCTCCAAACCTCAGCGAGCCATCCTCATGAATCAAAAAGTCAGTCTGCAGACCGGCTTCCACCTGCTCCCGAATCTTTACCAGCTTCGGATCCTTAGCCTGACCAGCCTTAATCCGATCCACGATCGTCGACTGTACCTGCATGTACATCAACGATGAAGCCTCCCCAGGAAGGACAATCTCAACACCAGACTCGCAAAAATCCTGCTGCAATCTCCACTGCGAGGTCAAAATCATCACCGCTGTAAGCCTACTCAGCGCATCCGGAACCACATTCACCTTGCCAGGGTGAAACTGCAAATCAATCTCATAATCCGCCATAAGCTCCAACCATCGACGCTGTTGCATGTTGAGCTCCTTCTGAGTAAAAATATACTTCAAACTTTTGTGATCGGTGAAAATCTTCACTTTCTCACTCAGCAGGAAGTGCCTCCAAATCTTAAGAGTAAACACAACGGCAGCCAACTCCAAATCATGCGTCAGGTAATTCTTCTCATGAACCTTAAGCTGATGAGACGCATACGCCACAACGTGCCCGTGCTGATGCAACACACAACCGAGACCCTTGCCAGAAGCATCGCAAAAGATCTCAAATCCACCGCTGCGATCAGGCACAGCAAGAATAGGGGCCGTCGTCAACCTCTCCTTCAGAATACCAAAAGCTCTCTCACAATCACCCGACCAAACAAAAGCAACATCCTTCCGCGTCAACCTGGTCATCGGCTCAGCAATACGGGAAAAGTCCTTAATGAATCGCCGATAGTAACCAGCAAGTCCAAGGAAACTCCGAATCTCAGACGCAGACGACGGAACGGGCCACTCTCTGATGGCCCTAATCTTCTCGGAATCCACTGAAATTCCATCTCCAGTCACCACATGCCCGAGAAAAGCAACTCGATCCAGCAAAAACTCGCACTTCGAAAACTTAGCATACAAACGATGCTTCCTCAAAATCTCCAACACCGTCCTTAAGTGCGAGGCATGCTCTTCCTTCGACTTTGAATAGATCAGAATGTCGTCAATAAAGATAACGACAAACTTATCCAAAAATTCGTAGAAAATCAGGTTCATCAGATTCATGAAAACTGCGGGTGCATTGGTTACACCGAAAGGCATAACCACGAACTCATAGTGTCCATACTTCGTCCTGAACGCTGTCTTCGGCACATCATCCTTCTTCACCTTCAACTGATGGTAACCACTCCTCAAATCCAATTTAGAGAACACCCTCGAACCTCCAAGCTGATCAAAAATATCATCGATGCGAGGCAACGGGTATTTATTCTTGATGGTCACCGCATTCAATTCCTGATAGTCCACGCACATGCGACGCGAACCATCCTTCTTCTTCACTAGCAGCACCGGCGCTCCCCACGGGGACACACTAGGATTAATATAACCCTTCTGCAAGAGCTCATCCAACTGCTTCCGCAACTCTTCCAATTCTGCAGGTGCCATACGATACGGCGCCTTCGAAATCGGCTGCGCACCTGGAATAAGATCAATAGAAAATTCTAAAGCGCGATCAGGTGGCAAACCAGACATCTCCTCGGGGAAGACGTCGCCAAAATCTCGCACCACAGCTGGCCACTCCAACTCCATCTGCATCGCCATAACCTCCACTGGCCTGGCCCGAAATCTGACAGGACCAAGCGAACTGCTACCACGACTGAACTCAAATACTGGATGTCCGGGAATCTCGAACACCACCTTCATCGTCCTGCAGTCAATCGTAGCATAGAAGCTCGCAAGCCAGTCCATCCCAAGGACTGCATCATAGTTGATGATGTCGTGGACAACGAAATCAGCGAAACGCTCATGTCCACAGACCACCAACGAGCAAGAATTGCAACCACGATGCACCGAGACCACGCCATTCCCTGTAACGATATTCCAACTCTTGGGGAGAGGGGACGTCGACAAGGAATGCCTCTCCACGAAGCTCCGAGAAATAATGCACATCGATGCACCAGAGTCAAAGAGGACTCGTGCAGGAAATGTGCAAACCAAAACCACACCTAGCAAGCAGTTAACAATCAATCCCTAGTCTAGCAAACAACCATGTTCAAGCAAACAACACAATATAACAATCAAAACCAGCTAGGAAAGTAACAGCTAGATTGAGGATTACCTGCGATAACCTCATCCACAGCCTCGCTCTCCACAGCGGTCATCAGAAAAGCCTGCCTCCTCGGCGGAACAGCCTGCCGAAAAGCCTGCCCCTGCGGAACAAGAGCTGCTCCGCGGCCAGCAGGAACAGACGCTCGCTGCTGTAACGGCTGTGCTGCAACAGGTGCCCTCCGCAGCTGATTCGCATGCCGACAATCCTTCGCGACATGGGAAGCATCACCACAAACCAAACACTGGCCCAGAAACTTCTGACACTGATCCTTGATGTGGCCAGGCTTGTCGCAGAAATGGCAAGTCATCAGAATATGCCCTCCTGGCCTCTTAAACTGAGCTGGCTGATTAGGCCTGAAACCAGGCCTAACCACCGCCCTGGCCTGCTCCATAGGCCTCTTCCTAGCACCAGAAACATGCCCTCTCCTCTGACTCAGGTTCAGCTCCTGCCTCCTGGCAGCGACCAAAACCTTCTGATAAGAGTCCAGATCAGAAGAAGACACAAAACTCTGGAGCTCCAAAGCAAGTCCCTGCAGGAACCCCTGAGCCCTCTCATCAGCATCCTGCACCATCTTCGGTGCGAACCGACTCAGCCTAGTGAACTCCTGGTGGTACTGGTCCACCGTCAAGCTCCCTTGCTTCAGATCAATGAAGCGCTGCAGCATCTCCTTCTTCGCAGCCTTCGGAAAGAATTCCTCATCAAACCTGGACTTAAAGGTAGCCCAAGCTATCGGCTCCACCAACATCTTCTCTTCCGCATCCCACCAGTTTCGAGCATTATCCTTGAGTTGCCTCTTAGCCAAATCAACCCATCCGGCCGGGGTGATCTTGGCCATCTTCAGATTATCCTCTATGTTCCGAATCCACTCATCGGCAGCCAGAGGACCCTCAGACCCATCAAAATACGCGGGACCCAGCTCCTGAAATTGCTTCGCTCCCGGGTCAGAGCGAGGGGCATCCGGAAGAGCCCGGACAGCTCGAGCAAGTGGAGCATTCTGGACTTGCAGGAGCACGCTCTGCTGCACTTGCATCATCTGCAGCATCATCCGCATCATCTCCCCATTGGTGGGTTCCCGCTCAGGCTCCTCATCATGAGGGGGCGCACCACTACCTCCACCACGGGTGAATCGTCTTCCTGCCATCTAGTGACACAGAAAACGAAGCAGATTAGACTCATAGCTTATGACTCGGACGTCGAACTTAGTTTATTGGACATTATAATATTATTATCGCTATTCTGATAATCGCAGTTACAGAAGGACCTGCATGGGCCACCAACAAAACCTGTCACGACCCGCTTCCCAAAAATGGAGGCGAGACGTGAAAAGGTCCGCACGAGAGTGGAGCTGTGAAGCCCCAAACCCAATAAGCATCAATAAAACATAAGCAGGTCCCTGTAACCACAACGGAGCAACAATAATAATAAAAGGAGAGACAGAAATAAAATTCTCATATCTCATAAATTGCCCAACATGAAAATAAGTCCAACATCCAGAAAAGCCACCAGGCTAAAAGAAAGAGTCTAAAGGCCCAGAACAAGGCCAACAAAAGCAACAACGTAACAAAGTATAGGTGCTACGCACCGACAACAAAACAACTGTCTAAACAAAAAGGAAAACGCAACGAGACACTAGGACTGGTCCCCAGTGTCCACGTACTCCCCGTCAAGCACAAGCTCGGGCTCGGCGTCAGCAAATACCTCGTCCTCAACAAGGTACTCAGGCTCAGGACCTAACATGTGTCACCCAAAAGAGTAAACGGGCACATGTCAGCAAGTCAAAAAGACTTGGGCAAGGAAACTGAAAGTAAGGCAACTAACAACCTAGCAGTTATATTATGCATGACATGGCAGTTATAACATGAGTGCACAACCAAGACATGGCAAGACAATTTGTACAAGAGAACAATTATCGGGACAAGACAAGAGTAGCCAAGCTACTAACGATCTCAATCAATTCACTATTCACGTTTCACTGTTGTTTGTAGATGTTTACGCCTTACAGCTGAATGGTTCCACATTCACGCTGATTGGCCGCTTAACAACTACCCCAAACCCAGAGTTTACGCCTTACCACTGCAGTTGCTGATCGGGCAGACTCCCAGTTGATTGGCCGCTTAACTCTTACCCCCAATACCCACACGTAATCGAGCCAGGGTCCCCGCACACGAGCTCAGTAAATGAGCCGGGGTTGCCCCGCACAGGAGCTCGTATTCTATTTCACGATTCATAAACAATTGGCGTAGGGGTGCACCTAGCCGGGAACAAGCAATTCGGGCATTGGCTATCAACCAACACATGGCCCGCTTCTGGAACACGAGCCAGGAACACAAGCGTTGTAGCGAAGCTACGTATTCACGGAAACACTTTAAGAATGCAATGACATGACAATTAAATTGCGTACCGTTAATAGAAATTAAACATGACATGGTAATTGTGCAACATGATATATGTCGGAACTAGCTTCGTTGTCAAGCTAGTTCCCCAATTTGCGCCTAGGCGAGTATCATTTCGTCGCCTAGCCTCTTTTACGCCTACAACAAGCAAAATGGCCTAAAACATGGCCCAAACCCTAAGTGACAAGTTTCACTTGCCTAGCACCGGGGAAGACGATCATGAAGGTTCGTCTCGCGGATGTTAATCTACGGGGGAAATCGCCGTTATGGGGAACAATCATCAAAACAACAAGTATTTTATTAGGGTTTCATAAAAATACAAATAGGTTATGAAAACATCAATAGATCAATTTCTTACCGCGAGGAGGCGGAAGAAACACTCCGGAGAACCCTAGGACCAGATCTGGAAACAAAAGGAGAAGTTTGGAGAACTAGGGTTTTTGGGGGATTTTGGGGGTTTGATGGAGATTTGGGGAAGATGAGAGGTAGAATGAGTTGATGGATGGTTTGGATGGTGAATCTAGGGCTTGGAATGAAGGAATAAGGGTTGGAGGAGAATGGGGGCTCAATGGGGGAGATTTTAGGGTTCTTGGTCAAGTGGAGGAAGAAGAAAACGTTTGGGAGGGGGTTAAATAGGATGGGCTGGCGGCTGCCCAGAAATTAGGGTTTTAACACAGATTAGTCGGTCAAAGAGCAACCACTGACCGACTAGTTTGGCAACTAGTCGGTCGGTCGACCAACGCAGACCGACTAAGTGTAAACAGTAACTTCTGAACAAAAATGGGATTTGGATTTAGTCGTTCGAAGAACAAATACTGACCGACTAGTTTGACATCTAGTCGGTCGATGAACGTTCTTAAACCGACTAAGAGTAAACAGTAACTCGACTGTACAGAAGAACTAAGAATTAGTCGGTCTGAGTACAAAACCTAACCGACTAGTTTAACAACTAGTTGGTCGAAAGATGAACTTAGACCGACTAAGAATGAACAGTACTGATACTAAATTTTAGATGATGTGTTAGTCGGTTAAAGAAGCATTGCCGACCGACTAGTTTGCAACCTAGTCGGTCAATCAACGTTCTTAGACCGACTAACGATAAACAGTAACTCCTGAGAAATTTAGAAAGCCAACTAGTCGGTCCAAGAAGGACTGCCGACCGACTGGATCGTCATCTAGTCGGTCGGTGCCCCTTCTTATACCGGCTAATAAGCACCAAAAGTTCCGATACGGAGCGCGGAGCTCCGGGATCGATTCCTAAGACTTCTAGGCTTGATCTAATAGTAAGATACGACCGCTACGAAGACCGTCACGAATGACATACTTCGAAATCGACGATCCTAAGAAAGAAACGAGAAAACACGACGAAACAATCGAAAACGAAAGCTACGGAGACGGAAATCACACAAAAGGAGAAAATCCACCAAAACATATATTATATTATAATAAATCCAGATACAAGGAAACCAGTCGTTACAGCTGCTGCTGTTGCTGAGGAGACAGCTGCTGATACGGTGCCCGGTAACTAAGGTTGGGGTGGTTCCGATTGTTCGGAGAGTATGCCGGGTTGGAGCTAGTCCGTGGTGGATACGGCGCATTTCCCGTAGTATTGTAGAATAGTGCTCTTGCTTGGTCCAACAGTGGTGATATGTCACCACCGTCGAATTCTTCAAAGACTTCGGCTTCCACCGCCGCAACATGTTGTGTACCGGCACCACCGGCTCCTACCATCAATGCGGAGATCTGGGTCGACAGTAAGTCAAACTTGCTGGATAATTTGTCGACGTCCTTGACCCTGTGGATACCCCCAGATCTAGGTGTGGCTCTCTCGTCACACCACCGCTCATTGTTTGATGCCATATTTTCTTGAATTTGTCCGGCATCTTCTTCACTCCTGGACATGAAGGACCCTCCAGCCGCGGCGTCCATGGAAGATTTCAAGTCATCCCTCAATCCGTTGTAGAACAGATTAATTATCTGCCATTTCGGAAGCTCATGATGAGGGCATCTTTGCTGCATCTCTTTAAACCTTGTCCAAGCCTCATGCAGGGACTCGTGGCTGGCTTGGGAGAAGGAGGAGATCTCACTCCTCAGCTTCATGGTCTTTCCCGGAGGAAAGAACTTTGTCAGAAAAGAGTTAGAAAGCTTCTCCCAAGAATTGAACGTATTTGGGTCCTTCCCCCTAAGCCACAACTTGGCCTTATCTCGCAGAGAGAAGGGGAATAGCTTCAGACGGATCGCCTCAGTTGTGACACCGTTTATCCGGAAGGTGTCACATTTCTCCAAGAAGGAGTCCAAATGTTCGATGGGGCTCTCCATGGGTGCACCCGAGAATTGATCCTGCTGGATCCACGTCACCAAAGACGGCTTAAGCTCGAAGCTTTGCGACGTAATAGCGGGAGGACGGATGGCGGAGGTGGACTCAATGGATGGCATCGAGTACTCCAGCAGAGACTTGTGAGGTGGGGTGTTCTCCCCCATGTCTTTGGGCTCTTCTCTTCTTCGCTTCTCGGCGGCCAGACGCCTTAGGGTGGTGTTTATCTCGGTATCAACAGGAATCAAGTTGTCAAGACTCCTTGTGTTCATGCGCATTAAAAACAACAAACACCAGTGAAGCGAGAAGTGGGAAGGAAAAAGATAAAATAAAAAAATAAAAAAATAAAAATAAGAAAATAAAAGTGAAAAAGAAGAATGCGAAAATTATTGCAAGATAGAGAAGTGAGCTAGACTCAAGGGTTCATTAAATCCTAAAATAACAAGCACATTGCCTCCCCGACAACGGCGCCATAAAGATTACGTCCCCTCGTTGTGCGTGTCAGATGTGTGCAATATATGAATGTGGGCTTGAGATATAAATATTTATAACCGCAAGCGCACGGTGTTGTAGTATGGCTTGGGGGTCGAACTCAGGGAGGCGTGGTTGTGCTTGTGTCAAGAAGGACCAAATTCATCCCCTGGGCGAGCTAGCCCGAATCGGTAAATGGGTTATCACGGAAAATAGAATGCGATGGTTAAACGATATAAAGGGAAACCCGGGACTTCGGTTTCCATCCTATCGTGCGATTCTCGCCAACACGGCCTACAGGTAGGAAAACGATCGGAATTAGGGTCTAATGATGAGACGTTACCTCTAAGAGTGATACCGGCGTCCCATGGGCCCGATATTCTGGTCGGTGCCCAGGATGATACACCGGACTACCTGGGTTCGGTCAGTGGGCATTCCCATGTCCATTAACACTGACCGACTCTGGGAGCACTAAGCTCGCAACGATAACTCCCAACATCACATACTGCCGCTCCCGCGTGCTAGGATTCGACGTCTACGCTAAGGGCGTGAGCTATGGCTAGGGAGTCAACCGCCAAGTTTATTCCCCATTGGCCCAACGCTCAAAAGCGGTCTTTTTCCCGTTGATGACAATAAAACACCCCGCGTAACCGATAGATTCCTAATTCCTATCGATTTCCTAGTCCTATGGATGCATCAGAGAGAACCCATGAAGGGGTTTCCACAAAATTCCAGATTTGGGAACTACTCACATATATTTACTAAAAAGCAATCTAAATCAAAATCGACCGTTAAAAACATGATCAGGCGATTGAAAAGTAGTAAGAGCAATGCAAATAACACTATATTAAATTTTGGTAAAGATCAGACGACTTACAAATTTCTAGAAAATTACAGCCATCAAGAGAGAGAAAAAACAGCAAAAATAACTACTCTCCCGAATCTGGAAACCTAGGTTCTGTATTTATAGAAAACGACATCACCCGATCGGGTGAAGAATCACCCGATCGGGTGACCTGCTGCGAACTTCGGTAGCCATCTTTGAGACTTCACCCGGTCAGACGACACGGTCGGTTGATGGAAGCTGCTTGTCGTTTGGATCTTGATCGTCGTCGGGTGAACCGATCGGTTGATAAATCAACCGATCGGTTGGAATTGTTGCCCAAAAGACAGTAACTTCGGACGTTTTGGCACGGTCTGCTGACGGTCGGGTGAGCTCTCCGGGTCGTCTTCTTCGGGGAAACGGCTACAGGTGAACCGATCGGGTGAATATCACCTGATCGGTTGAGTTTCAGCTCCAATTTCCAGAGAGATCAGTCGGGTTGAACCGGTCGGCGACCCGGTCGGTTGACACTTTCGTTGCTTCAGCGGCTGACCGGGTCGTGCACGCGTGCATCACCCGATCGGTTGGCTGTGTCCAACCAATCGGGTGGGGGGGCTGAAAGATGCGATCTTCATCGTTTGACCCCTGGATCACGTGTGACTCCTCCCATTGCTTCGAGGACTCATGATATCATTGTTTTATGTCCCCTACGTCGGTAAACTCCTGTAAACATACAAAAACACAGAAAAGTGAAAGAAAACAAGAAAACACGAGAAAACGAATACAAGACTGCGAAAAATAGCGGAAAAACACAAAAGAAGACGTGCGTGAATATATGAAATATAAACGCATGTCACACATCCCGAGCAGCACCCGAGTACATGCTGAGCAGTCGACCGAGTCGCCCATCCTGATCCCGAGCGAGATGCGACGCGGGCCTAGTTCCTGACCGAGCAGCTCCCACTCGGGCCGAGTCATATACTTAGCCGGCACCATCTGGGGCATTCTTGGAAGTTTTGTGGATCGCGCAGATCGCGCAATTGGGGCGGCTGAAGCTCGCGATGCGGGCTCGGCTGAGGGGGAGTTCATAGTGTGCTTGTTTTTTGGGGGAAGTGAGGGGATTAGAAAAGAGTTTTTTTTAGAGAGAGATTTTTTGGAGAAGAATTTTTGGATTGATTTTTGTAGTAAATTCTGGATCGTTGATCGAAGACTATTGTTTTCTGCTTTCTCTGGTTTTGTTCTTCGCTCACTTTCATTGTAAGTAATTTTTAGCCCTAGTCTCTTTTGTTGCAAGAAATATTTTCCTACGCAATTTCGATATTTTCGTGTGTCCTGACTACCATGAGTGAGTATATTCCCTCTAGGGCCGATGGGTGAACCCTAGGATTTTAGGGGAAAATGTAGATCTGGATCCGTACATCGGATTGGGGATCTAGGGTTGTATTTCGGTAGATCCTACCGAATCCGTAGATAACCCGTACTGAGATCGTGCCCACGGTCTGTGGACTCGATGTGCTTAAGGGGTATCTAGGGATTCGAATAGGGAAATCGACGGATCCAATCAAGGCACGTGACCATGCCCGGCTCACGCCTTGAGGGGATCCGTCGACGAACTATATTGCTACGTCGAGGGTGGTAGCTCTGAAATAGTGCTTCTCTCAAGCGCAAGAGTCTGTACAAGTAATATAATCTGGGAGTCCAGATGTCGAATCCTCGGGAGGAAATCTGTTGCAACCACAGCTCAAATCAAATAGAAATCCGACGAAAAGAAACTAACCACTTCAATAATGATGGTGATGATGGTGTGAAAGTGCGTGATGGTGATGTGCGAACAATACAACAAAGAAAATTCGTGTGTGAAAATATCTATGAAAAGTATGCATAGGATATGGGTTCGTTAGGATCAATGATTCGTATTAATTTGGTTGATGAATATAACTCAATGGATTCTCTTTTTGAGAGCAACTCATCGGAAAATACCCAATATAACTCAATGAATTCTCCTTTTGGGAGCAATTCATCGGAAGATACCCTTTTGGGGGTTCAAGCACAAAATTCAATAAGATCGTCGCTAAAGTTATAATACGATATGAAACTCTCTTTTGGAGAGATCAAAAATACGATATGAAACTCCCTTTTGGGGAGATCAAAACTCACCCTTGTGGGGCGATCATCAACTCAATCACTTCTTTTGGAAGATGAAAAAGATGATTTACGAATAAAGACTACAACTTTATCAACGTTTAACGATTTAGCACAAGGAATACAACCAAATAAACACGCATCATATCCCTTAACTACGTCATACCATGCACAATAAGAAATTAGCTACTCATGGTGCAAGAGTAATGAAGTTTCATAGCAAAATACATCAATCTAATAGCAAAATACAATAGAAAAGCACCAAATACGTGGTTTAAGTTTAGAAATTTATCACCAAATCTTCCAAGATGGACACCAAAACTCTCTGGAAATAAGAAAATAGCCTCTGGAATTTTACAGAATTTTTCCCTGGCGAAATATGGCTCCTAGAGCCTCCAATACGCCCAAAATACGCCAGTATCACCCAAAAACCCTAGAATACGCTTAAATAATAGGCATTGCGGGTTTGGGGAGCTTAACGGGTTCAAAACCGCATCCACATCGTGCCCGAACCCGATCCACTCAGCCGGCACAGATTAGAGCCGTCCGATCTTGCGGGATTTGATTGTAGGCCGCTACGTGTGTGCCAATTTTCGTGCACGGCCCGCAACCGAATCCGAATCCAAAACGACCCCATCGCGACCGTCCATGCGAGCGGCAGACGGCTGCGATCTTGCCACGTCTCCGCTCTTCATTCTCATCCGCATCCGATGCGGACTGATTGTACACCGTCCGATTGAAGCGGAACGGAGCAGATCGAGCCACGCAAGCTACTGCTTCAGCCCGCTTTCGATTCGACGTAGCTTTCATCTCGACCGTTGGATCATCATCCAACGGTGCACGTACGTTCGCATCGACCACTTCTTGCGTTCATCGTCCTCCGTTCGATCGCGATCGAACGACTGTAAATGCGCCACGTCTCCCGCCCTTCAGCAGCAATCGGGGTGAAGGTGAGATCTGTTGGATCGTGATCCAACAGTCGATAAAGCGTCGCGTCTCCCCCTATATACTGCGTTTTGCTCTTCGCTGTGGGCCGTCGGATGAAGATCGGACGGAGTATAAATCGCCATGTGTCACGCATTTGGTCGAAACGTAATATACGAAATCGTATTTCAATGGTATTTGCGTATTTTCGACCGTATTTCTCCATTTAAACTATATTCTGCATTCAAAAATTCACAGTAATTAGCACAGATCTCAAAAAAATACAAATAAATAGTCGTTAGAATCGTGAGATCGAGACCAAGCTAGGAAAAATATAAAAAATGCATAAATACTCCATTAATTGCTGTTTTGTGATCAAATAGAGTGTTTTCTCTAATAAATAATTGTGTACAAAATACGTATGAATTAGAGAACAATGTAGCATCACATGAGCACAAAATAGGGCTAAATGGGGGGTTAAATATGTAATATTGAACCCGAATCACACCCCCAACTAGCGATTTGCTAGTCTCTAGCAAAAAGAGCGATTAATACGGATGATTAATAAAACAATAAATTCTATCAATCGCTTATGGCATGGCTCAATAATACGCTTTCCAACATGATCTAGACTATCAATATACACAATCCATGCACAAGATCAATCACATGATATTTTCTCTAATTTAATTTGAATAAATAGCATGCAAGCATCGTTTTGCGCAAGCGAAAGTATAACACGTCGTTTTTCTCTAGTTTTCTTGTTTCCAAGGAATTGGCATCTCACAAAGATCGTTCAAGTCATGGGCATTGAGGTTGCTTAGCTTATTCACCACTTCTTTTCTTTTATTAGTTCTGCGTAACGCGTATCAAGCAACATTCGCAGAAAAAATTTATAACTTGGATCGCTCCATCAAATGAGTGAGTTTCCGATCAATGGCTCCCAAATCAGACGATAATAGGGCATTAGGCCAAAAAGGACCCATCGGACTGTACTACTCGAGCCAACCAAGTTATTTATTAGTGACATACTTATTCATTCATTTCTTCATTCATTTTTTTCTTTTCTTTCTTTTTCTTTTTGTAAGCAACTCAATACCCATCAATATGAATATAAACATTAGTACCAATGGCCAAATTCCACTTCAACTTGAAGACTTTTCAAATAAATTGTGTATACTTAAGCTTTTTCATCACATTAGCATGCATGAAATAAATTCAAGCTATTTCGAGATATTAATCATGGAAATTGAAAGTTTTCATGAATAGTATATTAACGGTAATTCCATGAAGGAAAAATAATTTAATCAAGCCATAAACAATTTTTAGAACTCAATTAATGTATAATCATCCGTATTTGAGGCATGTGAAGGAGTTTTAAAATGATGAGACTTGGTGATTTATTCTTCTAAAAAATGCTAAGGGCTCATACACACCCCCCAACTAAAGATGGACATTGTCCTCAATGTCGAAAGGGGTACGAGTTTATTCAAGCCAGCAACCTAGAAAGCATATAAAAATCTACACTACTGGAAAGAACACACCGTGATCAAATGGCGGATCCCGAATCTTTGATGGTGGAGGGAGTTGTTCAATTTGCTCCTTGTGCTCCTCGGTGATTATTTTTCCTCCAGAAGCTAAATTGGACCCCAGCAACACAACTCCAAGCATCTCTATAACTTGTTTACCAATGTCCTGTAAGAGATGAGTTATGTCAGTCCAAATTAGTTTAAAGTTCCTTTCAACAAAAATATTCCAAATGTAGTCATCAAAATAGTTGAAATAAATTAAATCAAGTTGACGACTACTCCCTGAAAGATATGCACTACTCTCGTATGATGCTCAGTCATTGGGGAGAGGGGTAAATGATTTTGGGAAAAAACTGGAGGAGGGAATGGTTCTGGCTCCATGGCGATAATCTCAAAACCCTTGTCCCTAGCTGTGTCCTCCTCTCGTTCATCCAAAATTGCTAGCTCGTCCTCTCTTTTGCACACACTTTCTGCCATGTAGATATTTTTATTCGTGTCCTCAACGTGACATGGTTCGCTCGATATACCTGCAATAGAAGATAAACTCGTATTAAATCTTGAAGTTGAATTTCAAAAGAATTACTTTCTTTTAAGCAAGTGGCGATCAGAGGAAGATTTTCAAAGGATTTTTGAATCTGTCGACTCCAAGCAAGGAAATTCTCTTGGAATTGATGGGATGTAGCCTCCTGTGTCTGAATAAGAAAGTAAACCTCCTCTTTCAAGGAGTGCAAAGGTACGTCTACGCTTTGCTCCCCTTGATCAAGGTACGAAGGCTCCGTTGAATCGCACTCTGAAGTCTCTTCCCTGGTTTCTTCATTTTCTTACAGAGACTCCATGTATTCCCACGCCTCTGTCGGCGTCATGCCTCCCAATAATTCCTGCAGCTGTGGTCGTAGTCCATCTAGGAAGGACGCCATAAGCTCTTCATTTGTGTACCCATGCTACGGATAGCTCGATACTATGTTTGTGAACCTCCTCCAGGCCTGAAAGAAAGTTTCACAGTCAGTCTGATTAAAATTAACGATCTTGAGCTTCTCCATCCTATGTTTGTGTGCATTAGCATATCTTGCATCATACAGATTGTTTGTGTTCCATTTAAAAAAAATAAAAGTTTATGTACAATAAAATTAAACAAAAATTTATATACAGTAAAGTGGAAAGATCTCACCGAAGGTCCTCTAAATGAAATAAACCGTAGTCACAAACCATTCCTCCCCGGCAACGGCGCCAAAAACTTGGTAGGCCCAAAATAGTGCTTCTCTCAAGCGCAAGAGTCCGTACAAGTAATATAATCTGGGAGTCCAGATGTCGAATCCTCGGGAGGAAATCTGTTGCAACCACAGCTCAAATCAAATAGAAATCCGACGAAAAGAAACTAACCACTTCAATAATGATGGTGATGATGGTGTGAAAGTGCGTGATGGTGATGTGCGAACAATACGAACAAAGAAAATTCGTGTACGAAAATATCTATGAAAAGTATGCACAGGGTATGGGTTCGTTAGGATCAATGATTCGTATTAATTTGGTTGATGAATATAACTCAATGAATTCTCTTTTTGAGAGAAACTCATCGGAAAATACCCAATATAACTCAATGAATTCTCCTTTTGGGAGCAATTCATCGGAAGATACCCTTTTGGGGGTTCAATCACAAAATTCAATAAGATCGTCGCTAAAGTTATAATACGATATGAAACTCTCTTTTGGAGAGATCAAAAATACGATATGAAACTCCCTTTTGGGGAGATCAAAACTCACCCTTGTGGGGCGATCATCAACTCAATCACTTCTTTTGGAAGATGAAAAAGATGATTTACGAATAAAGACTACAACTTTATCAACGTTTAACGATTTATCACAAGGAATACAACCAAATAAACACGCATCATATCCCTTAACTATGCCATACCATGCACAATAAGAAATTAGCTACTCATGGTACAAGAGTAATGAAGTTTCAGAGCAAAATACATCAATCTAATAGCAAAATACAATAGAAAAGCACCAAATACGTGGTTTAAGTTTAGAAATTTATCACCAAATATTCCAAGATAGACACCAAAACTCTCTGGAAATAAGAAAATAGCCTCTGGAATTTTACAGAATTTTTCCCTGGCGAAATATGGCTCCTAGAGCCTCCAATACGCCCAAAATACGCCAGTATCGCCCAAAACCCCTAGAATACACTTAAATAATAGGCATTGCGGGTTTGGGGAGCTTAACGGGTTCAAAACCGCATCCACATCGTGCCCGAACCCGATCCACTCAGCCGGCACAGATTAGAGCCGTCCGATCTTGCGGGATTTGATTGTAGGCCGCCACGTGTGCGCCAATTTTCGTGCACGGCCCGCATCCGAATCCGAATCCAAAACGACCCCATCGCGACCGTCCACGCTAACGGCAGACGGCTGCGATCTTGCCACGTCTCCGCTCTTCATTCTCATCCGCATCCGATGCGGACTGATTGTACACCGTCCGATTGAAGCGGAACGGAGCAGATCGAGTCACGTAAGCCACTACTTCAGCCCGCTTTCGATTCGCCGTAGCTTTCATCTCGACCGTTGGATCAGCATCCAACGGTGCACGTACGTTCGCGTCGACCGCTTCTTGCGTTCATCGTCCTCCGTTCGATCGCGATCGAACGACTGTAAATGTGCCACGTCTCCCGCCCTTCAGCAGTAATCGGGGTGAAGGTGAGATCTGTTGGATCGTGATCCAACGGTCGATAAAGCGCCGCGTCTCCCCCTATATACTGCGTTTTGCTCTTCACTGTGGGCCGTCGGATGAAGATCGGACGGAGTATAAATCGCCACGTGTCCCGCATTTTGGTCGAAACGTAATATACGAAATCGTATTTCAACGGTATTTGCATATTTTCGACCGTATTTCTCCATTTGAACTGTATTCTGCATTCAAAAATTCACAGTAATTAGCACAGATCTCAGAAAAATACAAATAAATAGTCGTTGGAATCGTGAGATCGAGACCAAGCTAGAAAAAATATAAAAAATTCATAAATACTCCGTTAATTGCTGTTTTGTGCTCAAATAGAGTGTTTTCTCTAATAAATAATTGTGTACAAAATATGTATGAATTAGAGAACAATGTAGCATCACATGAGCATAAAATAGGGCTAAATGGGGGGTTAAATATGTAATATTGAACCCGAATCATAGGGCTGTTGGATATGGACGACATGTATACACCCATGAGGGGATGTATGAGGGTATACAGACCTCAGATGTCGCGTGCATGAAAGCATGTGCGAAGGGAACCTTTTCATGTGTGAAAAGGACCACTCGATAAGTGGAAAAGGTCACTTTATAAGTGCAAAAAGGCACTTGATAAGTGCATAATGAAGAGGATAAGGAAATATGCTAATATAGGCTTATAAGCTTATATGTGGTTATTTCCTACAATAACTACCCCTAAAGCTTATAAATAGGACCCAAGGATAAGGCTTTTTAGGCTAATCCTTCATGCCATAAGTTTGCATAAGGCAAAACTTTTTCCTCTTCTCCCTTCCATTTTGTTCTTCTTCTAAATAGAGATTTAGATGGTGGAAACTCTGCTTCGATCCTCTGTGACGAAGTATCGACCGTTGTGGCGAATCCGAGGGCAAAGTTCAGAGATTACGGCGCTGCGTACGCTAACGTAAGTTCTCTTTCGATCCTCCATCCACGCGCGACGGGATCCTACAAGGGCTACCGCCATTGCATCGACGAGAGCCACTGAAATACCCCACAATTCCAACCCACGAGAGTGGTACGAATTGGGGGATTAATTCCCTAGCCCTAACACGATGTGAGGAACCCATCCAACATCAACCCCAATGATCCTAGCGGTGATCCATAAAGCTCTAGTTCCTCTTATTAAATTACACAACAATAATCATCAACCCAACCCTTTTACTCCGACCGCTACCATGCTTCTAGATTTAGAAATTGACTGAGATTACCAAGGACACTATCATCGTCCCTGTGGGATTCGAATATCTTATATACTATAACTCGACACTGTCTGCTTGTGGATTGAACCCGTAGTCATAGCCTAGGAGCCATATCACGCTTGGCGATCATGACACCGCCAGGTGGATTCTAGGTGTAGATTGCGGGCGCATCAAGTTTTTGGCACCATTGCCGGGGAGGACAATAGTGTTCTCATCTCAGTTTATTTTTATATTGAGAAGTTTGCTAGCATCCTTATCATCTCTTACCTACCATCATTTTTATTCTCTATAAATTGTTTCGGTGCTACTGACGGTGTTTTTCTGAGTTTTGTTGGTGCATGAACACCCGTCACAAGGGGGCTTCTAGAGAGTTATTGTTCGATCCTGAGATCGAAAACACAGCCCGTGCTTTAAGAGCCTCTAGCAGAAGCTCACCCCCATCAGCTCATATGGGAGAGAATCCTCCTCCTCCTCT
The DNA here is from genome assembly GCA_030789695.1 of Scilla litardierei. Classification (NCBI taxonomy): domain Eukaryota; kingdom Viridiplantae; phylum Streptophyta; class Magnoliopsida; order Asparagales; family Asparagaceae; genus Scilla; species Scilla litardierei. Next base: position 77,210,247 of record CM061142.1, on the reverse strand, counting down.
ATGCACCGGGTCCATCAGGGACCATATGAAGCCGACCTTTGGGAATAATTCCTCGGTGCTTAGACCGCAGCTGACGGCGGCAACCTTCGAGCTAAAAACGGGGTTGATCAATCTTATGCAGCAGGATCCCTTCCATGGGCATCCTCACGAGAACCCGATCCATCACATTGACTCCTTCTTGGCCAAGTGTGATACATTCAAGGCGAAGGATGTCAGTGACGATGCAGTGAAGTTGCGGCTGTTCCCGTTCACCTAGAGGGACAAAGCCTCCTACTGGCTTCGAGCTCACCCTCCAAACCACTTCACTGAGAAGCTCGCGCTCGCATTCGTAGATAAGTTTTATCCACCATCGAAGACGATAAGGATCCGTGGGGCCATATTCAATTTCAAGCAGCTCCCCCAAGAGTCGCTTTACGAGGCATGGGAGAAGTTTAAAGACCTCCAACATCAGTGCCCCCACCATGGGATCGAGCCTTGGGATTTAGTGCAAAGCTTCTACAAACGGCTCCAACCTAGCACTAAAATGATCATTGATGCTGCGGCGCAGGACGCCTTATTGGATAAGTCTCCCGAGGAGGCTATTGATCTTTTGGAGCATATGGCTGCCAACACCCAGCAGTGGAGTGATGAGAGGACCGTGATCACCTGGACCCCTGAGGTCAAGGTGGCTACTCACCTGGACTCCCATATAGAGAACCTATGCAAGCAGGTGGCCCGTATTGAGCAGCGCCTCGACTCCTTTCCCGTAGCACCTAGCACTTCCTACCATCCTACTGAGGAGTACGTAGACCCAGAGTATATCCCCGCTGAGGGTCATTATGAGGGTGCTGAGACACCTGAATCTGTTCAGTACGTCCAGGGAGAAGGACGGAACCAGTGGTAGCATCCTGCTGCCAGGAATCACCCTGGTTTCTCATATGGAAATCCAAACGGTGGGTTGCAACCCCCACATTTTCAGAGACCGCCTCCTTCCCCTCAACAGCAGTAGCAGAACCAGCAGCGGGGTGGCTTTAGGCCAGCAGGGCCCTACAGGCCGCAGGGATTTCAGTACAACCAGCCGCCTCAACAAAATTTTGCGCCGCCTCCTCCAAAGTCCAATCTCGAATCTACATTGGAGACCTTTATGAGCGGCCAGATTCGGTTCAACCAAGATACATCGAATCAATTCAAGAGAATTAACTCTTCGCTCGATGAACTAAAGGGACAGATGTCGCAATTGATGAAGAACCAGGGGAGATTACCCTCCCAGCCAGAGACGAACCCCAGAGCTCAAGCAAACGTCGTGGTTTTAGTTACCACACGAGGAGGATGGGTCACTGACCCCGTTATGGTTCCGGTGTCAAACAAGGAGAAGGTTCCCATTGAAGAAGTTGCTGATGACAGTACCAGAGTTGAGGCCACTGAAGGGTCTATAGCCATTGAAGAAAAGACGGATACACCTCCCGTCATGCCTGCTACCACTCCTCCACCCGCTGACGCATCCAAGGGCAGAGCTTCCAGGCCTCCTCCTCCCTATCCTCAGAGGCTCGCTCAAGCCAAATTGGAGAAAAAGTATTCCAAATTTATGGAGTTACTGAAGGGGATTCAGCTGAATATCAATTTTATTGATGCCATCATCGAGATCACGGCATATGCTAAATTTCTAAAGGATCTCATCACGGGGAAGCGAAGGCCAGAAGAAATTAAGTTATTGGAGGATTCCACCTCCATTATCAAGAACCATCTCCCTCGGAAGCTTTCGGATCTGGGGAGCTTCACCGTGCCTTGCTCCATCGGAGGAATGCCAATCGGCAGAGCGCTAATTGATCTAGGGGCTAGCATCAGCCTGATGCCCCTTTCTATCTTCAGAAGACTCCATACAGGGAGCGAGCTGGAACCCACCAGCATGTCGATCCAGCTCGTCGATCACTCTATCACCTACCCAGTAGGGATAGCGAGGGACGTGATCCTCCAGATACCTCCAGGGCTATGCGTCCCGGTTGATTTTGTCATCATGGACAAGTCAGAGGGAGGAAGCTCTCAGCTAATACTCGGTCGCCCCTTCATGGCAACGGCCGGGGTGCTTATTGACGTCCGAGAAGGAACTCTCTCCCTTAATGTGGGAAATATTGAAGCTGAGTTCCGGCTGCAAAAGCCGATGAAGGAGCGTGCCCACATGGAAGGGGCTAGTTATCTGGAGTTTCTGGAGAAGGAAGTGATCGAAGGATTTTCTGCTAAAGATGTCATGAAGGACCCGATCAAGGCAAGCATCGACGACGACGGCGACCCAACGTACAACAAAGCGGTCGCCGCGTACATCCAAGTATTGGATGAGGAGTTTCAACGCCGCCAAAAAAAATCATTTAGCATCGGAGGCCACATCTTTCGTGGAAGAGAGTGTTGGAGTAAGCGGAAATCAAACGCCGCCGAATTGCACCACCCCGGGGGATGACACGCGGCCATCGCGCGCACCAAACAAGACTTGATATATCATGGGGAGTCGAGCTCATGACTGAAAACGAGCGCTTATTGGGAGGCAACCCAATTCCGTAGTTTTTGAAATTTCTTTCTTATTTTCTTATTTTCCTATTTTTATTTCGTGTTTTTAGGAAAAATCGCAAAAATTATAAAAAATTTGACGAATTTGTGTTTCATGTAGGGCGGAACATCGGGGGCATGCGCATTGACATTATAAACGGAGGAAAGCCGGAGGAAGATGACGAAGTTGAAGATTTGAGAAGGAAATGACAGGGAAAGAAGGCCAAAGGAGCTACAGGAAACTCGGCCCGAGCAGCTCAGCAGCTCGGTCGAGTCGAGCAGACACGGAGACGTAAGCTCGGCCCGAGCTTCATCCTGCTCGGTCGAGCCGTACAGGCTGAAACATTTGGTGAAAAACATCCCTCTGCCAACCCGGGCAGAACATGTTGACACGGCCCGAGCAAAATACGACTCACCCCAAGCACAGATCTGCTCGGTCGAGTACTACAGGGAGCCCAAGTTGGAGCAAAAACGTTACTCTGTTGACCCGGGCAGAGAATTATTTACTCGGCCCGAGCACTAAACGACTCGGAGGGAGTATTCATTTAAAACTTTTACGTTGACCCGAGCCGAGCAGTATATATACTCGGCCCGAGTCGATTCATTCTGTTTAAAAATTTAATTTCCCCCGATCCGCCCGAGCATCTCTGCTACTCGGGCCGAGCCATCATGGAATTTTAACCGCCTCTCCTTCGGGTTAAATTATTTTTTTACTTAAAACGATTTATTTTTACCCCCACTCCCCAAAATTCCCTCTCGAGCGTGTGCACCCCTAACCATACTCGTTCAGCTGCCCGTGGCCGCCGCCCTCCCGACCTGTCGCCGGTCGCTCCACCGAACTCCGGTCAGTCGACCACCTCTTCTCTCTCTCTCTCTCTCTCTCTCTCTCTCTCTCTCTCTCTCTCTCTCTCTCTCTCTCTCTCTCTCTCTCTCTCTCTCTCTCTCTCTCTCTCTCTCTCTCTCTCTCTCTCTCTCTCTCCTCTTCCCCTTCCCCATTCCTACCCCCACCTCCCCTTTCCCCCCACCCCCGCGCGACCTACCCCACGGCCGTCGTCGTCGACGGCACCACCACCGCCGACGGCCCAGCCGTCCTTCAAAACCCCCTACTCATTTCCCCTTCCTCTTCCCCCCGCCGCCGCCCCTATTTTTGCCCCCCACCCTTAACCCTCCCTCCTCCAATCTCCACGTCGTCGATGGCAGCGCCGCCGTCGACGGCGCTGCCCCGCTTCCTTCCACCCTACGCCGACAACACCCCCCCCTCATCCCTCCTTCTCATTTCCCCACCCCTCATCCGATCAGCCTCCCCACCCCCAACATCCCCTCGTGTCGTGCCCTAGGGCACGACTCGGGCCATGGATCCACCCGAACCCCCCCCCCCCCCCCCCACGAATCGTGCCCTAGGCAACAACTCGGCGGTTAATCCGCCCCGAGCCCCGTCCCCTATCCGCAGTGCACAACTCGGGCCGAGCATCAGTAAGCTCGGCCTGAGTCACTATTAAATCTGCCCAACAGCATTTCTTTTCTATTTTCTGACAATTTGATTGTTTCCTTTGGCAGGTCCTCTGTACGTACGGCATTATCAGTTGTGTGGATCAGCTTTGGGGACCTTTCGCTCGTCCGCATCACCCGCACACTCGGTACACTCTTTCCTTGCTCTATTTTTCAAACCGTATTATTTTTCTGCTCGCGTCGCCATGGTCCGCACTCGCGGATTGATCACACCCCCCGCTCGCAGGAAGAGACCGTCTTCTAGCACGTCCTCTTCCCGTCCGCTGTGGCATGCATGCACCACTTCCACTACCACACCCCCTGTCACATCCACCATCCCTACCATTGTCACCACTACCGCCACTACCATACCCTCCACTACCGCACCTATAGCATCAGCTTCTATCCCCTCCTCCACCGTTGTCGCATCACTACCACCCTCCTCACCCCCTAGTGACGACCCCACAGCTTCCATCCCCACCCACGGCATCACTTTTTGCGATAGAGCACACAGATCACGCTATGCTAGGCTGCACCAGCGCCATTTTATCCCCACAGTTTTCATGCACGTCCCAGCCCTTACGTCCCTTGGCATTCTCCAAGGTGTCCACCACCTCTACCAGGCGATTGGTTTCGACCGATTCCTGGGAGTTCACGCCCCCACATACACCCGATTAGCCCTTGAGGGTCTTAGCTCCCTCACTTTCACCGACGCATGTGATGGCATTACTTTTCGGCTCTTGGATCACGATTACACAGTCACTTTCGCTATGATCTGGGACTACTTGCACTTCCCCGCCGTCCCTGACCCTAGGGCAGCTTTTTCACCCATACACGACCTAGATGACTTTCACGCTCGCACATTTTGGCAGCGTATCTCTGGACTACCCGAGTATCGCCCCAGCTTGGCGAAGGTCTCGTGCATTGTGCACCCGTGCCTTCGTTTCGCTCAGAGGCACCTAGCGTGCACACTATTTTACAGACCTGAGGTCAGGACTATGTCCCTTCCCGAGCTTACCCACCTTTGGGGTATGACCCAACCTCGTAGACTCCACCCAGATGGCTCTGCACGACCATTCATGCTTTCTGACGCTGCTTACTGGCTATGTCAAAGACTTTACCAGACAACCACCTCCTACCATGCCACGGATATGTACTGCGGTGGTTTCTTTACCTTCTTCGCTAGGATGTTAGGTATCCCACTCCCCAATGACTTGCACCACCCTCCTGGCCTGACACGCCTCACCACTGGCGTGCTCGAGCACATGCAGATTCTCCGCCCCTACGGTGCTCGTCACTGGTGTTACCTCGTCGGTACTGGCCATGACACCCATATGATCCTCCCTGCCCCACACCTGATGCATATTCCTGCTGTCCAGTTAGACTAGATGATTCCTCATGTTTTTCCACTCCCTCAGATTCACGCCCTTGAGCCCCCTGGGGCACCGGTCGAGGCAGCCACCGATGACCCCGGCCCCCACTCCTCTGATGTCGAGCTACTTGATTTAGCTACCTCGGTTGCCGGTCTCCCTGTACATCCCGCACACACATCTTCAGGAGCCACCTCCACCATCCCTGCTACCTCAGTTTCCACGATCGTCGAGTCGGGGACTGTCCCCACTTCCTGCCCCGACACTCATATCACTTCAGCCGTTATGTCTGTTCCTGACGGCACAGACCTACCTTTTTTGACGACGTGATAGATTTGGATGCTCCTTCACTCGATCATGTCCCCACTCTCCCACCCCTTTCAGAGCTCATGGCTTCTGCCCCACTGCTTGGCACCACATCCCCCTCACCGTCGGTTGTTTTCACGGAGTCTGTCTCGACTTCTGTCCACACTTCTGTGTCATCGACAACTCCAGTTTCTCTCACTAGCTCACCCTCGCCCACATTCCATGATCGGCCCGGTGCTTCTACTGCATCGGCCCGCTTATCACGAGTAGTGACCTACCGACATGCCACCCATACCCACCCCGAGCCACGTTCCTTAGACTCTCGCTTGATCGCCCTCGAGGAGTTGACCTCCCGCTTACAGCGGGAGTTCGATGACTTTCGCGACGAGTCTAGGACGCACAGTGTAACGGCCACTTTACAGTCGTTCGTACTTTGTGCGTATGTTGAATACGTGTGCGTATTTTTCCGTATCTGGTTTTAGTATTGTTATCTCTAGCTCAGACGCGTGATCGGACCCCGTACCCACGACCCTCTCGAAGGCGCGATCGCCTCGGTATCTTCTTTTTGATTTTTGACGTTCGGGGCACAAATTTGTAATAATCTATTATTATTAATGTTTTAATTTATATATAATAATATATAATGATTATCCAATTCGTTGGGTTTTAAACTTAAACAAGTTTTTATTAAAAAAAGAACGGGTGACAAATTTTCAAAGATTTAAAATTTTATAACAAACCTATCTAATGATATCTTTACTCACGGTTCATATCCTAACTTATAACTAATTATTTTTATCTTTATCCTATCTCTAATAATCTCACCCCTCTGGGCCCTTCATAATTCCTCACGTCCGCTCCCCACATGCCATGCAACCGCCCACGTCAACACGCCCCTCATCTCTCTCGCAACGGCCCACGTCTCTCCCGACGCCTTCCTCCTCTCGCCATTGTGCCCTCGCCCTGCTTCTCTCTGACCACCTCACCCGAACCCATCCACCTTATCTCAGATCTTCAACCCCGCGCCGGCGCCTCCCATCTCTTCATCTCGACAGCCCTCGCACAACCCCACGGACCAGCGTCACCCCTACAACTTCCCAGCCGTGGCCTCCCCTCGCCCGGAACGCCGCCTGCAGCAAACGCCGGACGCCGACAGCCAGCGGCATCACTCCCCTCACGCGACCGCCCGTACGCAACCACCACTCGGCCTGTCAGTTGCCGTCAGCCGTCGCCGCTCTTCCATTCTCTGTCGCCTCGACCGCCAGAATCTATTCATCATCCGCCATCGCTACCGGATGAGGTATGTAACCATTCAACATCACCGGATCCGAACCGAACGGATGTGCGTACTGCTCAAATTCAGTCTTCGTTCCTTATTTCCTATTGACGTTTGCACAATTACAGTCTCGGTTCTTTTTAGCTTGTTAATTAATGATATTAATGTCAACGTCAGCCCGAGATATCTTTGGAATATTAACAGTCCATGATCATGACGATTTTGATGTAGGTTATACATATTTGGAATTTGACAGTGACACGAAATACATACTTTTGGAAGTATTAACAGTCCCTGATCATTAGTGGTGGTCTGAAGATAATGATTGTTCAAATTTGTAAGATAAATATGATTAACGGTTTACCTATTGCTCATGCTTCAAATTTGATATATGTTATATTTCAGAGATTTTTGGGTTAATTAGTTTTAGCACCATCGTACTACCTAGTTATCTAGTTTGAGCACTCCAAAATGTCATTTTCTAGTTTAACACCCTTAGCTGGCGGTTCATTTAGAATTTTATTATCTTTGAGTCCCGACACCATTGCTAAACTAGACTAAACACCCCATGTACTTTATTGATGCCAGTTTAACCCCGCATGTTTAATCAAGGTAAGAAAAAAAAATTGTAAGCTTTATTGGGTTGGTTAAATAACTAATTGAGATTAATAATCTGGGACTGTAGGTTGGTGAATCCGAGCACATAGGTAGATTGGACTGATTGAACAGTGTTGCAGAACGACTGATTGCAGGCAAGTGAAACTTGCCAACCTTATTTTAGGCCATGCTCTAGGCCATTTCTTTGCTTTTAGCGTGAAAGAGACTAGACCGTGAAATGATAGCGGTCTAGGCGCAATTTCAAGTTCTAGCTTGACAACGAAGCTAGAACTGCCTCTTGTTATGTCATGTCATTTGCCTTCCACGTTTAAATTCTTTAACGGTACGCATTTTAATTGAATTGTTAACTGCCATGCATTGCATTTTACATGTCAACCTAGTTGAGCATTGCATTGTAGCACACGCTACACTACATGTACCAAATCCATGTTTCCGTGTTACCGGCTACGCACCCGTTATACGGGCATAACCCTACGCCATCCGTGTTAAAACACTTCCTGGCTCGTGATCCAGAAGCGAGCATTCCGTGTTCAGGGGTAATGCCCTGGCTCGACACACGTGGAGGAGTAGGGATAAACGGTCACTTGAGCTTACGAGTTGGTCCGTGCAGCCACTCTAGCCAAAAGGCGGAATCTCTGTGCACGAGGTGCTTACTTTACTTGTCTTGTACTAGTGAGTGTTACTTGTAAAACTTGACATCCATGCCATGCTCGCACTTTACTTTACTTTACTTTACCTGTTGCACTCATACTTTAACTGCCATGTCATCGCATCATGCTAGAACTGCTAGGTTGCTTTACTTTTATCACTTTCAGTTTCCTTGCACAAGTCTCTTGTAGACTTGCTGACATGTGCCCCTTGCTCTTTTGGGTGTCACATGTTAGACCCTGAGCCAGAGACAGTCGTTGAGGACGAGGTGTTTGCTGACGCTGAGCCTGAGTCTACTTTCGTCAAGGAGTTCGAGTATACCGGAGACCAGTCTTAGAGACTGTTGAGTTACTTTGTTGTAGGTTGCTGTTAGTTGTCGGTGCTTGCACCATTTACTTTGTTTTTCGTACTTTGTACTTTTGCTGGCCATGCTGGGGCCTCTTTTAGACTCTTTCATTTTGAGCCTGGTGGCTTTTCTGCGATGTTGAAATTTATTATTATGGATATTCTGAGATTTATTCTTTGTCTCATTTCCTTATTATTATCTTTGTTTTGTTTCGCGTTGCAAGGACCTGCAGTTTAAAGTGATTGACGCTTATCGGACTTGCGGCTTTGTAGCTTCAAGTCTGAGCGGACCTTCTCACGCTTCGCCTCCACGTTTTTGGGAAGCGGGGCATGACAGGTTTTTTTTGGTGGCCCATGCAGGTCTTCTTCTTGCAATTGCGAATTAACGGAACAACGATAATAACAGAATGTCCATTAAATAAATCGCAACATCCGAGTCATACGCCTTGAGTCTAATCATTTTCTTATGTCACTAGGTGGTAAGAAGACTTAGTTAGACGACTGTGCTTGCTAGTTAGAGGCCTCTGATTGCTAGTTAGACTCCCTGCTAGCAATTGATTTAATCCTCATAGGAGTTACCTTAGTGGTTCTTGCCTAACCCTGACCATATTAGACTTCTAGGATTCCTTTTGTCGTTCGCTTGGGTTCATCGATTTCGGACCAAGCTGAACGCATTTCATTACCGCCTAGCTCTTTAGAAAGTTTTAGCGCTTGGTTCCCTAATCTTTAGTTGGTCAACCGTAGGGGTTTCACGTAGGTTTTCCTGAGTCATATCCTAGGCGTGTTTATGTTTCGATCATGCGACCAATTCCTTGCCTCGATTCACGTGATCACCACATTACGATAATCGTTAACTTTCAAATGTCCTCTTTCGCAAAATTTGATTTTTCCAAAGTTATTTTTTCGATTTCCCTTATCAAAAGTTTTCGCTAAGTTTAAATTTTGTTTTAAACTCTCTACGTATATATTCAAAATTCCTCACTTTTTGGGCGAGTCAAAAAAAATTCCTTGTAGATTTTGAAGTCTATTGGTTGTAATTATAATTACTATCTCGTAACCATTTTCTAATCTATATTTTTTGCATTTCGGTTTAAAGACTCTATTACTATTTTGAAAATTCGATATACCATTTTTCCTAAACTATGAGATTCATTTTAATCGTTTAGCATCCATACTTTAAAATCTTCTCCAAGCTAAATAGAATTTCAATTATTATATATATATATATATATCAGTTTTAGAATTTGTGGTACTCGTACTTAAAGATCTTTGTATAAAACAGTTCGATCGGCAAGTCCGCGTTTCTCTAAAAAGTATTTTCAATATTATTTAAAATTCCTCTCCAGTTTTAAGACTTGGAAAACATTCCCTACACTATAGTTAATTTAATTCCATTCTTTGAATTTCAAAACTTTTGACAACACTATATTAAATTACTGCCGTATAATATTTTCTAAACTACGTCCTTAATGTTCGTATGAATGATTTGCTTTCTTTTCATAATAATTTTCGATAAGTCAATAAACCATTTTCTCTTATTATGACTATTCGACTCAAACTTATTTTGAACAACTCGTTTTATCGATCTCCAAATATTTTATACAGACGAGGATTCCAACTTTTGAAGCATAACAGTTTTCGAATTTCACGTATTTTAGCTTTTGATGATTGCACTATTTTCTTTCTGTATCCTATAAGGGTATCACTACACCTCCCCTTTCCTCTACCTAAGCATTCACAATTGATTCGCTGTTCCACCTAATCAAGCTGTCTCCTTTTAGTCGTCCTATCGGAATTCGTGCTTATCGATCCTTCCCTCGTCACGCTTTCGATCTCCCTCTATTGCTTAGGCTTTAGTGCTCGTCAATAACTGTGTCAATTCTAAATTGTTAGTAGACCCTTGGACCTTTGTGAGGTGTCGTGGTGCATGTACCCGAGTTGAGTGTGTGGGCTTGAATGAGTGTACTCCCATGTAGTATAATAATGTTTGCCTATTGTGTGATATGTGCATATTCTGAGTTAGTCGTGATGATACAAAGTTGTATGTGTGTTAGTATTTATAGATATGTGTGAGGATTCTATACTACTCTTGAAACGTCTGAGTATATGAATTAGCGTTGAAATAACTAATGGGGTGTATGTAGTCGGAGATACTTATAATGGTTGAAATAATATGTTGGTACAGCTATGTGTATGCTAGGTGTGATAATAATAGGTGTACGTACAGTTAAGTGAGTAGGCCTATTATATGACCTATATGTTAGTACGTGTGAGTATGTGCTCGTACGTAGATATGAATTGTGCTTAAATGTAAGTAGTTATGTATTTGCTGCATAAGTATATAGGTGATATACATATGATAGTAGGATTATAGTTTTGATTGGTATTGCTTGCTTTTACGGATGTTGTATGAGTGTATACCATGAGGTATACACGACTAATGCATACCTTAATTATGTATGGATAAGTAGATGTGCTGGTATACTAGTTATAGGTAGATGGATATGGTGTGAATATATGTGTTACATGTGTGTGACTATACGATGAATGCATGTATTAGGGAGGGTATTATAATTATACGTGTGCTGATGTCTGTATTATTATGGTATATAAAGTGAATGAACTATGTGTGTATTACCTGACTAAATATTAGGTGTGATTGGCATATGGTATGTATATGGTTGCTTTGGTAGACGTATATATATTGGAGTGGTATTGGTATAGGTATAAATACCGTGTTACGAGTATTCTGATACGTGTTTCGAGTCTCACTCAAGCTTGAGTGGGTATACTCTAAGTATACTGTTATGTACGTCTGTAGTTTGCATATAGTGATGTTTGATGTATGTAAAGTGATAGGAGTGTTTGTGCCTCGTTGTGTTATGCACATGATTGTGGGTCGCTATACCAGTATATAGTAATAGGTATTGGTCTTGTTGTATAGTTATGTACTAAGGACTCGCCTATGTGAACGTATGTGTGCTAGCTAAACTGGGTGTGAAGATGTGCTGAGTATATAGTGGTATGATTGGTATATATATGAATGAAATGTTAGCGTCTGTGGGTGTGCACCATGCACGGGTAAGTATGTGCCTAGTTATAAGTTTTGGTGACTATGGTATATGTGGCGTGTCGTGAATATAGTTATAGGACCGTATGTAATATGCAAGTATGGTGAAATAATTGCATGCAACTGAATGACCATATATTGTGAAATTATAGTAGTGGTGAATGTATATTAGATATAGTGAAACTTGATTTAATAATGGTATGGTGTGACTACATGTGTTGAGATGTTTGGTATCGGATGAATATTAGGGAGTAGTATCCCCATGTTTGTTTGTTCATAGGTAGTTATCTGAACGTGGAGTATTACGATGGTAATTGCTGGTGTGGATTATTTAATTGGTTGCGAGTATCTGAACTATTGTTTTGTGCAAGGTAAGTAGTAGTTATATAAGGGATGTATGCTTATGATTGAAATACGTGCGTGAATATATACAGGTTAGTAGAGTTATTGTTGCCTACCTAGTGTAGGTATAAGCACTTGTAATGACTATATCTGGTTGAATTATAATGTGAAATGATTGGGGTAACTACTAGAGTGACTAGATATATTTATAGTTGGAAAGTCCGAGGACGGACTTTATTCTAAGGCGGGGAGGATGTAACGGCCACTTTCCAGTCGTTCGTACTTTGTGCGTATGTTGAATACGTGTGCGTATTTTTCCGTATCTGGTTTTAGTATTGTTATCTCTAGCTCAGACGCGTGATCGGACCCCGTACCCACGACCCTCTCGAAGGCGCGATCGCCTCGGTATCTTCTTTTTGATTTTTGACGTTCGGGGCACAAATTTGTAATAATCTATTGTTATTAATGTTTTAATTTATATATAATAATATATAATGATTATCCAATTCGTTGGGTTTTAAACTTAAACAAGTTTTTATAAAAAAAAGAACGGGTGACAAATTTTCAAAGATTTAAAATTTTATAACAAACCTATCTAATGATATCTTTACTCACGGTTCATATCCTAACTTATAACTAATTATTTTTATCTTTATCCTATCTCTAATAATCTCACCCCTCTGGGCCCTTCATAATTCCTCACGTCCGCTCCCCACATGCCATGCAACCGCCCACGTCAACACGCCCCTCATCTCTCTCGCAACGGCCCACGTCTCTCCCGACGCCTTCCTCCTCTCGCCATTGTGCCCTCGCCCTGCTTCTCTCCGACCACCTCACCCGAACCCGTCCACCTTATCTCAGATCTTCAACCCCGCACCAGCGCCTCCCATCTCTTCATCTCGACAGCCCTCGCACAACCCCACGGACCAGCGTCACCCCTACAACTTCCCAGCCGTGGCCTCCCCTCGCCCGGAACGCCGCCTGCAGCAAACGCCGGACGCCGACAGCCAGCGGCATCACTCCCCTCACGCGACCGCCCGTACGCAACCACCACTCGGCCTGTCAGTTGCCGTCAGCCGTCGCCGCTCTTCCATTCTCTGTCGCCTCGACCGCCAGAATCTATTCATCATCCGCCATCGCTACCGGATGAGGTATGTAACCATTCAACATCACCGGATCCGAACCGAACGGATGTGCGTACTGCTCAAATTCAGTCTTCGTTCCTTATTTCCTATTGACGTTTGCACAATTACAGTCTCGGTTCTTTTTAGCTTGTTAATTAATGATATTAATGTCAACGTCAGCCCGAGATATCTTTGGAATATTAACAGTCCATGATCATGACGATTTTGATGTAGGTTATACATATTTGGAATTTGACAGTGACACGAAATACATACTTTTGGAAGTATTAACAGTCCCTGATCATTAGTGGTGGTCTGAAGATAATGATTGTTCAAATTTGTAAGATAAATATGATTAACGGTTTACCTATTGCTCATGCTTCAAATTTGATATATGTTATATTTCAGAGATTTTTGGGTTAATTAGTTTTAGCACCATCGTACTACCTAGTTATCTAGTTTGAGCACTCCAAAATGTCATTTTCTAGTTTAACACCCTTAGCTGGCGGTTCATTTAGAATTTTATTATCTTTGAGTCCCGACACCATTGCTAAACTAGACTAAACACCCCATGTACTTTATTGATGCCAGTTTAACCCCGCATGTTTAATCAAGGTAAGAAAAAAAAATTGTAAGCTTTATTGGGTTGGTTAAATAACTAATTGAGATTAATAATCTGGGACTGTAGGTTGGTGAATCCGAGCACATAGGTAGATTGGACTGATTGAACGGTGTTGCAGAACGACTGATTGCAGGCAAGTGAAACTTGCCAACCTTATTTTAGGCCATGCTCTAGGCCATTTCTTTGCTTTTAGCGTGAAAGAGACTAGACCGTGAAATGATAGCGGTCTAGGCGCAATTTCAAGTTCTAGCTTGACAACGAAGCTAGAACTGCCTCTTGTTATGTCATGTCATTTGCCTGCCACGTTTAAATTCTTTAACGGTACGCATTTTAATTGAATTGTTAACTGCCATGCATTGCATTTTACATGTCAACCTAGTTGAGCATTGCATTGTAGCACACGCTACACTACATGTACCAAATCCATGTTTCCGTGTTACCGGCTAGGCACCCGTTATACGGGCATAACCCTACGCCATCCGTATTAAAACACTTCCTGGCTCGTGATCCAGAAGCGAGCATTCCGTGTTCGGGGGTAATGCCCTGGCTCGACACACGTGGAGGGGTAGGGATAAACGGTCACTTGAGCTTAGGAGTTGGCCCGCGCAGCCACTCTAGCCAAAAGGCGGAATCTCTGTGCACGAGGTGCTTACTTTACTTGTCTTGTACTAGTGAGTGTTACTTGTAAAACTTGACATCCATGCCATGCTCGCACTTTACTTTACTTTACTTTACCTGTTGCACTCATACTTTAACTGCCATGTCATCGCATCATGCTAGAACTGCTAGGTTGCTTTACTTTTACCACTTTCAGTTTCCTTGCACAAGTCTCTTGTAGACTTGCTGACATGTGCCCCTTGCTCTTTTGGGTGTCACATGTTAGACCCTGAGCCAGAGACAGTCGTTGAGGACGAGGTGTTTGTTGACGCTGAGCCTGAGTCTACTTTCGTCGAGGAGTTCGAGTATACCGGAGACCAGTCTTAGAGACTGTTGAGTTACTTTGTTGTAGGTTGCTGTTAGTTGTCGGTGCTTGCACCATTTACTTTGTTTTTCGTACTTTGTACTTTTGCTGGCCATGTTGGGGCCTCTTTTAGACTCTTTCATTTTGAGCCTGGTGGCTTTTCTGTGATGTTGAAATTTTTTATTATGGATATTCTGAGATATATTCTTTGTCTCATTTCCTTATTATTATCTTTGTTTCGTTTCGCGTTGCAAGGACCTGCAGTTTAAAGTGATTGACGCTTATCGGACTTGCGGCTTTGTAGCTTCAAGTCTGAGCGGACCTTCTCACGCTTCGCCTCCACGTTTTTGGGAAGCAGGGCGTGACACACAGATGTAGGGTAGAATCGGATCTCACATCCATTCTCGACCTGTTGAGACACTGTGGCCTGCCTACAGTGGTACTTGCTCACCCTCCTCCTAGGCCGTCTACTGTGGCTGACCCTGCACAGCTCAGTTCTTCACTCCCGTAGGCTTCTGCAGAGCCTGCGTCTTCCACCCTAGAGCCATCAGCCACAGTCGATCTTCTCACAGCCATGTTCCCGTACACTTCAGATCCTTCCTCCTCCTCCATAGACCCTTCCTGCAGCCCTCCCCACGTGTCCCAGCCACCAGACTCCCCACCCACCGCCCCGGGTCCACAGCAGAGGGACCCATCACCACCCCCAGAGGGTGGTGCCTCTGCTTGATATATTCTTACCCAATTTTTGCCCCCCCCCCCCCATTTATTTGTGCCCATCTGTCGGTTCGGGGCCCTGGTTTACCACAGCTTGGGGGAGGCCCCCACTCATGCATCATTCCACATTGCATTACATCATGTCACATTTTTATTTTTCTTTCCTTTTTCATTTATTCACATAGTTTTTATCTTATTTTCCCACCCATCCCACCCCGTTAGCATCATCTCCCTCTCACGAGTGATTTTTTAGCAGTGAGGACACTGCTAGGTTTAGCTTGGGAGATGAGCGCTGCCGCTTTATTTTTATTTTTTATTTCTATTTTCGCATTTCCTCCCTTATTTTCAGTTTTTATTTCACTTTTTTGCCACTTTACTGCCCCATTTTTATTTTCTTTTTCATTTTGCATCATATTTTCTGTTTTTCCTCATGCATGCATCCTCTTCTTATCTATTTCCACTTTTTCTCTTTTTTCCCCTTATTTCTGCTGAGGATGGTCTGAATGATGATATCTCTCTAGGCTCTATTAGTTTTTAGCGATGCTTATCCCTTTGGCATGCTATTAGGATTAATTTCAGCTTTATCGTCTATATGCACATATTTCTTTTGCTGATCTGCCTGATTTAATACCTGATATGAATTGAAATCAATTGCAAGAATTAGTATCTAGTATGATTTATGTTGGGAAACGCACCCAGGTTCACGCATCACTGAACACTTGGAGCACCTATTTTTATTATCTTATTCACTTCTGTTTGCATGCCTATTGACATTGTGATTATTACCGCATGCTCTCTTCAGTGTTCATTTAGAGAAGTGAAATACCCATGCTATATATGAGTTTAGTTAGAGTTTTATTTTATCGAACTGATGTGCACCCTCTTATGAGTGAACCGAGTGTCACACTATCTTCCTTCTCCACATATCTACTTTTTCTCTACATATCAGTTGGTTACACCCCTACAGCTACTTTATTGCATCTCACTCCCCATGTATAAAAATAAAAAGGTATAGCTTCTTATCTGCTTTCAAAAAAACAAGAAAAAGAAAAAAAAGGAAAGAGAATAAATATCGTCTTGTGCTATTCCATTAAGAAGCTATATCTCTTTCTGGAAGAAAAAGAAATTAAATTCCATATCATTTTCATTGATGCGATGCCTCAAGCTAAGCTTGGGGGGTAAACCAACTAATCATATGAGTGAGCTTGACATTAGAATGGAGACGGTGCATGTCGGAGAGATTTAATAAAACCCAAACTTTATGAATTACTTTAGTTTTGGGGATTTTTCACGTATCGATTTGAATATCTGAACGGCATGATCTTTCTATTCTGTATTGCATGTTGCGTGAATCTTTTGTGCTCCTTGTGTATCTTTGATTGAAAGGGCGTTGTCAACTATTTTATACTAGACTCTAGGGATTGCATGAGATTGATAGGATTTGACGGTGTTATTTCAGTAGATCCCTATTCTTTGCCTGCATTGCATGACATATGATATATAAAGCTTGAAATTATCAATAGCATGCATGTTTAGCATTCAGAGCATCGTGATAGACTTTTTAGGCCTGAGATCTGACCGATCATCCTTAGCACTTATCTCTTATTTCTCTCTTTTTGTTTTTCACTTCTTTTATTTTCATTTTCTTCTTCTCATTTTGTTTTCTTCCTGGCGTACCGATTATTCGTCTTCCTCGTGGACGAGTAAGAGGTAAGCTTGGGAGATTTTGATGTGTCCATATTTTACATCATTTTCATATCATATTTCCATTGCATTGCATGTCATCCCCGCGTCCAAATCCCACTTTTTGCTGCGATTTTGGTATTTCTGACGATATTTCGAGTTTCGCAGTGTATTTTGAGTTTTCAGGGATTTTGGAGCGATTTGGACCCCCGCCTGGGTTTAGACACATCCGACATGCTCATGAGCTTGTTGGCAGGGCTCTGGAGGAGTTCGCTACATTCTCGGAGCCGAAGGAGGAGAAGAAGGAGAAAGAAGAAGGAGACAGAGAGAGAGAGTAGCAGCAGGGTGATTTCCCAGAAAATGCTCGGCCCGAGCAGCTGCAGCTCGGACCGAGCCATGACACGCTGAAGGAGCCGCAGATTCGGCCGACGCGGGCTGAGCAGGCCAGCTGCTCGGCCAGATGGCGCGCCCCGAGTATCCCCCGAGCACATCCCGAGCAGCACCTGAGTACACGCTGAGCAGCCGACCGAGTCGCCCATCCTGAGCCCGAGCGAGATGCGACGTGGGCCTAGTTCCTGACCGAGCAGCTCCCACTTGGGCCGAGTCATATACTCAGCCGGCACCATCTGGGGCATTTTTGGAAGTTTTGTGGATCGTGCAGATCGTGCGATTGGGGGCGGCTGAAGCTCGCGATGCGGGCTCGGCTGAGGGGGAGTTCACAGTGTGCTTGTTTTTTGGGGGAAGGGAGGAGATTAGAAAAGAGTTTTTTTTAGAGAGCGATTTTTTGGAGAAGAATTTTTGGATTGATTTTTGTAGCAAATTCTGGATCGTTGATCGAAGACTATTGTTTTCTGCTTTCTCTGGTTTGTTCTTCGCTCACTTTCATTGTAAGTAATTTTTAGCCCTAGTCTCTTTTGTTGCAAGAAATGTTTTCCTATGCAATTTCGATATTTTCGTGCATCCTGACTACCATGAGTGAGTAGATTCCCTCTATGGTCGATGGGTGAACCCTAGGATTTTAGGAGAAAATGTAGATCTGGATCCGTACATCGGATTGGGGATCTAGGGTTGTATTTCGATAGATCCTACCGAATCCGTAGATAACCTGTACAAAGATCGTGCCCACGGTCTGTGGAATCGATGTGCTTAAGGGGTATCTAGGGATTCGAATAGGGAAATCGACGGATCCAATCAAGGCATGTGACCATGCCCGGCTCGCGCCTTGAGGGGATCCGTCGACGAACTATATTGATAAGTCGAGGGCTACCGCCATTGCATCGACGAGAGCCATTGAAACACCCCACAATTCCAACCCACGAGAGTGGTACGAATTGGGGGATTAATTTCCTAGCCCTAACGCGATGTGAGGAACCCATCCAACATCAACCCCAACGATCCTAGCGGTGATCCCTAAAGCCCTAGTTCCTCTAATTAAATTACACAACAATAATCATCAACCCAACCCTTTTACTCCGACCGCTACCTTGCTTCTAGATTTAGAAATTGACTGAGATTACCAAGGACACTATCATCGTCCCTGTGGGATTCGACTATCTTATATACTATAACTCGACACCGACCGCTTGCGGATTGAACCCGTAGTCGTAGCCTAGGAGCCATATCACGCCTGGCGATCGTGACACCGCCAGGTGGATTCTAGGTGTAGATTGCGGGCGTGTCACTCATCGTGTGAACCGATCGGTTGATTAATCAACCGATCGGTTGGAATTGTTGCCCAAAAAGACGGAGACTTGCGAAATTTTGGCACGGTCAGCCGGCCGTCGGGTGAGCTGTCCAGGTCGTGTCTTTGAGGAAACGGCTACAGATGAACCGATCGGGTGAAGATCACCCGATCGGTTGGATTTCAGCTCCAATTTTCCGAGAAGTTCATCGGGTTGAACCGGTCGGTGACCCGGTCTCTTGATGCCCACATCGCTTCAGCAGTTGTCCGGGTGGTGCACGCGTGCATCACCCGATCGGTTGGCCGTGTCCAACCGATCGGGTGTGGGTTGAAAGATAGCGATCTTCATCGTTTGACCCCCTGGATCACGCGTGACTCCTCCCGTTGCTCTGTGGACTTATGATATCGTCGTTATATGTCCCCTACGCTGTCAAAATTCTGCAAACATACAAAAACACAGAAAAGTGAAAGAAAACGAGAAAATACGAGAAAACGGATACGAGACGGCGGAAAATAATGGAAAAACACAAAGGAAGACGTGCGTGAATATATGAAATATAAACGCACGTCAAAATCCCCCAAGCTGAACCCTTCCTCGTCCTCGAGGAAGACGAGTGAGAGTAGGAGCTTGGAGGGAGAAAATAGAGAGAACGAGAAAAAAAGAGAACTCTAAATCCTAAATCGCCTGTCAAGGCCAACAAAATCAAAAACGACACACCAAGCAAGAAAATGCCAAATCACATCACTAAACCAAGGAATACGAGTCTAGACAAGTGCCGTGGGCCCACACGGTGAAGCGCGAGTGAGTGTGGTCGTGTGCTAGCAGACGATGTCGCTATCTACATTGTGCTATAAGCTCCATATACACAAATCTGAGAAATGACCCAAATATCGATTCGATTCGAAATCGGCGGTGAATATATGGCTCAAGCATGCATGAGAAGAGTATGAGAATAGAAGTGTATCATGTGTCAGGGACTCCACAGCTAGGGATTCGGACATCACCACACTATCGCCTAGATAATAACTAGAAATTCGCTATTCCAAGTGTTTTCGAAAACGATGGAGGTTGAGAAGGTGTGGAGTAGAGCACTTGGTGCAGATTCTCGCCTTCCCTTTATTCTCGGTAGATAGGAAAAATATTCACACTGGAATTTTTTTGGGTTTTGGGTATTTGTATTTTTTTGGATTTTTGGCAATACATATATATTTTTTTCTTTTCTTTTTTGGGTTTTTCTTTTCTATTTTTTTTTATTTTTGGATATTGAGATATATACACGTGTGTACTCTCCCAAGTGGGAGAACGGTACACGACGAGGGAATTTGCTCCAAGTAACATAAAAAAGAAATCGGATTCTAAACACTTGGGCAAGGAAGATATTTCGCTAATCAGAGCATAGGCTAAAATGGGTTATCCTAGTCCTAATTGTGGAATCCCGACACATGCGAAATGAAGCATACGATATATATGTATATAACATGCATATAGAAGCAGGCAGTAGAAGCAAATACCGCATATTCAAATCGAAGCATGATAATCTAGGGGTCATTTCTGGACAGGTATATAAAACACATTCACAAAGTAGAAGCACACCAAACAGCTATGCACGACACACGACTCACATAAAAGCAAGTGGACCCACGATGCATGAAATGCAAGAGGACTCGGCTCCCTAGGGTTAGTGAATGTGATTATCGAAGACATGCTAGGTGTGTGTGTGATTTTTATGGCAATTCATCATAGGGATCATCTCTAGGAAAAAGAGATCGAAAGAAGAAAAAGAAAAAAGAAAAACACGATGAAAACGACGCAAAAACGAAGAAAAAGACGAAAATGACGCACGAAGTGCGACTCCCCCAAGCTGAAACTTGCATTGCCCTCATTGCAATAGAATTAAATACGGGAGGGCAATGAAAATGGGGGGGAATACGCACCGACACAAAAAGACAAGAAAAACACACATACAAAAATGAAAAATAAAAAATAAAAAATAAAAAATAAAGATCACATCACACGACATATAAACGGAAAATAAAAATAGAAAATCACACCACGACAAATAAACAAACACATAAAGAAAACATCACACGACAGCACACAGAAAAAATGACTTCCCCCAAGCTAGACATGAAAATGCTAGTGATATGATGTGATCATGAAAATGCAGAGATATGCAAGGGGGAGGTCAATCGGAGTCGCTTGCGGTAGAATGGTAAGGTGATGGTGAGGAGGGTGGTGAATAATAATAGAAGGAATCCTCCGAGGACGGAGGAGATGGTGTTCGAATAGGAGAAGGAGGAGCAACAGGCTGGACCACTGGAGGATCGAGATTTATCGGTGGATCGTGGTGGATGATGGTGGCACGGGGTGGACCGACACACGGGTGCCAATCGGGAGGATCCAGGGCTGGAAAGTGAACGAGTGCGGCGTACCATGGATCAGGGTAGAACTCCCAGGGTAGGTGTGTAAGGCGTAAGGGGAAGCGCTCCGGAGATGAGGGTGGGAGGATGGCAAAATGAGTGTAGGCAGGACTATAGAGGTAGGCTGCATGATCCTCCCCAAAAGGAGTAAGCATACCGATAGCGATCAAGTAGTCGCGATCGATACGGCTACGTTCCGGTACAATAGGGAGGTCGGGCGGCATCCTCAAGACACAACTGACAATAAGAGTAACTATCCCCCCACAGCAGATAGCGCCAGAAGCTGCGCGGCTAACGGATAAGATCTCGTGGATGATCCAATGTGCGGTGTCTATGGGTAATGGGATATTGCCATGAATCCTGTCATGGGACATGGCATAAAGAAAGAGGAGCTCATCCCTGGACACCGTGGATACATCAACATGAGCAAAAATGGTGTTAACAAGGAAGCAATGGGTGAAGTGGTAGCATGGATGTATGATGTAGGAGGCGAGGGCTACCGCTGGAAAGGAGGTATATCGGGTGAATCGTTGCCAAACACCATCAGCCCGAAAGTGAGAAAAGATGTCAGATCGATCATGAGTTGAGCATTCAACATGGCGATCAGGGTGAGGGAAGTTTAGAATATTGTTAAGCGTGTTGAAGCTCATGGAAAAATCACAATTGAAGGCCTGAAAGGTGAAACCATGATCGGACACCTCGAGAGAACTGAGGAACTCAAGTGTGAGATTCCTGTGTGTATTAGCGTGGGTCCGCAGAAGATAATCACTACCTATGAAGCAAAAAAGTGCACAGACGCCCCTAAAGAGTCCAAGAGATTGTAGGGTGGGGAAGTTGGCGAAAAGAGTAGGTCGCATAGGGCGATGAAGAAGGGCTTATAAGCGATCGGATTGCTCTTCAGAAGAGGGGTTGATGCCAAGGAAGGAAGGGGAAACGAGCCATATAGGGGATGTCTGCGTGACGATGAGGCTGTATCCTTTCCCTTCCCAGACATGGTGACGGCGCGGGGAAGGATGATGGAGTGGGATATGGTGTCTACGAAGATGATGAAGCAAACAAAGTGTGCAAACACAAATTCAAGATATTGCATAAAATGAAAGAAATGTGAAGAGTGGGAAGAGGTTACCCATCAACGTTGTAGGATCAAGCACCCGAAAGACCCCACGCAATATAAGGAAGTGATTTGGGAAGCCGCCGCTCGTTGATCCGACAAGAATTGAAATTTTCGAAAATTTGGGGTTAGGGTTAGGGTTTGGACGTTTGATGAGTGAATGTTGTTGATGGGAAGGGTGGCAACGGCGGGGGAGTATGGGAATGAGTGAGGATGAGGATTTAGGGGCAGTGGGGTAGACGGATGAGATTGATTCGGCAGATGGAGGAGGAGAGACGCTCGTTTGGGGGTTTCGGGGTCAGGTGGTCGAAGTCGTGTGAAGGGGAGATATATATAGGGGCAAAAGCGAACCGATCGGGTGAATTTTCACCCGACCGGTTGGGTAAGTTTGAAAATTTTCCTTCGGCCAACAGCTATAGGTGAACCGATGGGTGAAGATCACCCGATCAGTTGACCGCTTCCCAAATCTTTCCAAGAATACTGTGACTTTTTACCCGGTCAGTCACACGACCGCAACTTCACTCAACCGATCGGTTGATACATCCTCAAAATTTCCCTAGAATTCAGTTCTTCTCACACAGTCAGCCATCCGATCTCAGCATGCTTCACCCGACCGGTTCACTGGAGAACAAATATTGGCCATTGTCTGATACGTCTCACCCGATCGATGGATAGGTCACCCGATCGGGTGATGGCTTGTTTCCTGCGAAAATTCACAAATGGCCTTAGTCTCTCGACGGAAGTTCCTGCGGCTGGATTTATTTATAAAAATAGAAAAAGTTAAGCGAAAATAAGCCTAAAAAGTGAGAGTTTAAAACATGGGTTGCCTCCCAAGAAGCGCTTTTGTTTAAAGTCGTTTGCTCAACGCCTCTTTTGATGATCAATTAGGGTCCGGAGGGTTTGAGGAAGAGTCATCGGTCGTTGAGAATCCGACCGGAGAGAATGCTGGTTCTCCTACCGCGTAGTATTTGAGGCACTACCCGTTGACTTTGAATGGCCCATCTCTTCCCATTATCTCGATAGCCCCAAGCGGGAAGACCTTGGTGACGTGGAAAGGTCCCGACCACCTTAACTTGAGCTTTCCAGGAAAAAGCTTCAGCCTTGAGTTGAATAGGAGAACTAAGTCTCCTTCTTTGAATTCCCTCTTCAGGATGCGCTTATCGTGCCACCCTTCAGCTTCTCCTTGTAGATCCGGGTGTTTTCATAAGCATTGAGCCGGATCTCGTCGAGCTCGTTAAGTTGAAGCCATCGGTGGCCTCCAACCTCCTTGGCGTCAAAGTTTAGGTTCTTGACTGCCCAAAACGCCTTGTGTTCCAATTCCACGGGTAGATGACATGCATTCCCGTAGACAAGCCGGTAGGGGGTCGTGCCGATCGGAGTTTTAAATGCCGTCCTATAAGCCCAGAGCGTGTCAGGAAGTTTTGATGACCAATCCTTCCTAGAGTTGGCCACCGTCTTCTCCAGTATGCTCTTGATCTCCCGGTTAGAGACTTCCACTTGGCCGCTAGTCTGCGGGTGGTAGGCACGCCCTACTCGGTGTTGTACCACGTACTTCTTCAAGAGAGCTTCGAATTTTTTCTCTATAAAGTGGCTCCCTCCGTCACTGATCAAAACTCGAGGCACCCCGAACCACGGGAAGATGGTGTTTTTAAATAACTTGGCGACCACTCGGGAATCATTGGTAGGACTGGCTATCGCTTCAACCCACTTCGACACGTAGTTCACGGCTACCAAGATGTACTGGTTCCCAGAGGAGGAGGGGAACGGTCCCATGAAGTCGACCCCCCACACATCGAAGATCTCTACCTCTAAGATGTAGTGCTGAGGCATCTCGTTTCTCTTGGAGATGTTCCCCGTCCTTGGCATTTGTCGCAGGCTTGGACATAAGCGTGGGTGTCCTTAAAGAAGGTTGGCCAGTAGAATCCGCTCTGGATGATTTTCGTAGTCGTCTTATAGGCACTCGCATGCCCTCCACATTGCTGATCATGGCAATGGGAAATTATGGAGGTCGCCTCAGTTACAGGAATGCACCTTCGTATCACCCCATCATTACAGGTCTTGTACAAATGGGGGTCGTCCCAATAAAATTTACGGACTTCATGGAAGAATTTCTTCTTCTGCTCATAGCTCACGTTGTGGGGGATGATGGCACAAGTCAGATAATTTGCGATGTCGGCGTACCAAGGGGTCCAAGCGGAAGAAACGGAGAAGAGATGCTCGTCAGGGAGCGAGTCATCAACCGGAGTAGCATTCAAATCGAGGGTAGGCATTCTAGACAGGTGATCGGCAACGACATTCTCTGCCCCCTTCTTGTCTTTGATTTCCAGGTCGAATTCCTGGAGGAGGAGAATCCATCTAATGAGTCGCGGCTTAGCCTCCTTCTTGCTCAATAGGTACTTGAGAGCCGCGTGATCCATGTGCATGATCATTTTAGCTCCAACGAGATATTGCCGGAACTTGTCCATGGCGTAAATGACTGTTAGCAATTCCTTTTCCGTGGTTGTATAATTTCTTTGGGCAACGTCAAGGGTCTTACTCGTATAATATATAACATGCAGATTTTTATCCTTCCTCTGCCCCAAGACGGCTCCAACGGCATAATCACTAGCGTCGCACATTAGCTCGAAGGGTAGATTCCAGTCCGACGGCTGAATTACAGGCGCGGAAATCAAGGCTTGTTTCAGAAGGCGGAAGGCTTCCATGCACTCCTTGTTGAAGATGAAAGGTGCATCCTTCACGAGGAGTTGGGTCAGCGGCCTGGAAATCTTGGAGAAGTCTTTTATGAAGCAATGGTAAAATCACGCATGCCCTAAAAACCCACAGACTCCTCGAAGATTGAGCGGTAGCAGAAGCTTCTCAATCACCTCAACTTTTGCCTTATCAACCTCAATTCCCCTCGAAGAAATAGCGTGTCCCAGCACAACCCCTTCTTGGACCATGAAATGGCATTTCTCCCAGTTCAAGACTAAACCCTTGTCTTGACACCTCTCCAGGACTTTAGTTAGATTGATGAGGCATGAGTCAAACTCAGTTATATAGACGAAAAAATCGTCCATGAAAACCTCCATGATATCCTAGAAGTAGTCGGAGAAGATTGCGGACATTAGTCTTTGGAATGTAGCCGGGGTGTTGTAAAGCCCAAACGACATTCTTCTATAAGCATATGTCCCAAATGGACAAGTGAAAGTCGTCTTCTCCTGGTCATCATTATGGATAGGGATTTGAAGGAACCCGGAGTACCCGTCCATGAAACAGAAGTAGTTGTGCTTTGCCAGCCTCTCGAGCATCTGATCAATGAAAGGGAGAGGGTAGTGATCCTTCCTCGTGGCCTTGTTCAATTCCAATAGTCAATGCACATCTGGTACCCTGTGACGGTCCTCGTATGTATGAGCTTGTTCTTCTCGTTGCGAATCACCGTCATTCCTCCTTTTTTGGGTACGACGTGCACCGGGCTAACCCAGCGACTGTCGGAGATAAGGTATATGATACAGGTATGTAGAAGTCTAACAATCTCCTTTTTGACAACCTCCATCATTATGGGATTTAGTCTCCTCTGCGGCTCAATTGAGGAAGCTTGCTCATCCTCAAGCAGTATCCTATGTGAGAAGATGCCCAAGCTAACTCCTTTCAAGTCTTCAATTGCATACCCGAAAACGCTCTTAAACCTTTTTAAAACACCAAGAAGTTTGGTCATCTGGTCTTCAGGCAGCGAGGAGTTCACTATGACCGGGAGGGTCGAATCCTTCCCTAAATATTCATACTTTAGTCCCAAGGGCAACTCTTTCATCTCAACTTCATGGGGTCCCGACGCATATTTCTCAAGCTGAGCATCCTCTAGTGAAAGGACTTCTTCGTGGATCTCTTGAAAGCTAGTATCCGAAACTTCACTCCCAGCCGTGGTTTCGCATGGCAAAGCCTCGCAAGGTATCGTAGGTTCAACAGAGGATGGATGTGGGTCTTTCTCAAGCTCATAATAATTATCCAGGAAGAAGGCCTCAACGTGGAAACAGGTTTCAATAGCTGATGGTTCCCCACCTCTGCTTCCGGCTTCCTCGGTTTCCCAAGATCTGGGATGCTCTATAGAAGTCTGCAAGGAATAGATCGATTCCTGTTCAAAATGCTCGACAGACTCTACCTGGTAGTTCTCCTGACAAAACTCCGTGAACAATTCTTCCCCACCAAACTCGGAACTGGGTATACCGATATACGCCACTTCATCAAGAGGAAGGGGAGTTGTCGTGACTGGATGCTGCTGCATATCATGATACCTCCTCTGATTTTCCACAGCGACAGACAGAAGGGATAGAATATTCAAAGCATTCAGGGATTTTGTAAGACTTCGCGCCAAACAGTGGATGTGGTGTGAATGATCCCAGATATCGCCCGAAACGGCACACAACATCCTCATCGTGGAGCAGAAAACCTATAAGAAAGGAGAGAAAGAGAACTGCACAGATAGCAAACACGTCAAAAGCACGGGTTGCATAAACGGGAGGCGAGGAGTAGCGATGGTAGCACGGCGGCTCAGTCTATCAATTCTATACAACTAATATTTGCAATATGCACAAGTAAAATCAAAAAGTGTAGAATGCGAAAATTATCACGCGGTAGAGATATGAGCTAGACTCAAGGGTTCATGAAATCCTAAAATAACAAGCACGTTGCCTCCCCGGCAACAGCGCCATAAAGCTTGACGTCCCCCATGTTTGCGTGGCATGCAAGTGTGCAATAATATGTGACTGGGGGCGCGAGATTTAAATATTTGTAACCGCAAGCGCACGGTGTTGTAGTGTGGCTTGGGGGTCGAACACGGGGAGGCGTGATTGTGCTTGTGTCAGAAAGGAACCAAATTCACCCTAGGGGCGAGCTAGCCCGAATCGGAGGATGGTTTGTCAAAAATTGTAGGTAAGGGTTTAAACAATAATAAAGTGAATCCGGGACTTCGGTATCCACCCTATCATGTGATTCTCGCTAATACGGCCGACGGGTAGGACAACGATCAGAATTAGGATTTAATGGTGACACGTTGCCTCTAAGAGTGATACCAGAGTCCCATGGGCCTGATATTCCGGTCGGTGCCCAGGATGATACGCCGGACTACCCGGGTTCGGTCAGTGGGCATTCCCATGTTCATTAACACTGACCGACTCCGGGAGCACTAAGCTCGCAACGATAACTCCCAACATCGCATCCTGTCGTTCCCACGCGCTAGGATTCGATGTCTACGCTAAGGGCGTGAGCTAT
The DNA here is from genome assembly GCA_030789695.1 of Scilla litardierei. Lineage (NCBI taxonomy): Eukaryota > Viridiplantae > Streptophyta > Magnoliopsida > Asparagales > Asparagaceae > Scilla > Scilla litardierei. The sequence continues at coordinate 77,182,706 of CM061142.1, read as the reverse complement.
GGCTAGGGAGTCAACCACCAAGTTTATTCCCCCTTGGCCAACGGTCAAAGGCGGTCTTTTTCCCGTCGATGACAATGAAACACCCCGTGTAACCAATAGATTCCTAATCCCTATCAATTTCCTAGTCCTATGGACGCATCAGGGAGAACCCACGAAGGGGTTTCCACCAAAATCCCAGATTAGGGAACTACTCACACATATTAGGTAAAAAGCAATCTAAATGAAAATCGACCGTTAAAAGCATGCTCAGGCAATTGAAAAGTAGTAAGAGCAATGCAAATAACACTATATTAAAGTTTGGTAAAGATCAGACAACTTACAAATATCTAGAAAATTACAGCCGTCAAGAGAGAGAAAGAACAGTAAAAATTACAACAGCCCCCCGTTTTCTGGAAACCTAGGGCTTCTATATATAGAAAACGACATCACCCGATCGGGTGAAAGATCACCCGATCGGGTGACCTGCTGCGAACTTTGGTAGCGATCTTCAGGGCTTCACCCGGTCAGTCGACACGGTCGGTTGGCGGAATCTGCTCGTCGTTTAGACCTTGAGCTCATCGGGTGAACCGATCGGTTGATTAATCAACCGATCGGTTGGAATTATTGCCCAAATAGACGGAGACTTACGACATTTTGGCACGGTCAGCCGGCCGTCGGGTGAGCTGTCCGGGTCGTGTCTTCGAGGAAACGGCTACAGATGAACCGATCGGGTGAAGATCACCCGATCGGTTGGATTTCAGCTCCAATTTCCCGAGAAGTTCGTCAGGTTGAACTGGTCGGTGACCCGGTCTCTTGATGCCCACATCGCTTCAGCAGCTGTCCAGGTGGTGCACGCGTGCATCACCCGATCGGTTGGACACAGCCAACCGATCGGGTGGGGGTTGAAAGATAGCGATCTTCGTCGTTTGACCCCCTGGATCACGCGTGACTCCTCCCGTTACTCTGGAAACTTATGATATCTTCGTTATATGTCCCCTACGCTGTCAAAATCCTGCAAACATACAAAAACATGGAAAAGTGAAAGAAAACGAGAAAATACGAGAAAACGGATACGAGACGGTGGAAAATAACGGAAAAACACAAAGGAAGACGTGCGTGAATATATGAAATATAAACGCACGTCAAGGAGTGTCACATCCGTAGATGAGAACGAGCATTTAACTTTCACTGTTCCTACTCGTCTAACGCACCCCTACGCAAAACTGTGCTCTCGCAATCGTCTTCACACAGGGAAGCGTTCATTAAGCTTGACACTTGGTCCCGCCTCGCAACTCTGTATCCACTCTTGTGATCTACTGGTTTCGACACTATCGTACGGTCGGTTCTAGCAATCGGCGTGCTCTCTCAGTTGTCGACTAGCGGATTGGGGAATAGTGGTCACCCCTAGATCTCGAGTCACTCTCATGATCACGAGCCCTAAAAACGACCGCTAAGCCCAAATCGAATTCGTGGGGATTCTCCTTAGGATATGGAGCCGCCTTTGCGATACTTCGATCCTGAGGTCAATCCCCCAAAACCCTTGTTCAAACCACTATATGGCAGCCATATATTGATCTAACGGGGGGTCTAACCTAACATCCAATCCTTAGGATCCTAGGGATCGTCACTAAGCCCTAGAAACCCACTACTCTAACATGACAAAATCTCTAAAAACAATAGCAATAGAGTTAGACATATCCAACAGGTCAAATTGCATGAAATCAATTTCAATAGGGAGAGCGAGAGAAATGAGAGCAATAGTCAAGAAATCAACAAAATCCAACCACAAATAAAGAAATAGATTGCAAAATAAATTACCAAATGAGAGTTCCCAAAATAACTCTAAGGGTTTTTGCTACAGGAAAAACTACTTAACCTACTCTAAAAAACGTTCACTATTTATACAAAATAGTTTGGGTTTGGGTTTTACAAGAAAATCAACCCAAAACCCATTAACTTAAGTCAAAATGGAGTCTGCCGACATACCGCTTGACCGAGCATAGTAATCGCTCGGTCGAGCGGTGCCTTATGTACCGCTCTGTTTGGTGTTCGGGAGGGGGCCGCTCGGGCGAGCGAGTTGAGTCACTTGCCCGATCGCCATGTTGCTCGGCCGAGCGAATTAAATCCAAAATTTCCAGAGCCCCAAGTCTTCATTTGATGGGCTCTCTTGGCGGCTATCTCGGGGGAGCAGGCTGGTCGCTCGGCCGAGCGAGAAGCTCGCTCGGCCGAACACCCCGAAGACGCATCCTTGGCGTATCACAGCTCGGCTGAGCGATCTGGAAACTCCTTCTTTTCTCTTCTCTCCTTCTCTTCTCCTCGCTTCTCCTACTCTCTCCATTACTTCTTTGGCCTCCTTGGGTCATCGTGGCAAGGCGAAGCGAGCTTTGGCATCGACGTTATGCCCAGAACCTCACATCACACTGAATCGCGTCGAATTCCCTGAAAACACATAAAACCTCGAAAGGTATCAAGAATATCGAGAAAAACACGATATAATATGAAAATATAGATTCAGGTGATCGAAACGACATGGAAATGCATGGTTAAAACATGGAAAATATAGGCACAACACTCCCCCAAGCTTCAACTCTGCAGTCTTCGCAAATGATCTCCCACAAGCTTTCCTGTTTGTCAAAAACAAATAATTAGCGTTAAGAATCCATAATAATTAGGGTTGATCAAGAGAAATTGGAGATTAATAGGGTTGATTAGGAATACGGGTTGAATTTGGGCTTACTGGATGGATATGAGAAGATAGGGAACGAGTTAGGGCTTAACTGGGAGGAGAGAGGTCAGACTCGGTCGGGGGATCGCCGGTCGCCGGTGATCGGGGCCATCGTCATGATCGAGTGTGGTTAGGGGATCGGTCGAGTGGTGTTTAGGTGCGAGGAGGATTAGGGCTGGATGCTTGATTTGGGGGAGATGCTCAAGCAAGTGGGTGTTTTAATTTAAATAGGGGCTGTGCCGACTTAAGTCACTCGGCTGAGTGACGATGGTCACTCGGTCGAGTAGCCTATAGGCTGAAATCTTGAAATTTTGGGCATCAGTTGAGTCCAGTGACTCGGTCGAGTTGGTTAAGCCACTCGGCTGAGTGAGAAGATGGGACAGAGTGTGGATTTTTAAGTCCTCTGCTACAGTCTCCCACTCGGTCGAATGGAATTAGTCACTCGGTCGAGTGAACTAATGACTCGGCTGAGTGGAGAGGCCTTACAAAGCATTGAAATTTAGCTTTCTGCTATAGGGGTCCACTCGGTCGAGTGTCATAGTCACTCGGTCGAGTGAAATAAAAATTTCAGAGTAAGTTTTAGAAGCTTCCCTGTTCAGTGTGTCACTCGGTCGAGTGATTTCTTCACTCGGTCGAGTGAAAATATCACTCGGTCGAGTGAGTTGTTTTTTCCAGCTTCCTGCTCTTTGTTTTTCTCCATCTTCTGTTTCTCTTTCTTTCTTCAGTTTCCTCCTTCCTTTCTCGTTTAAGCACATCCCTAGCGCTGTTCTCCATCGCCATGGCTACCCTCCATTTAATTGGCTTCCTTGTACCTTCTTCCTTCAATAAAATGTTGCCCATTGTCAGTTTGTTTCTAAACTCTAGATCTACTAAACTAATAAGAATCTAAAACAAAAATAAAAACTAAAAGTAAGATAGAATGTTGGATTGCCTCCCGATGAGCGCTCATTTAAGGTTTTGAGCTCGACCCCTTATGATTTACGTTGAGCGTGTGATGTTCGACGTATAGGAGATGCGTGTATCAAATTTGGTGAGGAGGCATGTAGGATTGAGATGTTCTACCTCTTCTTGTTAGGCCTTCTTTATGGGCACCTCCTCTCTAATGATGGTGGGGGATGAGTTGACGCGCTCGTAATCTACACCTAGGACCCACCTGGCGGTGTCACGATCGCCAGGCGTGATATGGCTCATAGGCTATGACTTCGGGTTCAATCCGCAAGCAGACGGTGTCAAGTTATAGTATAAAAGATAGTCAAATCTCACAGGGACGGTGATAGTGTCCGTGGTAATCTCAGTCTATTTCTAAATCTAGAAGTAATGTAGCGGTCGGAGTGAGAATGAATTGGGTGGATAGTTGTTGTTGTGTAATATAATAAAAGGAACTAGGGCTTTAGGGATCACCGCTAGGATTGTTGGGGGTTGATGTTAGATAGGATCCCCTCATTGCATTGGGATTAAGGAATTAATTCCCCTAATTCGTACCACTCTCGTGGGTTAGAATTGCGAGGTATTTCGGTGGCTCTCGTTGACATAATGGCGGTAGCCGTCAACGTAGCATTATAGTTCGTCGACGGATCCCTTCAGGGCACGAGCCAGGCATGGTCACGTGCCTTGATTGGATCCGTTGATTTCCCTATTCGAATCCCTAGATGCCCCTTAAGCACATCGATTCCACAGACCGTGAGCACGATCTCAGTACGGGTTATCTACGGATTCGGTAGGATCTACCTGAATACAACCCTAAATCCCCAATTCAACATTGGGATCCAGATCTACATTTTCTCCTTAAAATCCTAGGGTTCACCCATCAGCCCTAGAATAGATCTACTCACTCATGATGATCGGAGTGCATAAAAATATCAATTTCGCGTAGGAAGACATTTTTGCAATAAAAGAAATTAGGGCTAAAGATTACTTACGACGAGAACGAACGAAGAACGAATCCAAAGAAGAACAAAAGGCACAAATCTTCAAAATAGATCCAGAAGTCTACTACAGAAATTACTCCCAAAATCCGTACAAAAATCGATCTGGAGCTCTACAAAAAATCCCCAAAAACAAAACTCAGAATGAACCCCCCAACGCTGAGCCCACAGTCGTGAGCTTCAACTGCCCAAAATCACGCGCATCACGCGTTCAAAAAATCTTCCAAAAATGCCCCAGGAAGTGTCGGCCGAGTAGGTGACTCGGCCCGAGTCGGATCTGCTCGGCCAGTGGTTCGGCTCGGGTCGCATGCTGCTCGAGCTCAGAATGGATGACTCGGTCGGCTGCTCGGGGTGTGCTCGGGGGCCTACTCGGGGCGTGCTATCTGCGAATGCTTGGCCGAACAGATGATCTGCTCGGCCCAAGTCAGCCGTATCTGCAGCTTCTCCAACATGTCATGGCTCGGCCCGAGCAGCAAGCTGCTCGGCCCGAGCATTTTCTGGGAAAGCTCTGTGCTGCAGCTGCCTCTCTCTGTCTGCTCTCTTTCTCCTTCTTCTCCTCCTTCTTCTCCTCCAACAGCTCCGAGAACACGACGAACTCCTCCAGAGCCCCGCCAACAGGCTCATGAGCAATTCGGATGTGTCCATACCCAGGCGGGGGTCCAAATCGCTACAAAATCTCTGAAAACTCAAAATATACTACGAAACTCGAAATATCGTCAGAAATACCAAAATCGCAATACAATGTGGGATTTGGACGTGGAGATGATATGCAATGGGATGGAAATATGATATGAAAATGATGTAAAATATGGACACATCAAAATCCCCCAAGCTTACCTCTTACTCGTCCTCGAGGAAGACGAATAATCGGTACGCCGGGAGGAAAACAAAATGAAAATAAGAAAATGAAAACAAAAAGAAGTGAAAAACAAAAAGAGAGATATACGAGAAAAGTGCTAAGGATGATCGGTCAGATCTCAGGCCTAAAAAGTCTATCACGATGCTCCGATTGCTAAACATGCATGTTATTGGTAATTTCAAGCTTTATATACCATATGTCATGTAATGCAGGCGAAGAATAGGGATCTACTGAAATAACACTGTCAAATCCTATCAATCTCACGCAATCCCTAGAGTCTAGTATAAAATAGTTGACAACGCCCTTTCAATCATAGATACACAAGGAGCACAAAACATTCACGCAACATGCAATAGAGAATAGAAAGATCATGCCATTCAGATATTCAAATCGATACGTGAAAGATCACCAAAACTAAAGTAATTCGTAAAGTTTAGGTTTTATTAAATCTCTCCGACGTGCACCGTCTCCACTCTAATGTCAAGCTCACTCATATGATCAGATGGTTTACCCCCCCCCCCCCCCAAGCTTATCTTGAGGCGTCGCATCAATGAAAATGGTATGGAATTTAATTTTTTTTCCCATAAAGAGATGTAGCTTCTTAATGAAATTGCACAAACTGTATTTATTCGTTTTTTTTCTTTTCTTTTTTTCTTCTATTTTTCTTTTTTTTTTTGAATAAGAAGCTATACTTTTTATTTTTATACATGGGAAGTGAGATGCGGTAAAGTGGCTATAAGGGTGTAACCAACTGATATGTAGAGAAAAAATAGATATGTGGAGAAGGAAGATAATGGGACACTCGGTTCACTCATAAGAGGGTGCACATCAGTTCGATAAAATAAAACTCTAACTAAACTCATATATAGCATGGGTATTTCACTTCTCTAAATGAATACTGAAAATAGCATGCGGTAATAATCACAATGTCAACAGGCATGCAAACAGAAGTGAATAAGATAATAAAAACAGGTGCTCCAAGTGTTCAGTGATGCGTGAACCTGGGTGCTTTCCCAACATAAATCATACTAGATACTAATATATGCAATTGATTTCAATTCATATCAGGTATTAAATCAGACAGATCATCAAAAGAAATACATGCATATAGACAATAAAGCTGAAATTAATCCTAATAGCATGCCAAAGAGATAAGCATCGCTAAAAACTAATAAAGCCTAGAGAGATATCATCATTTAAACCATCCTTAGCAAAAATAAAAAGAAACAGAGAAAAAGGGGAAAAGATAAAAAGAAGATGCATGCATGGGAAAAAACAGAAGATATGATGCAAAATGAGAAAAAATAAAAGGGGGCAGTAAAGTGGCGAAAAAGTGAAATAAAAACTGAAAATAAGAGAATAAAATGTAAAAAAATAAAAAAATAAAGCGGTAGCGCTCATCCCCCAAGCTAAACCTAGCAGTGTCCTCACTGCTAAGTAATCGCTCGTGAGCGGGAGATGAGGCTAAAGGGGTGGGATGGGCGGGAAAATAAGATAAAAACTATGTGAATAAAGGAAAAAGGAAATAAAAATAAAAATGTGTCATGATGCAATGCAATGTGGAATGATGCACGAGTGGGTCCTCCCCCAAGCTGTGGTAAAGTAGGGCCCCGCAAAGACAGATGGGCACTAAAAATATGGGGGAGGTAAAAACGGGATAGGACTATATCAAGCAGAGGCACCACCCTCTGGGGGTGGTGATGGGTCCCTCTGCTGTGAACCTGGGCTGGTGGGTGGTGGCTGGGATACGTGGGGAGGGCTGCAGGAGAGGTCTATGGTGGAGGAGGTGCCTCGTCTCAAATGATGTGAGAACTACTCCCAAGCGCAGGAGATCGTGCAAGTAATATCCTGGTGAGTCCAGGTATCTGGATAGGACTATATCAAGCAGAGGCACCACCCTCTGGGGGTGGTGATGGGTCCCTCTGCTGTGAACCTGGGCTGGTGGGTGGTGGCTGGGATACGTGGGGAGGGCAGCAAGAGAGGTCTATGGTGGAGGAGGTGCCTCGTCTCAAATGATGTGAGAACTACTCCCAAGCGCAGGAGATCGTGCAAGTAATATCCTGGTGAGTCCAGGTATCGAATCCGCGGGACAACTGACCTGCAAAACTACGATCGTCAATCTGAAAAGAGTAATAATACGATGTTAACCAATCACCTATCGAACACAAAGATATAGGATCAAGAGTATGGAATAAAAAATGAAAATCCTACGATATTTACGGTGACTTTGGTAGGGGTACAAGTATGGGGAGTTTGTGTTGGGTTTGATTTCGTTAGGGTGTGTGCAATCAATGAATATCAACACCTTTTCTATAACTCAACGTTTCGTCCGGTCAGGGCACGAGAACGTCGAAAAATATGGCGATCAAGAATATAGAAACGTGCCAAAGGATATACAATTGAGATAGGGCGAAAAGATATAGAAACCAATAATTACGACACCCTAACTACGTTAACTCCAACACGTATGAAGTGAATGTGCTACGGTTGTGATTTCATTAGGAGTTAATAATCACTGAAATATCATGTCTTTTATATAACTCAACGCTTCACCCGGTCAGGGCGTGAAGGCGTCGGAAGATGAAACGATGAAAACTAGTCAAAATAGCCGTATACGTATCACTAGCAACATTGATTTCATTAAACGATAAAAGCAATAATAAGTTCAGATTAGTGAACATAAATTGGCTAGCCTTGTCAGGGCCTGGCCATAGGGAACATGAATGATATCGACAATAAGCAAATACCCAACAAATACGTTGTAGAAATCAACATTACTAGCAATTTGGACGTGATATTAGGGCTAAAGACATGAAATTCATCAATTAAATACTCCTAACTACTTCACAACCATAGCACAAAGAGCTTAGCCACGCATGGTGCAAAAACAATCAGATTTGATAGCCAAATACATCGTTATAATAGCCAAATACAATGAAATACACCAAATACGGGGTATAAGTTCAAGAAATTGTCACCAAATCTCCACTTTAGAGCCCAAAACTCCTCTAGAACAGGAAGAACAGCCTCTGGAATTTTTCAGAATTTTTCCTTGGGGGAATACGGCTCCTAGAGCCCCCAAATACGCCAGAATACCCCCCAAAACCCTAGAAATACGCTTATATAATAGCATTGCGGGTTTGGGGGTATAACGGGTCGAAAAACCGCTTCGTTTCGCATCCGAACCCGATCCAATAGCGAATCAGCTCTCCGCCGTTGGATACATGCGGGATTTGACCTTGTGCCGCCACGTGGGCTTTGAAAAGCGCGCACCCGCATCCACTTACGTCTCCGAGTGCCGCTCGTATAAACTCGTGACCGTCGGATCGAACTGCGAACGGCTGAGATCGCTCCGATGTCGATCGCTTCTCAAAAATGCGGGGTCGACGATGGCCGTTGGATTAGATTCCAACGTCTTGGATTCGGCCACGTCTCTTGCTTTCCGATTCAAAATGCGGGATTGTTTGTGGCCGTAGGATGGCGATCGCTCGGTTGGAAAATGGCCACGTCGTCCATTGTTTCGCCCGCGGCTTCGCATCGTTAATGGCCGTTCGATGCAGATCTTGCGGCTACCAAAGCGCCACGTGTCCCGTTGAAAACCCCAGCTGCGCTTATTTGATCTCGCGTGCAGGCCGTTGGATCAAGATCCAACGGCCCCTAAATGTCCGCGTCGCCCTTTAAGTCTTTGTCGTCGGATGGAGCGGGAACGGCTCTGATTTTGCCACGTGTCGCGCCAAAAATCATGCGCCGACCGTATTTAAGTATTTAAGCGTATTTTCTTCCGTATTTCTTCAATTAAATGGTATTCTGCATTCAAAAATTCATAGTAATTAGCACAGATCTCAGAAAAATACAAATAAATAGTCGTTGGAATCGTGAGATCGAGACCAAGCCATGAAAAATATAAAAAGTGCAGAAATAGTCAGTAAATTGCTGTTTTATGCTCAAATAAGGTGATTTCTCTAATAGATGATGATATAGAAAATACGAACGTATTGGAGACCAATTAAACATCATATGAGCATAAAATAGGACTAATTAGGGGGGTTAAATACGCAATATTCACTCCGAATCAGGAGGAAGGATCTGAAGTGTATTGGACCATGGCTGTGAGAGGATCGACTGTGGCTGACAACTCAAGGGGGTAGAAACAGGCTCTGCAGAAGCCTGTGGGAGTGAAGAACTGAGCTGTGCAGGGTCAGCCACAGTAGACGGCCTAGGCAGTGGAGGGTGAGCAAGTATCACTGTAAGTGTGCCATTGTGTCTCAAAAAGTCGATAATGGATGAGAGGTCCGACTCTACCCTAGATCTGTGTGTCCTAGACTTGTGGCGAAAGTCGTCGAAATCCTGCTGTATGCGGGAGGTCAACTCCTCGAGAGCGGTCAAGCGAGAGTCTGAGGATCGAGGCTCGGTGGGGGCACGGGTGGCATGTCGGTAGGTCACAACTCGTGAAAAGTGGCCCGATGCAGCCGAGGCACCAGGCCGAGCATGGAATGTGGGTGAGGGTGAACTCGTCAGAATATCGGTGGCGGCGTAAGAAGGAGCTGTCGTCGACACAGAAGTGTGGATAGACGTCGAGACAGACTCAATGAAAACAGCCAAAGGTGAGGAGGTGGAGGTGGCAGTCAGAGGAGCTGAAGCTATAAGCTCCGAGAGAGGAGGGAGGGTGGGGACATGGTCGAGTGAGGGAGCATCCAAATCTACAACGTCATCATAAAAAGGTAGATCTGTGCCCTCATGCACAGATACAACGGTAGAAGTGATATAAGTGTCGGGGCAGGAAGTGAGGACAGTCCCCGACGACTCAACGACCGTAGAAACAGTAGATACGAGGGTCGAAGCGGCAGATCCTGAAGATGTGTAAGCGGGAGGAACAAGGAGACTGACAACTAGGGCGGATATATCGAGGAGCTCGAACTCAGAGGAGTGGTTGCTGGGGTCATCGACGGCAGCCTCGACCGGTGCTCCTGGGGGCTCAAGGTCGTGAATGGGAGGGAGCAGGAAAACCTGAGGGATAAGCCAGTCAAGCTGGACTGCTGGAATATGCGTCAAGAGAGGGGCATGAAGGATCATATGGGTGTCATGGCACGTGTCGACAAGGTAACTCCAGTGTCGAGTGTCGTAAGGGCAGAGAAACTGCATGTGCTCGAGCACACCGTTGGTAAGGCGTGTCGGGCCAGGAGGGCGGTGCAAGTCATCGGGGAGGGGGATACCTAGCATCCTAGCGAAGATGGTAAAGAAACCACCGTAGCAAATATCCGTGGCATGGTAAGAGGTGGATATCTGGTAGAGTCTCTGACACAACCAGGAAGCAGCGTCAGACAGCATAAATGGTCTCACGGAGCCATCGAGGTGGAATCTACGAGGTCGGGTCATACCCCAAAGGTGGGTAAGCTCAGGGAGGGACATAGTCCCAACCTCAGGCTGCAAAATAGTGTGCACGCTAGGTGCCTCTGGGCGTGGCGAAGGCACGGGTGCACAATGCACGATGCCTTCACCCGGCTGGGGCGGTACTCGGGAAGTCCAGAAATACGTTGCCAAAAGATGCGAGCGTGAGAGTCGTCTAGGTCGTAGGTAGGAGAAAAAGCTTCCCTAGGGTCAGGGACGGCAGGGAAGTGCAAATAGTCCCGGATCATAGCAAAAGTGACCGTGTAATCGTGATCTAGGAGCCGAAAAGTAATGTCGTCACCTGTGTCGGTGAAAGTGAGGGAGCTAAGACCCTCAAAGGCTAGGCGTGTGTATGTGGGGGCGTGAACTCCGAGGAATCAGTCGAAACCGATCGCCTGGTAAAGGTGGTGGACACCCTGGGGAATGCCTAGGGACGTAAGGACTAGAACGTGAATGAAGACTGTGGGGATAAGACGGCACTGGTGCAGTCTAGCATAGCGCGATCTGTGTGCTATATCGTGGAAAGTGATGTTGTGGGTAGGGATGTGCGCGATGGGGTCATCACTAGGGGGTGAGGAGGGTGGTAGCGATGCGACAGATGTGGTGGACGGGATTGAAGCTGATGGAATGGGAGCACTGGTGGAGTGGACGGTTGAGGCGGTAGTGGTGACAGTGGCAAGGATGGTGGATGTGACAGGGGGTGTGGTAGTGGAGGTGGTGCATGCACGCCGCAGCGGACGGGAAGACGATGCGCCAGAAGACGGTCTCTTCCCGTGAGCGGGGGGCGTGATCGATCTGCGTGTGCGAACCATGGTGACGTGAGCAGAATGATAATACGGTACGAAAAATAGAGCGAGGAAAGAGTGTACCGAGTGTGCGAGTGATGCGGACGTGTGAAAGAGCCCCCCAAGCTGATCCACGCTACTGCTTATGGCGTAAAGACAGAGTACCTGCAGGTTGAAACAATCAAAACGTCAGTATAATCAATTAAAAACAGGGGGAATTAGTAATATTGTGACTCGGACTGAGCAGAGTGCTGCTCGGTCTGAGTCGTGCATTCAGGCTTAGGGGTGACTCGGGGTGGGCTGTGGGATCGAGTCGATTGACTCGGGGCATGTCGCAGAACGAGCCGTGCTCTAGAGCACAATTCGGGGCTAGGTCGAGACCGAGCACCAGGTGCTCGGTTCGTGACCTAGGGCATGGCTCGGGGGGGTTCGACGGGAAGGTGAATCGGTGTCGTGGTTTGGGGGGTTTTGTTCGGCGGTGTGGTTTTTGGTGGTGGCAAAGGTGACCGTCAGTGGGGTGGGGGTGATGGACGGCGCCGTCGGCGGCGGGTGGCGCCGTCGACGGTGCCGTCGCCCCAGTAGGGCGGGAATGGGGGACGTGGGGAATTTGGGGGTGGCGGTTGATAGCGGGAGATGGAGCGAGGTAGGGGGTTCGACCGGGGGGGTTGTGGACGGTGGCGCCGTCGACGGTGGCGGCGCCGTCGACGGCAGCCGACGTAGCGTAGGGCGGCGTGGGGGGGAAGAAGGGGGTAGAGATGGGGGAGGAGAGGAGAGAGATGTGGTGGGGGGTTTACCGGCGAGAGGCGGCGGAGATGGTGGAGCCGACGGCAGAGCCGGGGGAAAGGCGGCGGCGGGGGGCTTGGGTTGAACGAGTGGGGTGAGGAGAGAGGGGCTCGGGGGGATTACGGGGTGTGTGAGAAACTTTTTTGGGTAAAAAAAAGTTTTAACCGCAGGATAAAAAGGAACGGGGGGCGGTTTAGATTCCAGAACGACTCGGCCCGAGCAGCCGAACTGCTCGGCCGGGTCGGGTAGATAAAATTTTAAATAAAATTGCCTTGACTCGGGCCAAGTATATTTACTGCTTGGCTCAGGTTGATGTAAAAGTTTTAAACAAAATACTCCATTCGAGTCATTGATGCTCGGGCCGAGCCAGTAATTCTCTGCCCGGGTCAACAGAGTGACGTTTTTTCTCCAACTTGGGCTTCCTGTAGTACTCGACCGAGCAGGGTTGTGCTCGGGGCGAGTCATATCCTACTCGGGCCAGGTCAATAGTGCTCTGCCCGGGTTGGCAGAGTGATTTTTTTTCATCAAATCCTTCAGCCTGTAAAACCCGACCGAGTATATTTGTGCTCGGGCCGAGCGGCCGTATCCGTGTCTGCTCGACTCGACCGAGCAGAGTAGCTGCTCGGTCTGAGTTTCCTATAGCTCCTTTTGCATTCTTTCCCTTTCATTTCCTTCTCAAATCTTCAACTTTTTTATCTTCCTCCGGCTTTCTTCCGTTTATAATGTCCATGCGCATACCCCCGATGTTCCGTCCTACACGAAACACAAACTCGTCGAAATTTTTATAATTTTTGCGATTTTACCTATAAACACGAAATAAAAATAGAAAAATAAGAAAATGGGAAAGAAATTTTAAAATCTACGGAATTGGGTTGCCTCCTAATAAGCGCTCGTTTTCAGTCATGAGCTCGACTCCCTATAATATCAATTCTCGCTTGGCGCACGCGGTGGTCGCGCGTCATCCTTTGGGGTGGTGCAATTCGGCGGCGTTTGACTTTCGCTTGCTCCAACACTCTCCTCCATAAAAGATGTGACCTCCAATGCTAGATGATTTGTTTGACGGCGTTGAAACTCCTCATCCAATACTTGGATGTACGCGGCGACCGCTTTTTTGTAGGTTGGGACGCCGTCGTCGTCGATGCTTGCTTTGTCCGGGTCCTTCATGACCCCTTCAGCAGAAAAGTCTTCAATCACTTCCTCCTCCAGAAACTCCAGATAACTAGCCCCTTCCATGTGGGCATGCTCCTTCATCGGCTTTTGCAGCCTGAACTCAGCTTCAATATTTCCCACATTGAGGGAGAGGGTTCCTTCTCGGACGTCCATAAGCACCCCGGCCGTCGCCATGAAGGGGCGGCCGAGTATTAGTTGAGAGCTTCCTCCCTCTGGCATGTCCATGATGACGAAATCAACTGGGACGCATAGTCCTGGAGGTATCTGGAGGATGATGTCTTTCGCTATCCCTACTGGATAGGTGATAGAGTGATCAGCGAGCTGGATTGACATGCTAGTAGGTTCCAGCTCGCTTCCTGTCTGGAGTCTTCTGAAGATAGAAAGGGGCATCAGGCTGATGCTAGCCCCTAGATCAATTAGCACTCTGCTGATTGGCATTACTCCAATGGAGCATGGCACGGTGAAACTCCCCAGATCCGGTAGCTTCCGAGGGAGGTGGTTCTTGATAATAGAGGTGGAATCCTCCAACAGCTTGATTTCTTCCGGCCTTCGCTTCCCCATGATGAGATCGTTTAGAAATTTAGCATAAACCGGGATCTCGGTGATGGCATCAATGAATGGGATATTCCGCTGAATCCCCTTCAGTAACTCCATAAACTTGGAGTACTTCTTCTCTAATTTGGCTTGGGCAAGCCTCTGAGGATACGGAGGAGGAGGCCTGCAGGCTTTTCCCTTAGATGCATCAGCGTGTGGAGGCGTAGTAGCAGGCACGATGGGAGGTGTATCTGTATTCTCTTCAATAGCGATAGGCCCTTCAGTGGCCTCAACTCTGGCATTATCATCAGCAACTTCCTCAATGGTGGTCCTCTCTTTGCTAAGTACCGGGACCATAACTGGGTCGGTCACCCGTCCTCCTCTCGTGGTTACTGAAACCACGATGTTTGCTTGAGCTCTGGGGTTAGTCTCCGGCTGGGAGGGTAATCTCCCCTGGTTCTTCAGTAACTAAGACATCTGCCCTCTCAGTTCGTCAAGCAAAGAGTTGATACTCTTAAATTGGTTCGACGTATCTTGGTTGAACCGAATCTGGCCGCTCATAAAAGTCTCCAATGTAGATTCAAGATTTGAATTTAGAGGAGTCGGCGCAAAATTTTGCTGAGGTGGCTGGTTGTACTGATATCCCGATGGCTTATAGGGCCCAGCTGGCCTAAAGCTGCCCTGCTGCTGGCTCTGCTGTTGCTGCTACTAGGGAGGAGGTGGCCTCTGAAACTGCGGAGGTTGCAGCCCTCCGCTTGGATTTCCGTATGAGAAACCTGGGTGATTCTGGCAGCCGGATGCTGCCACTGATTCCGTCCTTCTCCCTGGATGTACTGAACAGTCTCGGATGTCTCAGCACCCTCGTAATGACCCTCAGCAGGGATATACCCCGGATCTACGTACTCCTCAGCAGGATGGTAGGAGGTGCTGGATGCCGTTGGGAGGGAGTCCAGGCGCTGCTCAATACAGGCCACCTGCTTGCACAGGTTCTCTATGTGGGAGTCCAGGTGACTAGCAGCCTTGACCTCAGGGGTCCGGGTGATCACGTCCTCTCATCACCCCACTGCTGAGTGTTGGCAGCCATGTGCTCCAAAAGATCAATAGCCTCCTCAGGAGACTTATCCAATAAGGCGCCCTGCGCCGCAGCATCAATAATCATTTTAGTGCTAGGTTAGAGCCTGTTGTAGAAGCTCTGCACTAAATCCTAAGGCTGGATTCCATGGTGGGGGCACTGAAGTTGGAGGTCTTTAAACCTCTCCCAAGCCTCGTAAAGCGACTCCTGGGGGGAGCTGCTTGAAATTGGATATGGCCCCACGGATCCGGACCGTCTTCGATGGTGGATAAAACTTATCCACCAATGTGAGCGCGAGCTTCTCCCAAGTAGTGAAGTGGTTGGGAGGCTGAGCTCGGAGCTAGTAGGAAGCCTTGTCCCTCAAGGTGAACGGGAACCGCCGCAACTTCACTGCATCATCATTGATGTCCTTCGCCTTGAATGTATCGCACTTGGCATCGTACTTGGCCAAGAAGGAGTCAATGTGATGGTTGGGGTTCTCATGAGGATGCACATGGAAGGGATCCTGCTGCATAAGATTGATTAACCCTGTCTTAAGCTCGAAGGTTGCCGCCGTCAGCTGCAGTCTAAGAACCGAGGAATTATTACCAAAGTTCGGTTTTATATGGTCCCTGATGGACCATGTGCATGGAGGAGGAGGAGGATTCTCTCCCATCTGAGTTGATGGAGATGAACTTCTGCTAGAAGCTCTCAAGGCTCTGGCTGTCTTTTCGATCTTAGGATTGAACAATAATTCTATGGAAGTCCCCTTGTGACGGGTGTTCATGCACCAACAAAGCTCAGAAAAAACACCGTCAGTAGCACCGCAATAAATAAAGAGAATAAAAATGATGGGTAGATAAGGGATGGTAAGAGTGCTAGCAAACTTCTCAATATAAAAACAAACTGAGATAAAAATACTATTGACGTCCCTGGCAACGGCGCCAAAAACTTGACGCGCCCGCAATCTACACCTAGGACCCACCTGGCAGTGTCACGATCGCCAGTCGTGATATGGCTCCTAGGCTACGACTTCGGGTTCAATCCGCAAGCGGACGATGTCGAGTTATAGTATAAAAGATAGTCGAATCCCACAGGGACGGTGATAGTGTCCGTGGTAATCTCAGTCTATTTCTAAATCTAGAAGTAATGTAGCGGTCGGAGTGAGAATGAATTGGGTTGATAGTTGTTGTTATGTAATATAATAAAAGGAACTAGGGCTTTAGGGATCATCGCTAGGATCGTTGGGGGTTGATGTTAGATAGGATCCCCTCATTGCATTGGGATTAGGGAATTAATTCCCCCAATTCGTACCACTCTCGTGGTTTAGAATTGCGGGGTATTTCGACGGCTCTTGTTGACGCAATGGCGGTTGTAACAACCGGTTTTTTAATGACTACTATATGAATAATATTGGATGTTCTCTTCTTGTGTGTTTTTCTCTGTCTGACGTTTTCGTTCGGTTCATTCAGATCTTTATCTTCCGTTGCATATCTTGATGGGGCTTGGAGTAACTATTCTTACGATGAGCTTCATAGCGTCCTTGTCCTAGAGCAAGAGCGATCCTAGAGACCATAGGAATCTTCCCGAAGCTTCGCGCTTCGATTCGGCACTTCTAGTGCATCTTAGTTGGTTCATAAAGGGGAGCCAACCGACTAGATTTCAATCTAGTCGGTCGGCAACACTTCTCTGACCGGCTAGTTCTTCTCAGTAAATTTCGACTGAGTTACTGTTTACAATTAGTCGGTCTAAGCACATTCATCGATCGACTAGTTGTGAAACTAGTCGGTCAAGACTTGTTCTCAGACCGACTTGTATAGAGTACCTTTTTGTCGGCTGAGTTACTGTTTACAGTTAGTCGGTCAAAGAACAACTATCGACCGACTAGTTGAGAAACTAGTCAGTTAAAGTTTCTTCTCAGACTGACTAACTATCAGTACTCATTATCTATCTTATTTGACCTTTAGTCGGTTCGTGAAGGTTCACCGACCGACTAGGTCCCAAACTAGTCGGTCGACGGGTCTTCACATACCGACTAACTCTGCCTTCCCTGTACCAACCCTGTTCACTGTTTGATTTTAGTCAGTGTCAGTTGGGCGACCTACCGACTAGATCCCAAACTAGTCGGTCGACCACTCTTCACTGACCGACTAGTTTGCCCAGTAAACCCTAGGTTAAGTCGTAGCCGCCGCCTATTCTTTCTATTAAACCCTATGCGTTTTATATTCTTTCTTCACTTCTCCTAGCTGATCTTCTTCCCCAATCATCCCCCGATCTTCTTCTTGCCTTCCTTCACCCTCCCGAGCCTCCTCTCACCCTCCGTTGCACCGGCGATCACCCCGCGAGCCGCCGGCCGATCTCCAAAAAACCCCAAAATCCTCTTTTGCTCCAGCTTTGCCCTATATTCCCCATTCTCCAGATCCATTTTAGATCAGCCGCCGAAGATCCCTTCAGCCGCAACTTTCCCTCGGATCGCTCTTCCATTGTCGTGCTAAGCTTGGTTTGGCGACGGCAACCCGGAGATCGTCGAGATCCTTTTCTACCTGCAGTTCGTAGGCATCGTGATCGTCGTTCTTCCGCTACAAATACGGTTAGTAGATCTGCCTTTAATTTCCCCGTAACCCTCACCGTAATTTAGAAAACCTAATAAAAACAGATTACTAGACGATATAGGATTCCAATACGAAAATATGGATTAGATCTTTAATTCTAATTTTCTGTTTTGCCAAAACAGCGAACCCTAATTTCCGTAGAGTAGCGATTTTTGAGACGAACTCTCGTCGAGCAACAACCTCGGTACCAGGCAAGTGAAACTTGCCAATCTTTGCTTTAGGCCATGCTTTAGGCGATTTCTTTGCTTTTAGCGTGAAAGAGACTAGACCGTGAAATGATAGCGGTCTAGGCGTAAGTTTCCAAGTTCTAGCTTGACAACGAAGCTTGAATTGCCTTTTGTCATGTCATGTCATGCATTTGCCTGTCACGTTTACATGTCACGTTAACGGTACGCAATTTCTATTCGAATAATTGTCATGTGCATCCATTTTACATGTCATCTGTTGCATGTTGCATCGTAGCACACGCTACAAATCCTTGTACAAATCCGTGTTTCCGTGTTATCGGCTAGGCACCTGCTATGCAGGCATAACCCTACGCCATCCTTGTTAAAAACACTTCCTGCCTTGTGATCCAGAAGCGAGCATTCCATGTTCGGGGGTAAAGCTCTGGCTCGATACACGTGGATGGGTAGGGATAAACGGTCACTTGAGCGTAAGAGTTGGCCCGTACAGCCACTCTAGCCAAAGGGCGAAATCTCTGTGCACGACGTGCTTACAATACTTGTACTTGTCCTTGTAAATTTTTACTTGCCCATGCCATGTTTTACCTGCCATGCTTTAAATCATGCCATGTCATAAACTGCTGTTTACTTTACTTGCTGATCTCCTTGCATAACATGACATGTTATACCATACTCTGAAACTGCTAGATTGTTTTTACTTTCTTTAGTTTCCTTGCACAAGTCTTGTAGACTTG
The DNA here is from genome assembly GCA_030789695.1 of Scilla litardierei. Classification (NCBI taxonomy): domain Eukaryota; kingdom Viridiplantae; phylum Streptophyta; class Magnoliopsida; order Asparagales; family Asparagaceae; genus Scilla; species Scilla litardierei. Next base: position 77,163,976 of record CM061142.1, on the reverse strand, counting down.
CTGACATGTGCCCCTTCTCTTTGGGTGTCGCATGTTAGTTGCTGAGCCAGAGACTGCTGTTGAGGGCGACGAGTTCGTGGAGTTCGTGCCCGATTCTGTTGCTGACGTTGAGTACGAGGACACCGACGACCAGTCTTAGTTCCTTCGCAATTCTTGTTAGTTGTTGTTGTTTGTCGATGAGTAGCACCATTTGTTGTTAGTTTCTTTGTTGGCCATGCTAGGCCCCTTTCTTTTTGGACTCTTTTGTAGCCTGGTGGCTTCTCTGGTTGTTGGATATTTTGTTGGACCTTGAGATTGATAAATTTTTTATTCGTCTCTCTATTATTGTTATCTTTGTTCCGTGTCACATTACAGGGACCTGCCAATTATTGTTGATTGACGCTTATCGGACTTGCGGCTTTGTAGCTTCAAGTCTGAGCAGACCTTCTCACACTTTGCTTCCACGTTTTTGGGAAGCGGGGCGTGACAGGTTTCTTTGGTGGCCCATGCAGGTCAACACTCTGTAACTGTGACTTAATCGGAACAACGATAAGAATTATAGAATGTCCGATAAACAATTTCGACATCGAGTCATAGGCTAAGAGTCTGATTTGTTTCGTTTTTCTGTGTCATAGATGGCTGGAAGGCAGAATACCCGTGATGGTGGTGGTGTGCCCCCTCGTGTCGAGGAGCCAGATCGGGAGCCCACCAATGGGGAGATTATGCGGATGATGCATCAGATGATGCAGGTGCAGCAAGGGATGCTGCAGAATGCCCGGAATGTTTCGCCTGCTCGTGCAACGCAGCCTGTCCAGAATGTCCCTCGCTTCGAGCCAGGAGCGAAGTAGTTTCAGGAGCTGGGCCTCGCTTACTTCGATGGGACCGAAGGACCTCTAGCTGCAGATGAGTGGACTAGGAACATGGAGGACAACTTGAAGATGTCGAAGGTCGACCCGGCTGGATGGGTTGACTTGGTGAAGAGGTAGCTTAAAGATAATGCTCGGAACTGGTGGGATGCGAAGGAAGAGTTGCTGGAGGAGCCGATATCTTGGGCTACTTTTAAGTCCAGATTCGACGAGGAATACTTTTCAAATGCTGCCAGGAGGGAGATGGCACAGCGCTTCATTGACCTGAAGCAGGGGAGCTTGACGGTGGACCAGTACCACCAAGAGTTCACCAGGCTGAGCCGTTTCGCACCGAAGATGGTGCAGGATGCTGATGAGAGGGCTCAGAGGTTTCTACAGGGGATTTCTTTGGATCTGCAGAGCTTTGTGACTTCTTCTGATGTGGATTCCTATCAGAAGGTTCTGATTGCAGCGAAGAGGCAGGAGCAGATCGTGAACCAGAAGAGAGGATGCACTTCTGGGGTTGGGAAGAGGCCTGTGGAGCAGGCCAGGGCAATGATGAGACCAGGGTTCAGGCCCAATCAGCCAGTACAGTTCAAGAGGCCCGGAGGACCTCCTACTCTGAAGACTTGCCATTTCTGTGGCAAGACTGGGCATGTCAAGGATCAATGCCGGAAGATGTTGGGACAGTGCTTGGTTTGTGGTGATCCTGCGCATACCATGAGGGACTGTCCGAAGTCCATGCAGTCGTGGAAGGGACCTGTTGCAGCTCAGCTGTTGCAGCTCAGCCGTTGCAGTAGAGGGCACATGTACCTGCTGGACGTGGAGCGCCTCTCATTCCACAGAGGCAGGCTTTTCAGCAGGCTGTTCAGCCGAGGAGGTAGGCTTTCCTGATGACTGCAGTTGAGGCTGAGACCGAGGATGAGGTTATTGCAGGTAACCTTCAGCCTAGTTGTTTCTTTTCTTAGTTAGTCTGGTTGTTGGATTTGTTTGGTTGCTTGCTATGTTTGCTAGAATAGGATTTGATTGTTAGGTTGCTTGTTAGGTGTGATTTTGGTTTGCACATTTCCTGCACGAGTCCTCTTCGACTCTGGTGCATCGATGTGCATTATTTCCCGGAGCTTCGTGGAGAAGCATTCTTTGCCGACCTCCCCTCTTCCCAAGAGTTGGGACATCGTTACAGGAAATGACGTGATCTCGGTGCATCATGGTTGCAATTCTTGCTCTTTGGTGGTCTGTGGGCATGAGCTCTACGCTGATTTCATTGTCCACGACATCATCAACTATGATGCCGTTCTCGGGATGGACTGGCTCGGGAGTTTCTATGCCACGATCGATTGTCGGAGGAAGAGGGTGGTGTTCGAGATCCCTGGACATCCGGTGTTTGAGTTCAGCCATGGCAGCAGTTCGCTTGGTCCGGTCAGGTTTCGGGCCAAGCCGGTGGAGATCATTGCTATGCAGATGGAGCAGTGTAGACCTGCGGTAGTGTGCGACTTCGACGACGTCTTCCCCGAGGAGATGTCTGGATTACCGCCCGATCGAACGCTCGAGTTTTTGATCGACCTTATTCTGGGAGCGCAGCCTATCTCGAAGGCGCCCTATCCATAGCACCAGCTGAGTTGGAAGAATTGCGGAAGCAGCTAGACGAACTTCTTCAGAAGGGTTACATTAATCCCAGTGTGTCTCCGTGGGGAGCACCGGTCTTGCTGGTGAAGAAGAAGGACGGTTCACGTCGCATGTGTGTGGACTACCGGGAGCTGAATGCGGTGACCGTCAAGAATCGATATCCGTTGCCTCGTATTGATGACATGTTTGATCAGCTGGGAGGATCGAGGGTATTCTCTAAGTTGGATCTGAGGAGTGGTTATCACCAGCTGAAGGTGAGGAAGGAAGATGTTTCGAAGACAGCATTCAGGACGAAATATGAACACTAGGAGTTCGTGGTTATGCCTTTCGGTGTAACCAACGTGCCTGCAGTTTTTATGAATCTGATGAATCTGATCTTCTATGACTTTTTAGACAAGTTTGTCGTTATCTTCATTGACGACATTCTGATCTACTCAAAGTCAGAGGAGGAGCATGCTTCGCACTTGAGGACAGTATTGGAGATCTTGAGGAAGCATCGGTTGTATGCTAAGTATTCCAAGTGTGAGTTTTGGCTAGACAGAGTTGCTTTTCTCAGGCATGTGGTGACTGGGGATGGTATTATGGTGGACCCCGAGAAGATTAAGGCTATCAGGGAGTGGCCTGTTCCGCAGTCAGCGTCTGAGATCCAGAGTTTTCTTGGATTGGCTGGTTATTATCGGCATTTCATTAAGGAATTCTCCCGTATTGCTGAGCCGATGACCAGACTGATGCGAAAGGAGGTATCTTATGTTTGGACTGATGTTTGTGAGAAGGCGTTTGGTGTTCTGAAGGAGAGGTTGACGACTGCCCCTGTTCTTGTTGTGCCTGATCGGAGTGGAGGATTCGAGATCTTTTGTGATGCTTCTGGCAAGGGTCTTGGTTATGTATTGCATCAGCATGGGCACGTGGTTGCGTATGCTTCTCGCCAGCTTAAGGCTCATGAGAAGAATTACCCGACACACGATTTGGAGTTGGCCGCTGTCGTGTTTGCGCTGAAGATTTGGAGGCACTTCCTGCTGAGTGAGAAGGTGAAGATCTTCACCGATCACAAAAGCTTGAAGTACATTTTTACTCAGAAGAAGCTCAACATACGACAGCGTCGGTGGTTGGAGCTCATGGCGGATTATGAGATTGATTTGCAGTTTCACCCTGGCAAGGTGAATGTGGTTCCAGATGCGCTAAGTAGACTTCCATCGGTGATGTTGTTGACTTAGCAGTGGAGATTGCAGCAGGATTTTTGCGAGTCCGGTATTGAGATTGTTCTTCCTGAAAAGGCTTCTTCGTTGATGTGTATGCAGATACAGTTGACGATCATGGATAGGATCAAGGCTGGTCAGGCTGGAGATCCGAAGCTGGTGAAGATTCGAGAGTTGGTGGAAGCCGGTCTGCGGACAGATTTCCTGATTCATGAGGATGGCTCGTTGAGATTTGGAGCCAGGTTGTGTGTGCCAGCTGGAGACATCAGAGAGGAGTTGTTGGTTAAGGCGCACAGTTCGCCATATTCTGTGCATCCTGGTAGGACCAAGATGTATAAGGATCTTCGCCTGAACTTTTGGTGGCATGGTATGAAGAGAAGTGTGGCTCGGAGTGTAGCCAAGTTCTGGTTTGCCAGCAGGTAAAGGCGGAGCATCAGCATACGTCAGGGTTGCTACAACCGCTTCCGATTCCGGAGTGGAAGTGGCAACACATCACTATGGACTTTGTGACTGGACTACCTCGGAGTCCGAATCAGAATGACACGATTTGGGTGATCGTAGACCGATTAACCAAATCCGCGCACTTTATTTCTTTCCGAGTAGGACAGTCCACTGAGGCGCTAGCGAGGAGATATATGGAGGAGATCGTACGACTTCACAGAGTCCCAGTGAGTATCGTGTCGGACAGAGACACGAGGTTCATGTCTTAGTTCTGGCAGAGCCTGCAGAAGAGTTTGGGTACAAGTCTGAGTTTCAGCACGGCGTACCATCCGCAGACGGATGGCCAGTCCGAGAGGACGATCCAGATCTTGGAGGACATGATGAGGGCGTGCATGTTGGACTTCAAGGGTTCTTGGGAGGATCATCTCCACCTCGTGGAGTTTGCCTACAATAACAGCTTCCAGGCGAGTATTGGCATGGCACCTTTTGCCGCGCTATATGGGAATAAATGTCGATCGCCACTGAGCTAGGATGACATTGGAGATCGAGAGCTGTTAGGACCTGAGATGATTGTGGAGGCTGTGGATGTTGTGAGAAACATACGGGAGAGGCTGAGGATTGCTCAGGACCGTTTTGAGCATTGGGCTGATGCTAAACGACGTCCTTTAGAGTTTCAGCCAGGTGACCATGTGTTCCTGAAGATTTTCCCGAATCAAGGAGTGATTCGCTTTGGGAAACGAGGGAAGCTAAGCCCGAGATACATTGGACCGTTTGACATTCTGGAGAGGGTTGGCGAGGTAGCCTACCGCTTAGCCTTGCCTCCATCTGTGGAAGGAGTTCATGATGTCTTCCATGTGTCGCAGCTTCGTCGATACATCAGCGATCCATCTCATGCTGTGGATTTCTCGGAGATCACTGTTCGCCCTGATCTGACGTCTGACCAGCAGCCAGTGCAAATTTTGGACAGTCGTCAGAAGTCACTCCAGAACAAGACAGTCGATCTTGTTAGGGTGATGTGGCGACACGGCTCACCAGGAGAGTCTACTTGGGAGAGAGAAGACGAGATGAGAGAGTGTTACCCACTTTTGTTCCCTGACACGTGAGTGTTAGGAAATTCCGAGGGCGGAATTTTTCTTAAGGTGGGGAGGATGTAACGACCGGTTTTGTAATGACTACTATATGAATAATATTGGATGTTATCTCCTTGTGTGTTTTTCTCCGTCTGACATTTTCGTTCGGTTCATTCAGATCTTTATCTTCCGTTGCATATCTTGATGGGGCTTGGAGTAAGTATTCTTACGATGAGCTTCATAGCATCCTTGTCCTAGAGCAAGAGCGATCCTAGAGACCATAGGAATCTTCCCGAAGCTTCGCGCTTCGATTCGGCACTTCTGGTGCATCTTAGTTGGTTCATGAAGGGGAGCCAACCGACTAGATTTCAATCTAGTCGGTCGGTAACACTTCTCTGACCGGCTAGTTCTTCTCAGTAAATTTCGGCTGAGTTACTGTTTACAATTAGTCGGTCTAAGCACATTCATCGACCGACTAGTTGTGAAACTAGTCGGTCAAGACTTGTTCTCAAACCGACTTGTACAGAGTACCTTTTTGTCGGCTGAGTTACTGTTTACAGTTAGCCGGTCAAAGAACAACTATCGACGGACTAGTTGAGAAACTAGTCGGTTAGAGTTTCTTCTCAGACCGACTAACTGTCAGTAAGCATTATCTATCTTATTCGACCTTTAGTCGGTTCATGAACGTTCACCGACCGACTAGGTCCCAAACTAGTCGGTCGACGGGTCTTCACAGACTGACTAACTCTGCCTTCCCTGTACCAACCATGTTCACTGTTTGATTTTAGTCGGTGTCAGTTGGACGACTGACCGACTAGATCCCAAACTAGTCGGTCGACCACTCTTCACTGACCGACTAGTTTGCCCAGTAAACCCTAGGTTAAGTCGTAGCCGCCGCCTATTCTTTCTATTTAAACCCTATGTGTTTTATATTCTTTCTTCACTTCTCCTAGCTGATCTTCTTCCACAATCATCCACCGATCTTCCTCTTGCCTTCCTTCACCCTCCCGAGCCTCCTCTCACCCTCCGTTGCGCCGGCGATCACCCCGCAAGCCGCCGGCCGATCTCCAAAAAAACCCCAAAATCCTCTTTTGCTCTAGCTTTGCCCTATATTCCCCATTCTCCAGATCCATTTTAGATCAGCCGTCGGAGATCCCTTCAGCCGCAACTTTCCCTCGGATCGCTCTTCCGTTGTCGTGCTAAGCTTGGTTTGGCGACGACAACCTGGAGATCGTCGAGATCCTCTTCTACCTGCAGTTCGTAGGCATCGTGATCGTCGTTCTTCCGCTACAAATACGGTTAGTAGATCTCCCTTTAATTTCCCCATAACCCTCACCGTAATTTAGAAAACCTAATAAAAACAGATTACTAGACGATATAGGATTCCAATACGAAAATATGGATTAGATCTTTAATTCTAATTTTCTGTTTTGCCAAAACAGCGAACCCTAATTTCCGTAAAGTAGCGATTTTTGAGACGAACTCTCGTCGAGCAACAACCTCGGTACCAAGCAAGTGAAACTTGCCAACCTTTGCTATAGGCCATGCTTTAGGCCATTTCTTTGCTTTTAGTGTGAAAGAGACTAGACCGTGAAATGATAGCGGTCTAGGCGCAAGTTTCCAAGTTCTAGCTTGACAACGAAGCTAGAATTTCCTTTTGTTATGTCATGTCATGCATTTGCCTGTCACGTTTAAATTCTTAACGGTACGCAATTTCTATTCGAATAATTGTCATGTGCATCCATTTTACACGTCTTCTGTTGCAGGTTGCATCGTAGCACACGCTACAAATCCTTGTACAAATCCGTGTTTCTGTGTTACCGGCTAGGCACCTGCTATGCGGGCATAACCCTACGCCATCCTTGTTAAAAACACTTCCTGGCTTGTGATCCAGAAGTGAGCATTCCATGTTCGGGGGTAAAGCCCTGGCTCGATACACGTGGAGGGGTAGGGATAAACGGTCACTTGAGCGTAAGAGTTGGCCCATACAGCCACTCTAGCCAAAGGGCGGAATCTCTGTGCACGACGTGCTTACAATACTTGTACTTATCCTTGTAAATGTTTACTTGCCCATGCCATGTTTTACCTGTCATGCTTTAAATCATGCCATGTCATAAACTGCTGTTTACTTTACTTGCTGATCTCCTTGCATAGCATGACATGTTATACCATACTCTAGAACTGATAGGTTGTTTTTACTTTCTTTAGTTTCCTTGCACAAGTCTTGTAGACTTGCTGACATGTGCCCCCTCTCTTTGGGTGTCGCATGTTAGTTGCTGAGCCAGAGACTGCTGTTGAGAGCGACGAGTTCGTGGAGTTCGTGCCCGATTCTGTTGCTGACGTTGAGTACGAGGACACCGGCGACCAGTCTTAGTTCCTTGACAGTTCTTGTTAGTTTTTGTTGTTTTTCAGTGAGTAGCACCGTTTGTTGTTAGTTTTTTTGTTGGCCATTCTAGGCCCCTTTCTTTTTGGACTCTTTTGTAGCCTGGTGGCTTCTCTGGTTGTTGGATATTTTGTTGGACCTTGAGATTGATAAATTTTTTATTCGTCTCTCTATTATTGTTATCTTTGTTCCGTGTCACATTACAGGGACCTACCAATTATTATTGATTGACGCTTATCGGACTTGCGGCTTTGCAGCTTCAAGTCTGAGCGGACCTTCTCACGCTTCGCTTCCACGTTTTTGGGAAGCGGGGCGTGACAGTGGTAGCCGTCAACGTAGCATTATAGTTCGTCGACGGATCCCTTCAGGGCACAAGCCGGGCATGGTCACGTGCCTGATTGGATCCGTTAATTTCCATATTCGAATCCCTAGATACCTCTTAAGCACATCGATTCCACACACCGTGGGCACGATCTCAGTACGGGTTATCTACGGATTCGGTAGGATCTACCGGAATACAACCCTAAATCCCCAATTCAACATTGGGATCCAGATCTACATTTTCTCCCTAAAATCCTAGGGTTCACCCATCAGCCCTAAAATAGATCTACTTACTCATGATGATCGGAGCACACAAAAATATCAATTTCGTGTAGGAAGACATTTTTGCAATAAAAGAAATTAGGGCTAAAGATTACTTACGACAAGATCGAACGAAGAACGAATCCAAAGAAGAACAAAAGGCACAAATCTTCAAAATAGATCCAGAAGTCTACTATAGAAATTACTCCCAAAATCCGTACAAAAATCGATCCGGAGCTCTACAAAAAATCCCCAAAAACAAAACTCAGAATGAACTCCCCAACGCTGAGCCCACAGTCGCGAGCTTCAGCTGCCCAAAATCGCACGTATCACGCGTTCAAAAAATCTTCCAAAAATACCTCAGGAAGTGTCGGCTGAGTAGGTGACTCGGCCCGAGTCGGAGCTGCTCGGCCAGTGGTTCGGCCCGGGTCGCATGCTGCTTGAGCTCAGAATGGATGACTCGGTCGGCAGCTCAGGGTGTGCTCAGGGGCCTACTCGGGGCGTGCTATCTGCGGCTGCTTGGCCGAACAGATGATCTGCTCGGCCCGAGTCAGCCGTATCTGCAGCTTCTCTAACATGGCATGGCTCGGCCCGAGCAGCAAGCTGCTCGGCCCGAGGATTTTCTGGGAAAGCTCTGTGCTGCAGCTGCCTCTCTCTCTGTCTGCTCTCTTTCTCCTTCTTCTCCTCCTTCTCTCTTCCAATAGCTCCGAGAACGCGGCGAACTCCTCCAGAGCCCCGCCAACAGGCTCATGAGCAAGTCGGATGTGTCCATACCCAGGCGGGGGTCCAAATCGCTCCAAAATCCCTGAAAACTCAAAATATACTTCAAAACTCGAAATATCGTCAGAAATACCAAAATCACAGTAAAATGTGGGATTTGGACGTGAAGATGATATGCAATGCGATGGAAATATGATATGAAAATGATGTAAAATATGGACACATCATGAGTCCCCCAAGCATTCCTTCTTGGCTTTAGAGCTCTCCATGTTCTTTCCCGTTGGTGATGAAGACTTTGTCGGTGACGCGTGCTTTCTTTGAATCCTGGAAGAGAGCTTGCAGAGCTCTTTTATCCTTACAACGTCAGCATCGTTCTCCTCTTCTTCGGTGAGAGGGTCCGGGGTATCCCCATGTTGAGGACCATCTTCAGAATTTGGCTCCTCTTCAAAAGCACCATGTGCAAGGCATTGATGGCGATGTCGTAGCTTCCTCAATGACTTCTTCAAGTAGGTCCACATAGTCGTTTTCCTCAAGTGAGGATCTATTCTTCATGACACACTGGAGATTGAATTCAACTTCAATATGTCCAACGTTGAGTGACAACATTCTTTCTCTCACATCCATGATGACTCTGGCAGTTGCTAAGAAGGGACGCCCAAGAATAAGAGACATGTCTCCAACTTCCTTCACGTCTATAATGACGAAGTCACATGGCGCGAAAAGTCCTCCCGGTATTTGTAGCGGCACATTTTCAGCGATTCCCACCGGCCTAATGATACGCCCATCGGTGAGTTGAATCTTCATGTTAGTGGGCTTGAGATCGGTCCCCGTATTCAGCTTTTTGAACATTGTGGGAGGCCTGAGACTCATGCTCGCACCCAAATCAACCAAAGCCTTTTGTAGGGGGACTCCGCCAAGTGTGCATAGAATTCTAAAGCTTCCAGGGTCCTTCAATTTCTTTGGCACCTTGTCTTCCTTGACGAACGATTTACCTTGGTAGGCAAACATAATCTTCTCCGTTCTTTTCCTTCCTGTAATCAAGTCTTTGAGGAACTTTGCATATGTCGGGATTTCGATGATGGCATCTAGGAACGGGTTGTTTAGGCTTATACCTCTCAAGTATTCCAGAAATCGAGCGAATTTCTTCTCCAATTTCGCCTTTGCCAACCTTTGTGGGAATGGTACCAGTGGCACATATACTCTCTCCTTCTGGGGCTCGTCAACTTCAGATTTTTCCTCTTCATTGGGTGTCACCGTGGGCCTTTCTTCCTCATTGTTTCCCTCTTTCTCAACCAGAGCGTCATCCTTTAGGCTTTGAGTTTGAATCATGACGGCAGTAGTGTCCTGTCCGCCTCTAGTAGTAACCGCCACTACCGCATTGATGTGGCTGGTGTTGCTCCTTGGATTTGCATCCGGTTGAGCCGGCAATTGGTTTTGAGCCTTGTTTAGCAATGTGATTTGCTCCGCTAGTTGCGCCACTATAGTGTTGAGGCTATCTTGTCCCGTTGATAATTTAGCATTTATCTTCTTTTGCTCGGCCAAAAATTCCTTAACTCTTTTCTCATGTTCGGATCTTTGTGACGCCGACGGTGATTTTGTGTCCTCCAACTGTGATTGTATCCGGGGGTCTATAAGGCCCAGCTTGTTGCCTCTGCTAAAATTGTTGTTGTTGTGGCCTTGGTTGGTAGGATTGCCACTGAGATGGTGGGAGAGCTTGTTGTTGTTGTGGTTGTTGAGTGGTTAAGGCTCTATTATTGTTTGCATATGAAAATCCAGTGTGAGTCTTCTAAGCCGGATTCACCCAAGACCCATTATTCGTTCCACCTGGCTTGTAATCTGAAACATACTGAACCTGTTCCACAAGTTCCTCATGTGCTTTGCCTCCTACGTACATGACTTGGCCTTGCCAATCATTTGTGTGCCCGATTGATGTCGATGTGTCTGGTGCACTATATGTCTCAGTCAGCTTCCTCTCAAGTCTCTCTACCACTATAGATAGCGAGTTAAATTTTTCCTCCAAATCTGCCACTGCTTTGGCTTCATATATACTTGCTGGCTTCAAAGATGACGATGGTTGGCCTCTCTCATCGACCGAATGCTGATTGTTAGAGGCCATCTCCTTAAGTAATGTTGTGGCCTCCTTGGGAGTCTTTGATATTATCGCCTTATTAGTGGTGGCATCAATGATCATCTTTGTGTCTGATTTCAACCCATTGTAGAAGCTATGCACTAACTCCCAGTCGTCGATGCTGTGGTGGGGGTATTGATGTTGAAGATCTTTGAAGCACTTCACACCTCATACAAAGATTCCTGGGGTCCCCACCTGAAAGACATCAAAGAATTCCGTATTCTGACGTTCTTTGATGGAGGATGGAATTTGTTGACGAAGGCACTTGCACGATCATCCCAAGTAGTAAATGCGCCATTTGCTTTTGCGCTTTATCTTTAAGGGTGAAGGGAAAAAGGCGCAGGCGGATGGCATCCTTTGGTACGATATGAATCTAAAAAGTGGCGCACTTCGCAAAGAACATTTGTATGTGGTAATGCAAATTCTCATGCACATTACCATAGAAAGCATCCTGTTGCATGAGCACAACTAATCCATTCTTTAGCTCGAAGTTCTTGTCAGGCGGCAACTCTGGCATAAGAATAGATAAAGTGGCAGAGTTGTTTGGAGTGAATCTATCTCTGATGGAAATAAACCGGACATTTCTTGGTGGAGTATTTTGCTCTGCCATTTTATCTGCCTCTTGAATGTGCATCTTCTCCACTCTTAGTTTCCTTGCGGTGCGCTCGATCTCGGGACCAAATAATATATTTCTGTCAGTAGCCCTTGATCGTGTGTTCATGCACAGAGAAAGAGAATCTGCAAAGAAGTGTCAGCACAAATAAATGAATAAAATAGAAAAGAATAGCTAAGTAAAAATATAGAATACCGTCGCCTCCCCGGCAACGGCACCAAAAACTTGATTGCGTCGGGATGTACTCCCAAACAATGTAGTTTTACCGCAAGCACACGATTAAGTGGTGAGCGGGTATCGAATCACGGGGAGGAACTATTGATATCTATATTGATTACTAGGCGGATATGAAATGATAATCAAGAAATGTTGGGGTCACAGTCGTGCAAAGTATTGTTTATAATTCAATTAATAAAAGTGCCTATGGCTTGGGAATCCCCACTATAGATCTCAAGCATCAATGTGAATATGAATCTCCATATCACTAATCTTGGTTTAGGGTGAACGTGTCACAACTAGGTTGTGAACCAACGCATGCTCTTGCGATACACAATTCTATAGCAATCTAAACTAGAGCCTCGCTCTCGCACAAGCCTAGTTCAAACCACTAGCATCAAGATCGACAATATTATTCAATTCCAACTCAAGTTCACTCTCGCTCAACATGAGTTCGAATCTAGATTATGATAGTTCGTATTCGTTTTACCTTCGTACAAACGAATATAATTATAGAAATATAAAAAGATGCTAGCTTTGATCACTCTCTCGCACCAATTCTATGAACTCTCGATTATAGATCTAAATCGAATATCTAGGGCTTCCCATAGATCAAGATCATCTCTCGAGCTCTCAAGATCCAATGTAAATCCCTAGCTATCCATAGTAAATCAATCACAATCTAACCCTTTTAAAAACAAGTTTATCAACATGAGTTTTCACTAGATTTCACATATCAAACTTTAAATCTATAGGGTTCATCTCTTTGCCCTATAGTAAGGAGATTACTCACGATTCATCATAGAAAGAGAAATAGAATTGAGAAGTGCAGGAGAACTCATCATAAAAAATCAGATCTAAACCGAAATATAGCATAAAAATAAGAACTTGCAAAAGTTTAGACAAACCAATGATGTTCAAACTCTAAATAATAAGAAAATTTAGATCTTCCACTTCAATCCTCTCGCAAAAATAAGATAGAACAAAAGTATTTTTCCTAAGAAATACAGCTATGTCGTCTCTTCTTTGACGGCTCTCAAAACTAGCTATTTATAGTAACTCAAAACGTCCAAAAAAATCCT